>CM042139.1:22386220-22434505 GCA_023376005.1 Doryteuthis pealeii | reverse complement strand
AAAGATGAGAGTGTCACACCCACCCAGCCATCACAAAATACATAACAGCTAACACAAATACATATACATCACATACACACGCCACATAACCACGTGTTCGCGGGTATGTACGTTAAACTGCATCTAGTGGGTTAGGGTTTACATTTCGTAGGTAAGCACCGGCGAGTGTGATCATCCTTTTATCGCCATTTAATAGCCCAGGTCCACAACAGTGCAAATGCACATATCCACACACATACATACACAAACATACCACGCACGAGTACATCGTGGTCCGTGGAGTAATGACGTTAAATTGCATCTAGTGGTGAGGTTTCAAATTTCTAGGAGCTAGTGGGAGTGGTGAGGGTACCCTTTTATCGCCAAGTTCACTACCAGAGCCCACACACACCACAGCGAACTACACGCACACAGACGAGGCACAGATGTCGTAGCCACCATTCATTACAGCACACATAACACAATGCAGCATACCGTGTCCGGGGTATGACTTTAATTGGCATCTAGTTGGTGAGGGTTTCCGATTGGTGGAGCTATGTGTAGTGTGAAATCATCGCTTTTATCGCCAATTAACTCCTAGCTCCACACACAATATTGAAACTCAACCCGGGAAGCTCTCCGCCTCTCTATCTCTCATCTCTCTCTCTCTCCACACACACCACACACGCCTCTCTCTCTCTCCCTCTCTCTTTGGTCTAACATCGCACAAAAGAATGGACTAAGACGCGTAGTGTCTTTTGTCCATTAAGTTAGCAAAGCCCCCGTCAGTAATTGACTCTCATATTCTATGAACTATTTCTTACTTCCAAAGGGCTTTCGTCCTATCTGTTTGTATAAATGTCATGTATGCTATGTTCTACGTGCTCAGACATAAAGTCTGCTAATTGGTTGTTATGTTGTACTTCTTCGGATTCATTTATGTATATATTCACCTAGCGTGGAAGTTTACTCTGGCTTCTAAACTGTATTATAAGAAGGCAGACACCTCAAATTCTTATATACGTAAACCCTAGTATCTATATTGATTGTCAGACCCCATTGCCCTTAATCTAGGGCAGTCCGATCAGAGAGGGGACTCTTGCCAATCCAATTGGCTTGTCATGTCAAGTCCTAGTACCTATATGATTGTCCCGTCCCTCCATTGCCCTTTGGAAACCCCAACTCTTTGTTGAATTATATGTGCTGAGGAAGGCTAGCTTAGTGTTCTAGAATATTAATGTTAAACTGGGGGGCATCTAGTGATGAAGTTCCAATTCTGGAGCTAATGGGAGAGTGGGGAGTACCCCTTCAATCCCCATGGTACTGCCCAGATCCCACTTCTGACCCGAATTGGTAGTACCTGTAGGGTCCTATCTATAGGTTAAATGGGGAAAATGAATCAAAAATGTGTTAAAAATAGAATTCGTGTTTGCTGAGGGCAGTCCGTGACATGCAACACTGCCACCGTTGGCCCTTACATAGGGCTAGACGTCGGTCTGAGGGGCACTATTGATCAATCGGCTGGTCACGTCAAGCCCTATGCACCTATATGATTGTCCCGAACCTATTGTACTTATGGCGAGCTCTAACTCTTTTTATTATGTATGTGCTAGAAGGCAGTGTCTGCGGGTCCTTAGTGATACTCTGATGCCGGAGCGGTAGTACTGTAGGGATCCCCCGCCTGGTAGGCTGAGGCGTTGACATGCAACCCGACTGCACCTCTACAGAGGGGTAAGACCTCCCCATGGGCCACCTGTTGGGCGCGTAGAGTTGCCGACCTTGTGTGCCCTTAAGGATAGAACCTAGGTGGATGAGGCATTTTATGACTTGCATACTTCTCACTTGGGGCTGCCTATTCTTGGGGCTAGACAGGCGGATCCGAAAGGGCCCCCTCCTCATCGGGGCTGGGTCACGGGTCAAGTCCGTAGCCACCTATATGATTTTCCCCCAACGCCTTATTGCCTCTCGATGGGGCACATCAACAACGCCTGTTTGCTATCCAATAGTGGGTGCTAGAAGGCGGTGAACTGGGGAAGGGGTCTACAGTATCCTGTGAATGGTTAAAACTCTATCCTGATGGTGAGGGAGGTTCAGTTTTTGAGGTTGGGGTAATGTTGGAGTACACCCTTCATCACCAATTTCTTCCTGGTCCACTCTGAACGCCGAGTGGTAGTACCTGTAGGGTGCCCATCTATGGTTAAATAGAAAAATGTATTTATAAAAAAATTGTAATTATCCATTAAGAATTGATTTATTTCAAAAACTTTATGCAGCATTAATACCCCTGAGGTTGATATGGCTGTAAAACAAACAAACAACCAAACCAAAGACCAAACTAACTGATATGTTTAGGATCCGGTCTATTAATAAATTGGAAAATGTGTTTTAAAAAAAATGAGTTAGAAAAAAAATTAAGAATTGAAAAAAAAAAATTGAAGATACGCATTAAGAATGAATAAACAAGAACGTCTTTCGGCATAAAGATAACCGCAACATGGGGTTGACATCTGAAGAATAAAAGCCACCACAACACTCACACACACACAACTACACACACACAAATTAGGTGTGAGATAAAGTTTCCAGATTGTTTTTAGAAATTAAAAACCGAATTTTCTACGTTGTCTTTAGTTTTTTTAATAATTTCTGGGAACACCATTTGACGATGTGTGCAACTGAGGATGGTTGCCAACCGGGAGTCGGATTCACTAGATCCATTGATAAGTGGATGTTGCGATTTTCAAACTCGGGGTGCACTACCTTCTGGCTTTGTGCCACATCTATGACAAGCTTCGTAATAACTAACTAGCATGGCCTGTGGTATAACAAGTATGATAATTTGATTATGCAGACGTTTGAAAATATGTTTACGTTAAGACTATTCGGCGAAGAATATAAACATTGGATTTGCCGATAAAATCTGGACAGAGGCCTTAAAATATCTAACATTAATTTTGCCGACAAGGTGAACAAAAAACATAAGTTGACCGGAAATTCGCCTGACGGCTTGGCTCGTTACAACATAACGTAACTTAAAAGGCAAGAGGCGGAAACGGAAGAGTAATCATAAATTACAAATATGTTATATTCGTACGCTTCACAATTTAATATTACAAATAAACAGTGTAACTTCTTGTTTCTTAATTTAAAAAGATTTTTTAAATTTGTAAATTTGTTAGCCGTTGGGGCCATTTAAGCGACGCAAAGAACAATTTTGGGATGTTTCATTTTTAAAAAATGGGTGGAACATAAAATGTGACAAATAAGAAGAATCGTGATTAACGCGATACCAGATAAATCTATATTCGCCATTTTTGCATTGCCATCTTAAGACTTTTTTGACGGTGTCTTTTAAGCTCAAAAAAATGCTGGGATGATAACGGACGAGCGATTTAGGAAAAAAGCGTATTAATATATAGATGCCACCATCATCATCATCATCATCATCATCATTGTTCGCGCACGCAAGCACGGATATCCATGACAATCTGCGTCGGCAACCTTGCCCTAATTGCACTGCATGCCCTGGGAGGGATCTTCTGCGCAAGCAACGCAGAATACTCAAATAAGGTGGTCAAAGGTGTAGGGTCCTTGGTGGGACAGGGCCGCACACTAGCACTGTCCGTAATGTGTTGGGCTCTCCACAGAGGAGAACAAGCTTCCGCTATGAGCGTGCATGCCCTTGCTTCTCCAGCAGTGTCCTGCATGCTTAGTCCGTCCTCACTCGAATGGTTTGTGAGATGGTGGGCCAGGTGGCCATACAGCGTTGTTTGCCCCTGAACTTGTTCAAGACTGCGCGCAGCATTTTTGTGGCAGCTCCTAAATCTAGCTTTATTCTCAAGGTGCTTCGTTAGGGTCCAAGTGGTGGCAGCCATACGCAGATAAAGAATATATAACTAACAGCTTGAAAGAATCGGGTCTCTTTATTGTTATGTACATTTAAGCTCAATATAGTCCTCGACAGTAAATGTTAGTGAAAGCAATGTCGCAGCATAGTTTTCCCTTCATGTTTAATCTTCCTTCGTGTTTGTGCGCCGCGCCAGAGGTTGGCGCCAAAGGCGATCACTCTAGTTTGCCAAGGATAAATACAAGCCCTGCTTTGGTATGTCAACTCCATTTCATACTTCTCTGTTGTGCTTTTGTTTAATAACAGGGTGCGTTCGTGCTCTAAATGGTTATCTTGGATCCTGACGAGGCTGTTAGCATTTCATCAATAGCACTAATGACCTTTGGAAAAAAGGTATAAGCATACCCAGTTTATTTCTCTCTCCAGCTATAGGTAAATAGAATTAGACTGGGCGTCTTGTATAAGGCCTTGGGATGGCACCTGTGGTTAGTGAGAAGGAAAAACGTCGGAATCGCAAAACTACTAGTAATTTAACCTTTTAGCTTTGAAATGAGCTGCGTCAAGTTATGAGTGGAGGTCTGGCTGGCTTGGTTGCTATTTAACTGGCGTGTGCACCCTTGTTGGGTCGTTTAGTTTTATGCCGACAAGACATTTTTGGTTTATTTATTGTGAAAACGGTAATATGGGAAAGGCTAGGGGGAATATACCCCGTAAGACATGCGCGAGAATCAGCGAAGCCGGACTCCTAAGAGCATGTGTGATGGCAGTGAATCCAGTGCTACGCCATCAAGCTCCTGTGTACGAGCTAACCCGTTTGCCCAAACTGCATGGGATCCGTTACCTTTCCTTTGGATTAACAGCAAGGCAGTATGCGGAGGGGGAATTTGCCTGTATGGGCAAACAGGTTATCACGTTCCAGAGAGAGCACCCAGGCTAATGTAGTTCAGAAAGAAAATATAATCTTGACAACTTACTACCACATAGTCTCTCGTAGACAAGAGCTGCCAAACGCAATAGCAACCGAACTGGAGTATTGAAATAGAACGTGATCACAGTCCAAGTAGCGGTTAGCCACTTTCCCGGCGGGACTCCCCCGGAGTTTTTGAGATATAACGATATGGACATCGGGGCGCACCCCAATCGTATGTTCAATGAAGTCGATAATGTACGAAATACGGCAATCACTTATTGTTCAAACAGAATAAATAAAGTACAGCGGAAGGTGGTCCTAGTGTCGGAGATGATCCCGTGGGAGCAGCGAGGGATGTCTTATCTCCCTTTCTCTAGCGCTAGCCAGGCAGATTGATTGGTCTTTTTTTTACCGTTGGAGACGGAAGCGCCAAATCTACTATCAGCTTCCTCACTTTACTGGCACAGATCAAAACTAGCTAATGCATTTGCCTGAATTGGCAGAACGCAGAACGCTTGTCGCTGCGAACGGATGCTCTACCGACTGAGCTAAACCGGACCTTAGTAAGCTCATAGTAATCAGTAAGTTCGATTGGTTTCTTCTTGGCGAATTGTCTCCAGATTTTAAAATGGTTATTTTGACCGCAGAGAGAAAGGGTCCAGGGGTGTAATAATGTTCTGAGAACCAAGTGACCCAGTCAAGCCGGACTTGAAGAATCGATGGTAAATCAAATTCGATAAATTAGTCAATCAGCTAATCACCGAGGCAATGGAGGAAATAGAAAGACCGGTTATTAATGTGTTGCCCTTACGACGAACGGCCAGACGAAAATGTCCGGTTAATTAGTGGATGCGGGACTGTTGTGGCGGGGCAATGTGCTTATTTCTTTTTGGAAATTTACCTTTGTTTCCGCTTTGTTGCGTTCCTTTACAGACATCGACCTACTAAAGTAAAATTCTCCACCACCATTCTAAATTGAGGTTTTGTTTTTGTTTGTTTGTTGTTTGGTGACTAGAACGGCAATGAGAGAGGAGAGAGAGAGGAGAGAGAGAAGAGGGAGAGAAGAGAGAGAGGGAGAGAGAGAGAGAGAGGAGAGAGTCTAATTAGCAAAAAAGGAAAAAAAAAAAGAAAATTCCAAAGAAAATTGGATGAAAATGAGAGTATGTCAAGAGTGTGGATAACAAATGGAACGTCAGTGAGTGAATTTTTTTTTGAAAGTGAGGTAGTAGTAAAATAAACGACTGGGGTCGGGGTGATGAGGCAACAGAAGTACCAATAAATATTCCTGAGGAGGGTGTCGAAGGAAAGGAAAAAGAAAAGAAAAGTGAAAACTGGTCCGCTGGAGTATAAAGAACTTTGAATAGTTTGGAGGGTGCATATATATATAAATAGTATAATATATATTTAAATATATATATAGATATATCATATATATATAGTATAGGTTATAATTACTATTATGCTATATGAAAATAAAATGGAAATTTTTTTTTTGATTAATTCCAACTTTTGACTAGCAGCGTTCTGTTTTTGCTAACGGTCATTTTTTCCCGTCTTATTTTTGTTGATGACCGATCCACGTGCGTCGATGCAGATATTGCGAGGGTCCTCACATCAGTGAGGTAGGGCCGGTGTTGCTTTCTAAACCGTCGAGAGGAAGGCCCCGAAACGGTTTGCAAATTCTCTCCTGATGAGCCCATGCATTTGTAAAACATCCTTTGTTTTTTCAATATATCATATTCATATATATATATATATATATATATAGTAAAGTCATCAGAGTGGCCTAAAGTCGGTATCAGCCAGACAGCGAGGAGTCTATCCCCTTTTCACTAACGCTAGACCAAGGAGATTGTTTTAGCATATGGGGTGGAGCGCCACATCTATCATCAGCTCCTTACTTTACTGCACAGATCCCTCTACCGACTGAGCTAACCACACAGTGATGCTAATAGCTCTTGATTTAGTGCACCATTTCTTAAACAAATGTTGCTCTAACATTGTATTGAGCACTTTGCATTTGTTTTTTTTTCACGGTCTTAACTTTCTAAAGTTAACCTTTTCCTACCACCATCTAATTGAGCTTTTTGTTTGTTTGTTTGTTTGTTTGTTTGTAGACAAGACGGCAATGATTTCGTTTTTTTTCTTTCTTTTGCGTAGAAAAATAAAAAGAAAGAGAACAAGTTGATGCAAGAAATTCTCGGAGACAGAAGAATATTAGCATTACTAGTAAAAAAAATTTTTTAAAAAAGAAACAAAAAAAAACAAAAAACGTCCTCTGGGCGGTGTAAAATAAAATTTTGTTAAAAATATTGCCTGAGGAGAAGGCTTGTAACATAAGTAAGCAAAATCATCAAATTTATTAAAGGTGTAAAAAAAAAAAGACAATTTGAAATGGAAAATTTTTCCTGTTCCCCTCAAATAAAATGTTGACTGTATCTATTAATTATTAATTATCATTATTATTAATCATCAACAAAGACTTAGTAAAGGCTGAACTGAACTTTCAAATAAAAAAAAAAATAAAATAAAAAAGATTTAAACATTAGAGAAAATAATATCATTATTTAATATTATTAAATATTATTAAATATCTATAATTAAATATTATTAAATAATCTATTCAAAAATTAAATTTATATTGTTGAAAACATTAATGATTAATATCTTTAAAAATAGAGATTTAATTATTAAATAAATAATAATTCATTATAATAAATCATTTAATAATGAAATACTAATTTAAATCATTTAACAATTTATTTAATAATTAATAAATAAATCGCAATAAAAAATATATCAGGGATAATAAAGTAAAGTCGTCGGGGGGCCCTAATGTCGGTATCAGCCATGCAGCGAGGGAGTCTATCCCATTTTCACTAGCACTAAGACCAAGGAGATTATTTAGCGCCACACCTACCATCAGCTCCTTACTTTACCGCACACATCCCTGTGCTACTCATACGCTGAGTTGGCGAGGGCGGGTATCGAACTAGGAACCTCGTGGTTTCTAGCCGAACGCTCTACCGAGCCGGGTCAGGGATAATAAAACATTTTAAGTGCGGCATTTAAAGAATATAAACATTATTATTATCATTACTATTATCATCATCATTAAGATTATTATTATTATTATTTATTATTATTATTATTATTATTATTATTATTTAAATTGATTAAAGTTTAAAAAATATAATACACAAAAAAATAAAGATCGTAATTATTACGAACAAGAGAAAAAAGACGGATATCCTTGTTTTAGTTTACACCAGTGGTGGTCAATGTCGTGGATTGGTACAGTGAGCAAAAACAGATATCTCAACTAGGAAAAGAAAAAGGGCTGCTGTTCCATTTAGATCAATTTCGATAAGATCAAAAGAAAAAGAAAATACAGATGTAGGATACAAAAACGTACAAAGCGAATTTTCAAGTCCACAAAAGACGTGGTCAGTAAATCACTGACCAGTTTCGGCGTAAACATGATAGCTATTATAGCTGATGCCTCTTACGCCTTATAGAATGTACTGTTGCCGACTGATGAAGATGACAACCATGAAAATACCATACTTTCAGAGTCGAGTATCGATGGGGGACGGAGGATCACGATGGCAGTATATGAAATCCTTGTTACCACATTGATGAGAACTTAGCCACTTATATGCATCTCTCATAGTATGTATGGAGAATGGATGTTCGATCGTTAAGATCGCCCATTCCATTTAAAACTAGTTGGATTTGGAATGGCAGAAGTTATATGTAGAAACCCAGCTTGTTGGCTTTGTGAATACATTGATCACATCTCCACAGAAAAAGCACCCGTCTACACTTGGAATTCCCTCTCACCTTCGGTGGTGAAGCATAAAAAGGAGGTTCCCGTACTCCACCCTGTCGTCGGGTCACCACCGATCTCTGGCTATACGTAAAGATGAAGAAGAAGAAGAAACGTTGTTTTTTTTTCATCAACACCGATTGAAGATTAACAATATGAATTTAAAGAGGTTAAAAGGGAAAATGTAGAAAATATTTAGAATATTTTGCACATAAATTTTACACAAAATCGTAGGTATTCATTTATTTGTAAAGTTTTTAGCTCACTTCTTGTTACTGAAAATAAAAAAAAAGGGCGAGAATAAAAAACATTGAGAATAGTGTGACGTAAGCTGTGACGTAGTTTTAATTACAGACAGAAATACACCCATTATTAATAGTTATATATTAACGGGCACGTTGTCTTGGCGATAAGTGGCTAACACGCTGCTTTGAAACCAATGGTAACAATCGCACCTTAAATGTATTATACATTATAATGAACTGAATATATATATATATATATATATATATATATATTATATAAGTAATGAAAATGACATGACCTATGTATTATTTTTATATAAGAATATAAAGAAACATGTGTGTACCCCCACACTTCAATATATATATATATATATATATATATATATATATATATATATATATATATATATATGAGGAAAAGGAGTTGGAATGAATCCGACAGAATGAGGTAAAATATAAGGAATGAAAGAACAAAACGCAGATAAAAAATGTGTAGTATATTTCGCTGGAGTGTGGACCTCGGCGTCTTCAGATCAATACTCCACCGAAATATACTACACATTTTTAGGCTGAGTTTTGTTCTTTTCATATATATATATATATATATATATATATATATATATATATATATATATATATAAAGGTAAAGGTATGCAATTTACAGGTAACTTGGGAATGATTCTATTTGGGATCATCTATATCATCCGTATATCCTCAAATGCATGCCAATTCTGATGCACACCTACTAATTAATAAAAGGATTATTTCAAATCCTTAAGAGAGTTCAATGTAATCTATTAATAATGGAGATTCACTTCCTGTTTTAGTCTGTAACAAAAATTACGTCACTGCTTACGTCACATTACCCAAAATCGTCATAACATAGAATAAATACACTCAAAATTTGAACATGCAACATTAGACAGTCCTCATTGTTTTTTAAAACAAGTTTTAATAAATACATGACTGATATTATATATCTATATATAGTTTGTTTTATTCTAATATATATTTAAAGTTTACATTTCAAATTGTTTTATTTTTTAATCCTTTAATGAATTTGATGATTTTACTTACTTAGGGTACAAACTCACTGACATTGAATTTTTTACACCCACCCCTCAGGCAATATGTTTCAAAAATCTATTTTTACATCACCCGGAGGGTGTTTTTTATTTTGTACTAGTATGATTAATAAATTGATAATATACAGAGCAATATTTCTCCTTTCCATAGGAAAGAAAATATAATCATCCGTCATTTGGCTATGATAAATTTATTTCGGCCAGTATATATATATATATATATAAGTTAGGCTGGCGTGGACGTGGAGGCAACAGCGCTGAGTTACTGAGAGTTTCTCGCTATGCGAATGTTTTAAACCAAGTGCTTGGTTTGAACAATGGCATAGGCGAGAAACTATCTGTAACTAAGTACCGTTGACTCCACGTTCACGCTAGCCTAACTTAGATATAAATGCTCAATTCACGATATTGACAACTTTAATGATAAATATAACACCCATATTATCAATATATATATATATATATATATATATATATATGTAAAAACGGTTTGTTTGGAATGGCTTTTTTGCCGACAATTTTTGGGAGAATAAGTGCTTAATTGGAGTCGTACCTAATTTTGAAAATTAATTAATTAATAATGAAAAAATCGGGTGATACATTCTGTCTTCTCGGTATGGAAGAAAAACTAGGCATTGTATCTTATCGTAATTCTGAATAATTATTAAATCAAAAATCTGAGATTATGAACGGATGTAGGTACAAGAGTAGATGGCGTCATTACTGCGTGGTGCTTTCCTTCTCTAATGTTTTTTTTTGTATACATTCATTTGTACTAATTAGTTTCAGTCAGAATTGTCCTGAAGATGCTTCTCGGGGAAACCTGTGTAGATAAATTCTGTTGATATTGGGCTCTACGTATGTTGAGCACTTTTATATATTCGTTGTTATTCCGACTCGTTCGGTTTCTTTGTTTTTGGCAACAGTTGTGATTCTCTCGATTTTTTAAAATATCTTTTCCGATGATTCAGATTAAACAAATTGTTTTAAAAACGTCTTTTCATGAATCAGAAAACGTGCTTAAAACTGGTCTGTAAAGCAGGATACAACCTGAAATAAATAACTGTCTACTCATCTACCAATGACTAGTTTGTATCTATTTTTACAAAAAAAAAAAAAAAATATGGTCATCAGGGGAAACATTGAATGCGACCACTGTTTATAAAGATTATGACGAATTTAACTTTTTGTAATATATTTAACATCTTATTATAATGGAGATTCTGTGCATGTCTGTCTATAACCGAAACTACGTCACACTAGCCCCAGAAATTGAGTAACTTTATCAACGAATTTATACTCAAAAATACGTATCTAATCTTATTTATTAGCGAGGCCTCTATGAGAATCTGGGTTAGATAGGTCTCAAACACCCCATGTTATGGTATTTGCCTCTTATCCCACGTATGAGGGCGTGACACAAGGACATTTTTATGTGGGCCCACCTACGAACCGAAGCTCAAGGGTGGTAGGCACAAAAAATGCGTTGATGCCGTCGGCATTCCCCCTCAAAGGGGGGGGGGGCGCCTCAGGCGATGGGCAATAAACCCAGCCCTTCCCCTTTAAATCAAGGTGACAGGTGTTGCCTGGGGGGAAGCCCCACTGGGATCAACGCTGTTAATTTACATTAACAAACACACGCCCCGAAGAGCCCATGTTATTGTTGCGTTTAAAATCCTGCAATGTGACTATTATACCCTTAAGAAATAAAGATTTACATAATACATGGTGTCGTTAATTTGCATACTGGTTTTAACAAAAGCGGGTTTGATAAATAATTACTTGGTGTTATTGATCTCTAATATTATTGTTTTATTCTCCAACGTATTAAAATCAATCCTATAAATATATTTTATATAGAAAACAATTAAAATAGAATTAAAATAAGTATAATCTTTTTTATATGCGTTCTTATTTAATTCTGCCCTGTCGGCTGGGGTGTTAGAATGCACCGACTGCACCTCTGCAGAGGGGTAAGTCTCCCCCAATGGGGCCACCTGTTGGCCGTGGGTGGCGACCCGTGATGCTTAAAGATAGAACCAAGGTGGCTGAGCAGTCCATGACTTGCATGACTCCACTTTGGCCCTATCTTGGGCTAGACGGGCGGTCGGAGAGGCCCCCTCCGATCAATGGGCTGGTCACGTCAAGCCCTAGCACCTATATGATTGTCCCAACCCTATTTCCCTTATGGCAAGCCCCAACCACTTTTTATCAAATGGGTGCTAGAAGGAGGTGGCTGAGGGTCTACATATCCTGGGAATGACGTTAAACTCTATCTGATGGTGAGGTTCCAGTTCTGGAGGTTTGGGGAATGTGGAGCACCCCTTCATCACCATTGCTCCCTGGTCCACTCTGACCCGGAGTGGTAGTACATGTTAGAGTCCCAACTATGGGTCAAATAGAAAAACATGAGTTGATAAACAAAATTGAGTATCCATTAAGAATGAATTTAATTTTGTTTCTTTTTTTTGATTTGATATATTTTATTACATTAAAGCTTAAATACTCACGCCCGGGGGGGGGGGCGCATATTCTTGCTAGAAAATTGTAATGAATATACGTATGATATATACTTTATAGACAATGTAAGGGTTGATGGGCTGAAACTGACCCCTTTTGTTATTTGATTTGTTATATATATTCCTCATCCCCAAGTAGGTTGAGGACTCTGGAGTGGATTTCGCTGATGACCACCAACTAAGCTTAGAAAGGCATCACTCCTATAAAATGGATAGAACACTCTCTGGCGGCCTTTACATACATACAGATGTGTGTATTTATCAGTTAAAACCCCCTGTTTTCCTTTAAACTTTCAATACACAATAAATTATTGTACTTTACCATTTTAACAATAATAATATATAAATTTCCTAAATAATTCCTCCCACACACTCCCTCTCCCGCCATATTTAATATTTTATCACATTGACACTATATTTCTTTACATTTTCTTCTTTTCACACACACACACTCACTTTTACACGAGATAGTTTTTATAATAATCTCACCACTTATGAATTATATGTACACTTATATGTGTATGCACATGTATATATATATATATAGGCTTATATACATGTAATTATATGAATGTATGTATATATTAATATATATTAAATAAATAATAAATATACAAACAAGTACAATAATAAAAACAAAATAATAATTACAACTTTAACTAATAAATTTTACACACACACACACACACACACACACCACACACACACACACACACACACACACACACATATATATATACACACACACACACTCACACACATACACACACAGTTTCTCGTTAACGTACTTAAAATAAAAAAACAAATAAATAAATAAGCAAATAAATAAACATACACACACACGCGCGTGCGTGCGCTCTCACTTACACACACGGTTACAGAGACACCCAAATGAAAACGATTAATCTACTCACATCTCCATACATCCTCTCTCTCTCTCCATGTCTCTCTCTTTCTCTCTCTCACACACACACACACACACACAACGTAAGTGAATGTTCGATGTCATCCTTCAAAACCGTTTATCCCAGCGTTCATAAATTTCGAATTATTCTAAGAGCGCTAATTTTCTATTCAAAACATTTTAAACAAACTGATCCTCAAAAATTATCTATAGGAAAAAAAAAAAATAGCGTGGGAAACCAAATATTTAACTCAACAAGATTTTGTTGAGGGGGGTGAGGAAGAAGCGAGTCTCACAGGCCAAACATTCTCTTTGCAAACACCGACTTCTTCTTCTTCTTCGTCGTCGTCGTTGTCGAATCCTCTTTATCATTCTGTGATAAATTTTCCTTTTCCTTATATCAACCCTGAAGATGATTTACTAAACAGATTGAAACACTGCAGCGTTGGCTGAATAAATATCATTCATTTTATTTGAACCTGTGTTTTATCAAATTTTTCACTATATTACATACCGTCGGATTCACTTCCATTTTTCTCTTCACACACACACACACACACACACACACACACACACACACACACACACATATATATATATATATATATATATATATATATATATATCGGTGATAGAGCCTATGTAGCTCGGTTTTAATACCGCTTGGAGCTTATCAATTGATCACCCACGCACTCATCAGACCATGATGGTACGGATCACTGCATCATTGATAATTTTTGATTGGTATTTTTTATACATCAGCATTTTTCATAGATGTGAGTGTTAAAAGTAATTATCTCAATGTTCGTGGAAATTGAATAGATCACTGTATGAATTTCTGAATCTGTCAACTGGAAGCAGAACTCCTTTGAGGAAGATCTCTGTATACATTCCCAAGGGTAATACATTGAAGGATACGGTGAAAACAATTATGCCAGCGCCAATGAATGTATTTCTTTGTCGAATTTGCAAAAAAAAACAAAAAAAAACGTGTTGGTACTATCTATTAATTAATTCATTTTCAGTATATTCATCTCCATATCTTTATCTTTCCCATTCTCATTCTCTCTCCCCTCTCTCATTCTCGTTCTCTCTCGCTCTCTCTCTCTCTCTCTCTCTCTCTCTCTCTCTCTTTCTTCGCTTGTTGGATTCAAGCATTTGAATTTACATTACATTCACTTCTTCTTCTTCTTCTTCTTCTTCTTCTTCTTCTTCTTCTTCTTCTTCTTCTTCTTCTTCTTCTTCTTCTTCTTCTTCTTCTTCTTCTTCTTCTTCTTCTTCTTCTTCTTCAATGAAGTAAGGGAAGGAACGATAAAATGAATTTTAAAGAAAAAATGAAAGAAAGAAAAAGAAAGAATGAAAATACAAGGAAAATAGAAAAGAACCAAAGGAAAAAAGAAAGAAAGAAGGAAAGGAATGAAGAATACAATAAAAGAAAAAGAAAAGAAAGAAAGAAAAAAAAGAAAGTAATGAAGGAAGAATGAAAAGGAATATACAGAAAAAAAAAAGAAAAGACAGACAAAAAAAAAAGAAAGAAAATAAATATAAAGAAAAAAGGAAGAAAAAGAAAAGAAAGACGGAAAAGATACAAACGACTATGGAGAAAAGAAATAGTAAATTAAATTGTTTTAATACAAAAAAAAAAAAAAAAAGAAAAACCAAAAAACTGACGGCTGGGACAGAAGAATACACGGACTGCACCTTTGCAGAGGAGTAAAATCCCCCCATAAGACTACCTGTTCGCCGTGGGTGGCGACCCATGATGCTTAAGGGCGGAATTCTGGTGTTTTTTGTTTTTTGTACTGTTTATTTTTTTGTACTTTATTTTTTGTACTCTTTATTATTTTTGCACTGTTTATTTTTTGTAGTCTTTATTATTTTTGTATTGTTTATTTTTTTGTAGTCTTTATTATTTTTGTACTGTTTATTTTTTTATTTTTTGTACTGTTGACTCTTTATTATTTTTTACTGTTTATTTTTTTGTAGTCTTTATTATTTTTGTACTGTTTATTTTTTGTAGTCTTTATTATTTTGTACTGTATTTTTTGTGTCTTTATTATTTTTGTACTGTTTATTTTTTGTAGTCTTTATTATTTTTGTACTGTTTATTTTTTGTAGTCTTTATTATTTTTTGTACTGTTTTTTTTTTGTAGTCTTTATTATTTTTGTACTGTTTATTTTTTGTAGTCTTTATTATTTTTGTACTGTTTATTTTTTGTAGTCTTTATTATTTTTTGTACTGTTTATTTTTTGTAGTCTTTATTATTTTTGTACTGTTTATTTTTTGTAGTCTTTATTATTTTTGTACTGTTTATTTTTTGTAGTCTTTATTATTTTTTGTACTGTTTATTTTTTGTAGTCTTTATTATTTTTGTACTGTTTATTTTTTGTAGTCTTTATTATTTTGTACTGTTTATTTTTTGTAGTCTTTATTATTTTTGTACTGTTTATTTTTTGTAGTCTTTATATTTTTGTACTGTTTATTTTTTGTAGTCTTTATTATTTTTGTACTGTTTATTTTTGTTTATTATTTTTGTACTGTTTATTTTTGTACTGTTTATTTTTTTGTCTTTATTATTTTTACTGTTTATTTTTTGTAGTTTATTTTTGTAGTCTTTATTATTTTTGTACTGTTTATTTTTGTTTTTGTTTTTTGTTTTATTATTTTTGTACTTTATTATTTTTGTACTGTTTTGTAGTCTTTATTATTTTTGTACTGTTTATTTTTTGTAGTATTTTTTTTTGTCTTTATTATTTTTGTACTTTATTTTTTGTAGTCTTTTTATTTTTGTACTGTTTATTTTTTGTAGTCTTTATTATTTTTGTACTGTTTATTTTTTGTGTTATTTTTTGTACTCTTTATTTTTTTGTACTCTTTATTATTTTTGTACTCTTTATTTTTTTATACTCTATATTTTTTTTTTTATACTCTTTATTTTTTTGTACTCTTTATTTTTATACGCAGCAAAATGAAGCCAAGACGTCCGATTATTTGTCCAATCTGACCGAAGTGACACAGAATGATACAATTTAACGTATGATTAGACAACACATGATCACCATTACAGCGGCCATTTTGTTCTCGAGAAAAAAAAGTCTACCGATTAGTAAAATCTCGGTTCTCTTAAAACTCTTTGTTTTGTTCAATTTTTTTATCGAAAAGAAAAAAGTCGAGAAAAAGAAAAGAAAATTCTATTAGTACAAGATTGGTTTTTGCCAGTTGACCTCACAAGTGTCTTTATAAATGTTTAGTGAAATAGAACGTTAAATTAAAAATAAAGAACTCATTTGTGTTATATTTTAATGAATGATTTTCCATATGATAAACCCTTGTTGGGTTATTTTATTCCGAAGACGTTTTGGCGGATTCATTTTTGATGGGTACTCAATTTTTTCTTTTTAAACTCAATTTTTGTAAAAACATTTTTAAACTCATTTTTTTATTTAACCCATAGATGGGACCTTAACAGATACAACCACTCCGGATCAAAGTGGGTCTGGGAGTAATGGTGATGAAGAGGTACTCAATATACCTCACAGCTCCAAACTAGAGCCTCACCATCAGATAGAGTTTAGCGTCGTAACTACGACATTAAGACCCATATCCATTGCCTTCTGGCACATATATGATAAAAAGGGTTGGAGGGTTTCCAACTGGAACCTCACCATCAGATAGAGTTTGACATAATACCCAGGACATGTAGATCCTCAGCCACCGCCTTCTAGCACCCATATGATAAAAAGTGGTTGGGGCTTGCCATAAGGGCAATAGGGTTGGGGCAATCATATAGGTGCTAGGGCTTGACATTACCAGCCGATTGAACGGAGGGGTCTCCCCAACCGCCCGTCTAGCCTAAGTAAGGACCAAAGCAAAATAATGCACTACAAATTAAATTAGGAAAGGAAATATAAACAGTGAAACATCGATTAGAAATGGAGAAATCACAGAGCTTAACAAAATTAATAAAATTATTCTAAATAAAAATTGTTATTCAAAAGAAATTAAATCGAAAAATTACAAAACGACATATATAAAAAGCAATATATATATATATATATATATATATATGTGTGTGTGTGTGTGTGTGTGTGTGTGTGTGTGTATACCCTATATATATATATATATATATATATATATATATATATATATATATATATATATATATACAGAGTCATCTACATAAAATCCTGTTCGACGAAACTCGACCGATTTTATATATATATATACACACACACACACACAACACACACACACACACACACACACACACACACACACACACACACACACATATATATATATATATATATATATATAATGTAATTATGTGATGACAGATAATATAATCTTGAAAATAAAATTGCTTGAGATCAACAATAAGAGTATAAATCTAAGATGTATTAAAAATGATTTAAAAAATGATTAGGAAATAAAACATATTAATGAAGGATAAACCATAATAAAAACACATAAAAGGCAAATTAAACGAAAAATAATGCAAACAAGAATAATAATGAAAATAAACAACTTAAAAACAAAATATATAAAGAATAAAAGAAAAAAGAATTTACATTAATATATACATGAATATACATAATATAAGCATCTTGGATTATAAATGAAATGAATTCTTATAATTCTGAAGTGTTTTGAAAGGTTTTTTTTAATCATATATTTTGTAAGTGTTTAGATTAAATAGAAATTTGAGGATATTGTTTGCTATGCTTCAATGGCATCTCCTCTTTTTATTATCTTCTCATAACATTTTAAAAAAGAAAACGAAAACTTTGCACAGAATATAAACTGTATTAATAAACATCCATATATATATTGTGAAGTAATTCATTCCATCGATGCTAAAAATGCCCTCTTAAATTTTTGCTTAATTGCGTGTCCAATAATCTTCTCAGGAACCAAAAGGGGACACATGCTAAGTTCAATTCATAATTTCGAAATGGTGAAGAGCCTATAAAGCCTAATATATATATATATATATATATATATATATATATATATATATATATATATATATATATATACATATATATATATATGGAAAGAGGATTGGAATGAATCCGACAAAATGTGGTGGAGATGTGAATGTGAGGAACAAAAGAACAAAACTCAGACAAAAGTGTGTAGGATATATTTCGCTAGAGCTTTGAGCTCGGCATCATCAGTCGTTTTAATAAATTATCAGGTTATCATACAAGTGTTTTATAGAAGGGGTAGTGTGGCGAGAGGAGGTGGATAGGAAAGGAGGTCAAGTGGGTGGGAAAGCGTTAGTGAGGAGAGATTTTGAATGGTCAAGTAGGAATCATTGGAGAGGAAAACGACTGCCAAGCTGAAAACTCTAGCAAACTACATCCTAAAGACTTTTGTCTGAGTTTTGTTTTTTTATTCCTCACATCTCTACCACATACATGATTATAGATAATAGATTTATTTTTAACGTGTTAAATCCCAGGCAATACCGGGTAGCTCTGCTAGTACCATGTTTTCCCGAAAATAATACATATATATATTAATTTTCACTCCGAAATCTAACACTGGGGCTTATTTTCGGGGCATGTCGAGTGTTTGCACCGCATGGTGTGACTGAAGAATAATTATTTCTTTGGTTTATCTGCCACTCTCAACTAGGGCTTATTTTAAGGGGAGGGCTTATATTAAAATCGTCATGAAAAATCACTGTAGGTCTTATTTTGCAGGCAGGTCTTATTTTCGGGGTAACACGGTATAAATCAAAGAAAAATACTTTCTTGAAGCATATTGTTAATGATTGATTGATTTTAACGACACTAAACCCGTTTAGAGTTATTTTATGCCTAGATACCCGTCCTATCATAAAATGCGACCATGAACCCGACGATGTGGAATTTTTTGTTATCATCCTCTGGGATGTTGTTGCTCTCAACAAAGGGAGGGTTTATATGAAAATCATCCTGAAAAATCACGCTAGGTCTTATTTTGCAGATAGGTCATATTTTCGGGGAAACACGGTTATTAATAAAATTTGGTTCTTCTTTTGTAATATTCCTGTTTTAATGCGATTTTAGCGATTAAGATCAAATAGTCTGTATGTTCGAAAACTTATGAACAGTACTATATATCTATATATATATATATATATATATATATATATATATATGGGTTAGGAGGTTGATTTAGAAGGCTATCACAATGCATGTGTAAAGAAAAAAATACGGTAACAATGGTGTTGTGTGTTAACCTGTATTTAATTCTTGAATTTTCGAGATAATATCTCTTTTTCAAAAGATCACTAGAACTGAAGCAGTCTAGTTATGACATTTCTTTAAAAAAAAAATGCCATAACTAGACTGCTTCAGTTCCAGTGATCTTTTGAAAAAGAGATATTATCTCGAAAATTCAAGAATTAGATACAGGTTAACACACAACACCATAGTTACCGTATTTTTTCTCTCTTTACACCTGCATTGTGATAGCCTTCTAAATCAACCTCCTAACCAATATATACACAATGCTTCAAGCAAATTATAAAATTCTCTTTTGGACGTAAATGTTTTTTGATCCGGATTCTTCAAGAGAGAAACAGAAAATTTTCTGTTTTTTGAAATATTGTCAATATTAGCAATGAAAATGATATAAAAATATATTCATTTTAACAACCTAGTGTGTTTTCATACCCTTTTATCTATATATATACCGTCGGATTTATTTCCTTACTCTTAACTATAGATATCGATATTGTTTTAAATAAAATCGGTTGAAATACAGAGAATTTCCGAGATGTTCGAAAAAAGAACACTTTCTTCAAGCGATTTCAAAAAAGTTATTTAAACAATAACGATTTACTCTGACGAAGGTCGCTATTTCTTTGTATACTAAACATTTCTGTAGTTTTTTTTCTATTATTGTTATTTTATTCTATTTTGTATTTAAAATAATAATCGATAGAATACATGTATGCATGGATAAGCTCCTGACCGAAACACGTGTCAGTATAAATAAAATAAAATAAATCCTATTTTATCCATTCAACATTTTCTTTCCTTTATTTTTCATTTCAACATACCGTCGTATTCGCTTCGATTTTCCACTTACACACACACACACACACACACACACACACACACATATATATATATATATATATATAGGATCTGATAGAAAAAAACAAAAAAAACAATGACCGACTGACTTTGTTTTTATTAGGTAAAGCTGCTTTTCCGAGTAAAAACTGTTTTCATTTAGAATATGGAGATAGTTATGACATTGACATCAAAACATAACATGAAAACGATTTATGTTTTGAAGTTTGTGTCTAATATAGATATTTATGTAGGTCAAAAAGAGGGACATGTTGCAACCAAGATAATTTAGAGTTAGTAACTAGGATCGAACATCAACTATTACTCTCGGTCGTCGGTAGAACATACATAACTATCTGTACCACTAAGCATATATATATATATATATATATATATATATATATATATATATATATATATATAAATAAAGTTGGTTTTTTATAGTATCATTGAAGCATTGTGTGTGTGTGTAATATAAAGATTTTGAAGGCAATTTACAATGCAATATGTGTTGAATTTATTTAACTTTTTTTTTTTTTCAAAACTAAATATTTTCGGAAGTAAAATTCCATCTTCAGAGTTATTGAAAGTTGAAAGTATTGAAGTACTAGGTGATTTTTTTTATAGTACTTATCCCACGGCGATATTGTAATCTTCTGTTGTTTAAGAAGTTGATGAACGCCGTATATTTGAAAAAAAAAAAAAATTTCCGTGATGTTAAATCGGCTAATTCCGTGATGTTAACGCGGCTCGGCTGTTCATGCGCGTGGTAAATGTTCGAAATTCTTTTAATTTTTACTATATTTTTTCAAATATACGGCGTTCATCAACTTCTTATATATATATATATCCACAGACACGTGTTTCGACTTATCAAGTCTCTTCAGTGTGGCTAGACATTTGTAAGCTACCTACAGCCGGGATAGAAATCCGATCGGTTCAGTGTCAGTCCATCACCTTAACCATCAGGCTATCATCACCTACAGAATGCGAAGGGGATTTTAACTGTTTTAATACACACATCGCTTTGTATGTAAAGACCGTCATAGAGTGCTTCATCCCTTATATATATATATATATATATATATAATATATATATATATTATATATGTGTGTGTGTGTGTGTGTGTGTGTGTGTGTGTGTGGAATTAAACAAAAGGCAGGTCTCCTGTTTAACGAGTATATTGGTGATCTTTTCAAGCTTTCTGGCCAACTTTTTTTTATATTTAGATAGAATTCGTGGATTGGTCCACCGAAGTTAATATCCCGAGTACTTTCGGCACTTTGAAGTGCCATCATCAGGGGTGATGTGTTCAGTTTTTTATACTCGGGATATGAACTTAATTATTATAAATAATAATATACTTTACTTAACAATGCTCCAAAAAGCAAATTTTCAAATACTATATGTATATATATATATATAATATATATATATATATATATATATATATGTTGCATCTTTTCATTCAAACAACACACACACACACACACACACACACACACACATATATATATATATATATATATATATATATATATATATGTTGATTTATTTATTTTCATAACTCGGGTGGTTAAAAACACCAGATAATGCAATTTGGAAATGAAGATAATTTACAAATTGTGAGCTGGGGAAATAAATGCAAAAAAGAAAAGGCCGAATCATCCGTACGGTTTAAAAAAAAATCAAATTGCATAAAAATGAACAAAAAAAAAAAAAAAAAGAAAAAAAAAAAAAAGAAAAAAAAAAAGAAACAAAGAAAATGTCAACTAAGCTGATATGTAAAAGGGGCCCAATATATTAAGTAGAGCAAATGTAGAAAACTTAATTTTAGTCAGACACTACCCTACCTAGGTTTCACCGCCCTGTCGGCTGTGGCGTTAGAATGCACCGACTGCACCTCTGCAGAGGGGTAAGAATACCCTATCATTCTTTGCTCTCGGGAAGTCCACTGCACAGCATCTAGTATCCGTACAGAGATGCTCGATGTAGGTCTTTGCTGGGTGGCTCACACTGGCGTGCCCATGTGCTGGTTTCCATAGGAGAATGCCAGTCATGAGTTCGTCTCCGCTTCTCCATGACAATCTCCCACCAACCGTCCCTATCATTCATTGTACTCTGGAGGTCCACTGTGCAGCATCCAGTATCCGCGCAGAGTTGGCTAATGTAGAGCTTTGCTGGGCAGCCCACACTAGTGTGCCCATGTACTAATTTCCATAGGAGAGCGTTACTTATGAGTTCATCCCCGCTTCTCCAGCAGTACCCACCGCCATGTCGGCTGAGGCGTTAGAATGCACCGACTGCCCCTCTGCAGAGGGGTAAGTCTCCCCCCAAATGGGCCCGCCTGGTGGCCATGGTTGGCGACCCGTGATGCTTAAGGACGGAGTCTTGGTGGATGAGCAGTCCATGACCTGCAACACTCCACTTGAACTCTTACTTAGGCTAGACGGCCGGAGAGGCCCCCTCCGATCAATCAGCTGGTCATGTCAAGCCCTAGTACCTTATGATTGTCCCAACCCTATGCCCTTATGGCAACCCTTCTTATCATATAGGTGCTAGAAGGCGGTGGCTGAGGGTCTACATGTCCTGGGAATGACGTTAAACTCTATCTGAGGGTGAGATTCCAGTTTTGGGGGTTTGGGGAATGTGGAGCACCCCTTCATCACCATTGCTCCCTGATCCACTCTGACCCGGAGTGGTAGTACATGTTAGGGTCCCATCTATGGGTTAAATAGAAAAACACGAGTTTATAAACAAAATTGAGTATCCATTAAAGAATGACTTTATTTCAAAACTTTATCGGCATTAAATGACACACTGAGGTTGATATACCGTAAAACAAAACAAACGACACCAAAACTACCTAGGTTTCACTTAAATGCTCTTCAAGATAATACAGTATTCAGTATTATGCTGAAGATCGTTTAGGTGAAAGCTGGGTTGTAATGTCTGACTCAAATTAGGTTATATAGATGTACAGATATATAGATATATTGATATATATTCGTATACACACAGACATATATATATACATATTGATATATATGTCTATACACATACACACAAACACATACATACACACACACACATATATATTCGGCGAGAAACTGTCAGTAACCAGTTGTTGACGCCAATTTCACGCTACCTAAACTTAAATATAAATGGGCTATCACTGATATTGTGCACTGTCTACCTATTATGTACAATATATATATATATATATATATATATATATATATATATAATAAGTCATCCACAGATACACCTCTTCAGTATGTCTAGACACAACAACTAACTCCGACCAGAAGGCTTCGCTACACTAAATTATATATATATATAAGTGTATTTTGGTCGCAATTTTTTCTTTTAAACATGTTACGTTGTACTGACGATTCTTGAATCTCTACTGCTATCATTATTTCAACCCACTACCAATTCCTACTACCTCCCACTACCAATTCCTATGTTACTGCTCGTTGTTTTTAAAAACGAGACACCCGAAACATCCCATCAGTTTCACATCTGAAGATGGCAGATAGACATACCGAAAGCACTCGTAAAGAAACATTTGGTGGATTGCAACACCAGCTCCACCCTGACATTAAAAAGATGGCCAGAAAATTAGAAAGGATCGAACAAAAACTCGTCCGACAAGAATCGTCAGTACAGTTTAACGAAACACACACACACACACACACACACACACATATATATATATATATATATTTATATATAATTTGGTTTGATTTTGAATTTTGAACATTTCCCTGTATAATATTTCCTCGATATGATTAATGAGAAGAAAAAAACACAAAAACTGCTGGGTTAAGTGCATTGACAAGGAAAGAGATTGGGTTGAAAAATGAATGTTTGTTGAGTAAACTAAATGATTTTTATCCTTAGGTTCGGGATTTATTGATGTACTTAATATCTATCTGTAACAACCTCTGTCTGTCTGTCTGTCTGTCTGTGTGTGTGTCTCCCCCCTCTCTCTCTATATACATATATATATATCTTAGTCACTTTCTTTATTTCTCATGTTGTTCATAGCTATCTATCTATCTATCTATCTATCTATTTATCTATCTATCAGAGACCTTTTCTTTTTTCTATCCATCTATCTATCTCGACATCTTTGTCTATTTCCTTATTTCTTTCCCATGTTGTTTATATCTATGCATCTATCTTTCTTCTATTTATCTATCGATCTATCTACCTCTCTCCACACACACACCACACACACACACACACACATATATATATATATATATATATATCATAGTCTCTTTCTTTCTTTCTCATGTTTACACACACACACACACACACACACAACACACATATATATATATATATATATATATACATATATATGTGTGTGTGTGCATATATATATATATATATATATATATATATATAATATATATATGCACACACACACACGTGTTTTTTTTATATCTATCTATCTGAGTCTTTTACAATCTATCCATATCTATCTTAATCTGTTCCTTCCTATCTATCTATCTATCTATCTATCTTGTGAATTCTTAATGGTTTTTGACACCACCCAATCGATACCATGTCATAAACAAATGGACTATATCGCCTCTTCCATATCTCTAATGTAAGTGGAGACAATCATCAAATCGAAAAAATGTGCCGATCCAGCACACTAAAATTGATTGCCAGTGTCGACAACGGTGCAAATCTTGGACTGAGCTTATAAATCAGGATAAGACAACTTTTATCGATAAATAACAAAGTAGATACAACTAACAAAAAAAAAAAAAAATTACCGACGCCAGTATTTTCAGATTAAATAAACAAAGTTTCATCCCGTGTTTCTTGAACCCGGGAACCTTCTTTTTGAACCTTCTTGTCGTAATCGGGAGCCTTCAACTGGACACATGGCGCAACGGATATAAAGTTTGAGTTAATACAGTTCTAAGTGACAATCATCTGTAGGCTGCAGGTTCAATACAGACCAAGGGCGATAATAACGTAGAATACCTAACATTGTTTAAAACGTGTACCCGATCATGGTTAGCAGACTGAGAACCATCTAACCGGTGGATTATACAAAGGATTCGGTTCAAAGTTTCATGAAGGCTCACGAATACGACATGTAGGCTTTTGAGTTTGACAAGAAGGTTCACGAATTCGACAAGAAGGTTCCTGAGTTCGAAGAGAAGGTTTCTTATTTCGACAATAAATACCTAAAGAAGGCCGGAGGGCACATCGACCGAAACGTTGTGTATAAAAAAATGAGTACAATAGTAAAAAAAAAAAAATCCAAATAATACAAAATCTTATAACTGCTTTTTATCATAATGTTCAGGTCGTTAATTTCTACGACCATTTCTTAAGTGCTACTCATACGCTGAGTTGGCGAGGGCTGGTATCGAACTAGGAACCTTGTGGTTTCTAGCTGACTGCTCTACGGACTGAACCAACCCGAATCATACAGAAATTAAAAAAACAACAAAAAAACAACATCAAAAGACACCCCCACACACCAAAAAAAAAAAATTAAAAACAAATTATTAGTTTAATAGTAAATTTTAATTGCAAACAAAATGATCTGTGAACCCATTATGTTTCTGTTGATACTTCAATTTAGGAAAGAGTGAAAGATACTAAATTGTATTTCATAGTTATTAACATTGTAAGAAGAAATTGAATAATTAAAAAATGCTGTTCAACATAAATTTTAACGAAGCATACAAAATGTCACAACTTGAGCGTTGTGACAAAAAACAACAAGATAAAATGATTGGTTTGGTTTGGCTACTTTGTTAAATGGCATATCAACCATCGAGAGTTATTTAATACCAAGGAAATCAAGCCCTGTTGGCTGGAGATTTAGAATACACCAACTGCACCTCTGCACGGGGTAATACCCCCGACCCCAATGGGGCCATCTATTGGCCGAGGTGGCGACCTGTGATGCTTAAGGACGGAAGCCTGGTGGCTGAGCAGTCCATGACATGCAACTCCACTTTGGCCCTTATTTAGGCTAGACAGGCGGTCAGAGTGGCCCCCTCCGATCAATCGACTGGTCAAGCCAAGCCCTGGCACCTATATGAAAAAACAGTCTCTGAAGATGAAGATACTTCGAAATTGATTAGACATTGGACACTATCTTATACGCATTGTAATTGCCTTTAATATATATATATATATATATATATATATATATATATATATAATGGCACTCTTCTTTCATTGTTCTTTCACATCTTTTTTTATCACCGGTGCCCCAAAAGCTGCTTGGTGGCGCTGTGTGTGGTAGTCCCGCTTTTAGCCACCGAAACTGTGATATCACACCTAGTTAGCAGCTGATGAGGACAGAGTATCTCACGTGCTATTTATTACACGTTGTATGATGAATATATATATATGTGGTGGAGATGTGAGGAACAAAAGAACAAACTCAGACAAAAGTGTGTAGGATATATTTCGCTATAGCTTTGAGCTCGTCATCATCAGTCGTTTTAATGAATTATCAGTTTATCATACAAGTGTTTTATAGAAGAGGTAGTGTGGCGGGAGGAGGTGGATAGGAGAGGAGGTCAAGATTTTTGGATGTTTGTTTTTAGAAGCATTGTTGAATAAAGTATATATTATTATTTATATTTTGCTTGAAGGCAATTACAATGCGTATATCGCATAAAATTCGATAATTATAGAAAATAATCATGACAAGTGAATCCCGGCAAAGAATTGTTCCGTGTGTAGAACATCGTACAGACTGTTTCAACTTTATTAAGTCTCATCAGCGATGTATATTAACGATTTCCCTTCGACAGAAATCGAAACCGGGACTTCAGCAGGCATAGTCAGAGACTATACTGCTTTGGCCACGATACGCACCAGACAATCCTTGCGAAATTAACCTGTCAATGATACTGATACGCCTCTACCATATGAGGTACGGGGACGTTGAGTGAACAATAACAAACCTGGCCTATGCTTTTCGGCGAAGGGAATAAGATTTTTGGATGTTCGTTTTTAGAAGCATTGTTGGATAAAGTATATATTATTATTTATATTTTGCTTGAAGGCAAATACAATGCGTATATCGCATAAAATTCGATAATTATAGAAAATAATTGTAATTGCCTTCAAGCAAAATATAATAATAATAATAATAATAATAATAATAATAATAATATATATATATATATATATATATATATATAGTACTCTTCTTTCCTTGTTCTTTCACAACTTGTTTCTATCACTCTCATCACCAATACGCACTAACAGTCCCCAATTTATTTATCTTTTCTTTGTATTTTACTTCTTTCTCTCTGTCTCTGTCTCCCTGTCTCTGTCTCTCTGTCTCTCTGTCTCTCTGTCTTTGTCTTTAGTCGTTATCCCCCTCAAACCATATGACATTGTAATTACGACATTCCTTTTTACGAAAACCACACACACTACCTTTCCCAATAAAAAGAAAAGTAAAAAAGGCTCGTCCATATATCACGCAATAGTCACTTCGCTTCATTTAAAGTCTGGAATTTCTTTCTAACTTAACATTCTTTTTTTCTTTATATCTATTTTTACCGATTTTTTTAACACCCTAAAACACCGAAGACTTTAAAAAAAAAATGTTTATGGCTTCTGTTTTTCCGCCTAATACCTGCCAGTCACTATCCACCTTGAAAATGTGTTATTTTTTTTCATCCTCTTGTCGTCTTTACCTTGAAATATCACATCACTTTAAAACATCTTTGAGTTTTCGTTTTGGTGACAACAGTAAACAATAATACGGCTTAGGCAAATGATTTTACGATATCGTCGACGTCGTCACCATTTGGCTTGTTGCATATTTCACATATTTTTTTTTACACCCTTTTTTCTTCCTTTTTTCTTTGCTTTGGTTTTGTTATTTTCTTCTTTCTTTCTTTCTTTCTTTTTTCTTTCTTTCTTTTTTCTTTCTTTTTTTTCTTTTCTTTCTTTTATTATTTTTTGCATTCAACTTCATTTTCTTCTTTCTTTTCTTTCTTTCTTTCTTCTTTCTTCTTCTTCTTCTTCTTCTTCTTCTTCTTCTTTTCTTCTTCTTCTTCTTCTTCTTCTTCTTTCTTT
This sequence comes from Doryteuthis pealeii, assembly GCA_023376005.1. Taxonomy (NCBI): domain Eukaryota; kingdom Metazoa; phylum Mollusca; class Cephalopoda; order Myopsida; family Loliginidae; genus Doryteuthis; species Doryteuthis pealeii. The sequence goes on along the minus strand of CM042139.1, from coordinate 22,406,021 downwards.
CTATTTAATTTTTTGAATTCCACTTATTTTTTCTTTTCTTTCTTTTTTTCTTTCTTTCTTCTTTTTCTTTTTCGTTTTCTCTTCTTTCTTTCTTTCTATCTTTTTCTTTTCTTTCTTTTTTCTATTTAATTTTTTGCATTCCACTTCATCTTTCTTTCTTTCTTTCTTTCTTTCTTTTTCTTTCGTTTTCTTTTTCTTCTTTCTTTCTTTCTTTCTTTCTTTCTTTCTTTCTTTCTCTTTCTTTCTTTCTTTCTTTTTTTTCTTTCTTTCGTTTTCTCTTCTTTCTTTCTTTCTTTCTATTTAATTTTTTCATTCCACTTCATTTTCTTTTTCTTTCTTTCTTTCTTTCTTCTTTCTTTCTTTTTTTCTTTCTTTCTCTTCTTTCTTTCTTCTTTCTTTCTTTTTCTTTCGTTTTCTTCTTCTTTCTTTCTTTCTTTTCTTCTTTCTTTCTTTCTATTTAATTTTTTTGCATTACACTTCATTTTCTTCTTTCTTTCTTTCTTTCTTTCTTTCGTTTTCTCTTCTTTCTTTCTTTCTTTCGTTTTCTCTTCTTTCTTTCTTTCTTTCTTCATTTTTTCCTTCTTTCTTTCTATAATTTTTTTGCATCTTTTTTCTTCTTCTTTTTCTTTTCTTTCTTCGTTCTCTCTTTTTTCTTTCTTCTTTCTTGCTTTTTCTTTCTTTTTTCTATTTTTTTTTGCATTCCACTTCTTTTCTTCTTTCTTTCTCTCTCTTTTTTTCTTTTTTTTTTTTTTTTGCTTCTTCTTTCTTTCTTTCTATTAATTTTTTCATTCCACTTCATTTTCTTCTTTCTTTCTTTTTCTCGTTTCTCTCTTTTTTCTTTGTTCTTTTTTCTTTCTTTGCTTTCTTCTTTCTTTCTTTCTATTTTAATTTTTGCATTCCACTTCATTTCTTCTTTCTTTCTTTCGTTCTCTCTTTTTTCTTTCTTTCTTTCTTTCTATAACATTTTGGTAGTTTGCTTCCATTTCTTTCTTTCTTTCTTTCTTTCTAATTAATTTTTGTGTTCTACACCCTTACTGTCTTTCTATCTAATTTTCGAAATTTTACCCTCTCTTCATCACTTTCTTCATTTCATTTTTTCTTTCCTTTTACCCTCTTTTAATTTTTTCGTCGTTCATCCATTCATTTCCTATTCTTCTCTTCCGTCCTCCCTTTTTTCTTTTCTTCTTCACCAGTATTTCCCCCTTTTTCTTCTTTCTTTTCACCTTAACTCACTCTCCTCTTTGTTTCATTTTCATTCTTTCTATCATTCTTCTCTTCTTCTATGCATATTTCCTTCCTTCACATCTTCTTTCTCTTTTCTCCACTAATTTTTTTCTTTCTTTCATTTCATCTTTCTTTATTTTCCTTCGTTCGTATGATATCATTGTCCCTATTTCGTCTTTTCCGTCTTTCTTCCTTCTGTCCATCTTTCTGCTATTCCGTCTGGTTTATTCCCCCAAACAAACATAACGTAATCATTCGTTCATGTTTACTCATATGTTTTGACACTAAGTGTGTTTGTCCAAATAAAGTAGTACCTCGATTTAAGCGTTGAATTCGTTCGGCTCGTAACCCAATTTCCTCGTATATCAAATCAATTTTCCCCATTCAAATAAACTGAAATGCCATTGATCCGTTCAAGCTCTTAACTGAATCTCCTCGTATATCAAATTAATTTTCCCCATTGAAATGAACTGAAATGCCATTAATCCGTTCCAGCTCTTAACGGAATCTCCTCGTATATAAAATCAAATTTCCCCACTGAAATAAACTGAAATGCCATTAATCCGTTCCAGCTCTTAACGGAATCTCCTCGTATATCAAATCAATTTTCCCCCATTGAAATAAACTGAAATGCCATTAATCCGTTCCAGCTCTTAACGGAATCTCCTCGTATATAAAATCAAATTTCCCCACTGAAATAAACTGAAATGCCATTAATCTGTTCCAGCTCTTAACGGAATCTCCTCGTATATCAAATCAATTTTCCCCACTGAAATAAACTGAAATGCCATAAATCCGTTCCAGCTCTTAACTGGGTCTCCTCTTCCCATCATTCTTTTTTTCCCCCTTAACAAAAGAAACATTTTTCCCGCTTAACAAAAGAAACATTCTCGATCGTTATGCCTCCTATTTTAGGAGGCATAACTTTACGAACGCATAAAGCCGAAGCTTGGCAACATCTGGACACCTACCATCGGTTCCCTACTTTACTGCGCAGATCCAAGCTGTGATGTCCTGTAATATGTTTTAATGTTTATTTTCTATAGATAATATTTTTCTTTGGAGTAATAAATTTGGAAACTTAAATGTTTTTTAGTGAACTTCTTAACATAAGCGTATCTGAAGCTTGCTCGTATACCAATTTTAGCACACAAATAAAAACTCATAAGTTAGGGCACTCGTAAGTCAGGGTAACACTGCATTCACATCTGTGACTATGTCGTTTCTAAAATATCTATATATTAATACTCGTGTTCTTTAATTCTACGACCCTGATCATCTTGCAACAACCTCTGGTTAAAAATGAGACCGTCCAAATCGTCCGAGATGAAATGCAAAAATATAAATTCTGATTATCTGACATTGCTTATCCGCAAATTTTTATTTCTTACGAGTGTCGTCACAGCAAGTAAATAATGGACCATTCTGTTTTTATTATAAAGAAGGAAAGGGGGGGGGGAGATGCTACACAAAAGAAAGAAAGAAAGAAAGTAAGTAAAAGATAGAGCCAGGGAATACGCGCGCGGAAGCGATAACGCTAATCCGTTGTAATCGAACATAAGGAAAAGATTAAAAGAAGGAAAGAAAGAAAAAAAGAGTGTGAGAGAAAGTTGTACGACCACTTGCCCTCTATCACACAGACCATCCGAGTGAAACAAACAAGACATGCTGGAGAAGCAAGGATGAACTCATAAGAGACGTTCTTCTGTGGAAATCAGAACATGGGCACGACAGTGTGGGCCACTTAGTAAAGACTAGCTCTGCGCGGGTACTGGGGGCTGCGCAGAGGACCTCCCGAGGGCAATCAATGATAGGGACAATTGGCGAGAGATTGTCATGTATATTCGTGATGCCAGCACGACTTGATGATGATTTTGTTTGTTTTGTTTTGTTTTGTTTTGTTTTACGGCATATCAACCACTGTGGATCATTTAATGCCAGAAAAGTGTTGAATGATTCGTAGCGGTAGTTTACAATAAAAAATTTTAAACTTCATTTTTTTTTAAAACAAATTTTCTATTTCAGCCATAGATGTGACCCTAACAGGTTCTATCACACCGGGTCAGAGTGGACCTGGTAGCAATGGTAATGAAAGGGTGCTCCACATTCCCCAAACCTCACCATCAGTTTACCGTCATACTCAGGACATAACGACCCTCAGTCACGGCCTTCTAGCACCTATATGATAAAAAGCTTCATGATGATGATTATGATGATGATGATGATAATATATTGAACTATTTCGCAATAGCTCTTGAGTAAACATATCAAACGTTGTAATAATTAAGTTATCATACTGTGGTATATCCACAAGTCCTGATAGTTACTTTAATGATATATTTTTTCCTATCGGTTAGTCTTAATTTTCTTCTAATTACCGTATTTGACGGTATATATATATATATATATATATTATTATATATAATTATATTATATATATATACCAACACCTCCGCACGAGCAGTATGTGACTCAAGGTCAATTTCTTAAGCGAAGTTCAACAGGTTTGAATTCAGAGTTTTCCTTCTCCTAGACCGGTTGTCTAACTCAAGGTAAATAGCCCAGTCTGCCCTACTATTTATCTATAGCTGGGGGGGGGAGTAGGATTCATACCTTTCCCAAGGGTATTAGCGCTAAGTGAAATGCAATTAGCACGTCCAGGATTTGAACTCGGGGCGACGAGTCCATTTCCCATGACTTTAACCATTACACCACGCGCTTCCTTTGACGGCATATGCACGGGCATTTAATCAGCAAGTCAGATTCAGGAAAAAATTTTTTTTTTAAGTGTATTTAAGCATATATTGTTGAAAACAGTCAACCATGCGCCCCTGTTAACATTGATTATAACAATACCAGCAATAAGATAAGGATGCATGGAGTTTAGTAAAAGCATTGAGCGTATGCTGGGTTGGTGAGCATCGTAGAGAAGATTAGCCTAGGCATACGGGAGTCTCAAACTTCACATACGATGTATAAGACGCAGGGCGATTTTTGAGCCAAAATTTTCGAAAAAAAAGTGCGTTCTATATGCCGTCAAATATGGTAATCTTTTTTCCTTATTTGTTCAGAAACAGTTTTATCATAAACCCTCGCAAAAATAACATTCGGACCATATTACATTTAAGCACCCCTTTTTAATCTCGATTAAGAAATGACATGTTTTTCATTTACACCGTCAATATCCGGTTGTTTTTTAGGGGTTAGGGCTGGGGTTAGGGTTAGGGGTTAGGGCTAGGGTTAGGGTTAGGGGTTAGTTTTATAATTTTAAAAATCGTCTGTTAAAAAACAGGATATTGATGCTGTAAATGAAAAGCATGTCCTTTCTTAATCGAGATCAAAAAGGGGTTCCTAACGGGCATATGGTCCAAAAAACATTCAGCCATTCCTTGAACAAACGGACACAGTTTTCATTGTGGTAATCTTGGTTGGTTGGTTGAGTTTTTTACGGCATGGCAACCCTTATTGGGTCATTTTATGCAGAAGACGTTTTTGTTTTATTCATTCTCGATGGGTCCTCAATTTCTTTAAAACACATTTTTTATATTTAACTCATAGATGAGACCCTCATTTAAAAAAAAATCTAAAAATCGTCTGTTAAAACAACAGGATATTGACGGTGTAAATGAAAAACATGTCCTTTCTTAATCGAGATCAAAAAGGGGTGCCTAAAGGTCATATGGTCTGGACATTCTATGTCTCTATCTTTAAATACACGCCCACGTACATACCTCAGTGCTTTCTTCAGCTGCTCTTGCATTAACAACAAAATCCTTTTTGTTTTGTTTTGTTTTACTCTTCGCATCATTCCTTTTTTCCCGCTTGACAAAAGAAACATTCTCCTAAAATTCCCGCCAAAACTTTACGAACGCATAAAGCCGAGCACGGCAACATCTGGACAGCATCACGCTTGAGTAATCAGGCAAATAAACGTAAATTTTATGATGAACATTTACAAACTCCTACACAACTTTTAGACCGCCCTGTCTAAAGCTGGGGCGTTAGAATACACCGACTACCCCTCTGCAGAGGGGTGAGACTCCCCCAATGGGGCCACCTGTTGGCCGTAGGTGGCGACCCATGATGCTTAAGGATAGAGCCCAGGTGGATGAGCAGTTCATGAGTTGCAATACTCCACTTTGGCCCTTTCTTAGGCTAGACGGGCGGTCGGTGAGGCCCCCTCCGGTCAATCAGCTAGTCACGTCAAGCCCTAGCACCTATATGATTTTCCCAACCCTATTGCCATTATGGCAACTCCCAACCCCCTTTTATCATATGGGTGCTAGAAGGCGGTGGCTGAGGGTCTACATGTCCTGGGAATGACGTTAAACTCTATCTGATGATGAGGTTCCAGTTCTGGAGGTTTGGGGAATGTGGAGCACCCCTTCATCACCATTGCTCCCTGGTCCACTCTGACCCGGAGTGTAGTACCTGTTAGGGTCCCATCTATGGGTTAAATAGAAAAACATGAGTTGATAAACAAAATTGTATTATGCATTAAGAATCAATTTATTTCACAACTTTGTCGGCATGAAATAACCCACCGAGGTTGATATGCCGTAAAACAAAACAAACCAATCAAACAAAACAAAAAACAACTTTTAGAAGACTGAAAACCCTCAATATACAGACGCACAATAGATATCTATTGAAGTAGAAAGAATATACACCATCCGGATGAAAGTATTTAAGTTGTAATGCAATGAAATATATCAAATTAGAAAGACAAAGGAAATTAAATAAGAACGCATATAAAAATATTACACGAATTTTAATTATATTTTAATCGGTTTCAATATAAAATAATTCATAGGATTGATTTTGATACGTCGGAAAATAAAACAATAATTTTAGAGATCAATAACAGCAAGTAATTATTTATTAAACCCGGTTTTGTAATAACCAGTGTGCAAATTAACCACATCATATATCATGTAAACATTTATTTCTTTGTGATATATACACCTCATTGCAGAATCTTAAACATGGGCTGTTTTGAGGCAAATTTTTTGTTTTAATGATTTAGACTATGAGTTAAGTACACATTAATAAACTTTGGCAATTCCTGGGAGTATTGTGACATAAGCAGACAGACACCGAATCTCCATTGTAATAAGATTTATAAATCAAATCGATCGAAAATAAAGACAAAGAAGATCGTCTTGCGCCAAGCCGGGGAGATGTATTCTTTGTATTAATGATTTTGACTATTGCAATAAGATTTTAAATCCAAATCGATCGAAAATAAAGTCAAAGAAGATCGTCTTGCGCCAAGCATAGAGTTAGGGAGATGTATTCTTTGTATTAATGATTTTGACTATTGCAATTATATAAATCCAAATCGATCGAAAATAAAGACAAAGAAGATCGTCTTGCGCCAAGCATAGAGTTAGGGAGATGTATTCTTTGTATTAATGATTTTGACTATTGCAATAAGATTATAAATCCAAATCGATCGAAAATAAAGACAAAGAAGATCGTCTTGCACCAAGCATAGAGTTAGGGAGAGCTACTTGCCCCTCGCCTGAATGTCAGTATACTCTACGTTGTTATCAGAACTAGAACGCTATCTACTGGCGCCAGTGGTAACTACCAAACCTTTCACAGCATAGAACAAACACGTGGGTGTTTATTAAGCTCAACTGAGTTTCTTACAAATGTAAGGAAATCGATAAGACGCTATGTTGAAAAATATGTGTTATGCAAAATAAATTCATGGTTCGTCATATTGATTTACCAACGTACTTAATCATACACGCAAAAGTACACACTCGTATATATATATATATATATATATATATATATATATATATATTATATGTGTGTGTATTTTGGCAGCATTTTTTCTTTTAAACATGTTTCGTTAAACTCTACTGACAATTCTTGTCGGACGAGTTTTTGTTCGATCCTTTCTAATTTTCTGGCCATCTTTTTAATGTCAGGGTGGAACTGGTGTAGCAATCCACTGAAGATGGCAGATGGACTTGCCGAAAGCGCTCGTAAAGAAACCTTTGGTGGATTGCTACACCAGTTTCTGAATGGGCCTCAGATACCCACGAGTGGAAATGGTCCATAATCACGATACCCCAGATATATAAGGCCTTTTTATTTACAAATAAATTTGCTCTGTTTATAAAAATTAAACATTGAGCTCTCATACGAAACCTGAACTCTACAACAAACTACTGGTAGAGAATAGGACCAGCCTAGAATCACCGTTGTACCAAGAAACTGGGTACCCCAACAAAGTATATATATATATAATATATATATATATATATATATATATATATATATATATATATATATATAGAGAGAGAGAGAGAGAGAGAGAGAGAGAAAGGGCAGGCAGGCAGGTTGTAGTAATTCTGCAAATCATAGAACACAAGTTCGTTTGGATACACACAGAATGTTCAGGCACTTTACGTGACATCAGACACGTAACAATATACGTCACAGCTGACGTCACTCCCGCCAAAAATGGATAGGAAACGCATATATAAAGCCATCTGTCCAGTCCCTCGAATAATGCAATCTAAATATTTGGCAGCAGCTGAACAAGTGTGATCAGAACGGACAAGGAATTGTTCGTTCGATCAATTTCTTTCTTTCTTTCTTTCTTTTCTTTCTTCTCTTTCATTCTAGCAGTTTTCATTCATCCATTCAATAATTTCTTTCTTTTCTTTCTTTCTTCGACCACTCTTCTTTTCTTTCTTTCAAGAATTCTAATCGTCTATTCACCAATTTCTTTCTTTCTTTCTTTCTTTCTTTCTTCTCTTTCATTGTAGCAATTTCTAGTAATCCATTCACTCTTTTCTGTCTTTCTTTTTTTCTTTCTTTCTATGTGTCTTTCTCTCCCATCTGGTTTTATGAATGAAGTGATTCTGCCTATCAAACAGAAAAACAACTGATTTACATTGTCTTTTCGAGACAGACAATGAACGCTACTACAAACGGTCGTTCTTTCTTTCTTTCTTTCTTTCTTTCTTTCTTTCTCTTCTTCTTTCTTTCTTTTGTTCTTTTGATCTTTCTTTCTTTTGTAGCCAACCTTAAGACGAATCGAACATATTCTCAAGCTAGTCTCATAAATCATTACAGCAGTTGTGAGTTCGAATCTGACTGGATTATCTGTATTCGTAGCTTTGTACTTTTAATTCTGAATGATGCAAATATTTTGATATGGTGATGCGGAAGACTCAAAGAGGCTTAGCGGAGACAAGGATAAGATGAAAATATAACGACGAGTTCAGATCATAAAAAGGAAATATTACATAATTGATAAGTTGCCTCAAAGTATACAGTGCTGCTGAATTGTGCCTCATGTTACCAAAATATTGCAAAACTTTTGACTCACCCTACTTATCACATGTTTATAAAAATAAAGAAATACAGTGGTACCTTGATTTACGAGTTTAATTCATTCCGCTCGTAACTCAATTTCCTCGTATATCAAATCCTTTTTTTTTCAATGAAATAATCTGGAATGCCATTAATCCGTTCCAGTCTTCTCAGTGGTACCTTGATTTACGAGTTTAATTCATTCCGCTCGTAACTCAATCTCCTCGTATATCAAATCCTTTTTCTTCAATGAAATAATCTGGAATGCCATTAATCCGTTCCCGCCTTCTCAGTGGTACCTTGAATTACAAGTTTAATTAATTCCGCTCGTAACTCAATTTCGTCGTATATCAAATCGTTTTTCTTCAATGAAATAAACTGAAATACCATTAATCCGTTGCAGCCCCGCCAAACCCAAATTCTTTTGTTACGTCTTTTTTAAATACGAAAATAAAACTGTATTGTATAAAAAACAATAAAATCTTATTATAATGGAGATTGTGTGTTTGTCTGTCTGAAGCCGAAACTAAATCACTACTCAAGTCACAATTCCCTTAGTTATTGACGTCACATTCACCATGAATTTATTTTTATTCAAACCTCAGTTATTGGTAAAATTGTTATACCTTATTAATACTTTTGACTTTATCTACATTCTAATAACATGCAATTGTATTTATATATGCAACAAAATAGCGGGTTACAGTGTGAACAGGAAAGCTAATTTGCATATTGATATTAAAAGTTTAATTTTATTAAATATGCGCTTGGTATTATTGATTTCTAATTGTTTTTTGTTTTTTGTTAATGAATATGAGCAAAAAACTCGGGGATAAATCTTTAAAAAGAAATCCTTTAATATAAAGAAATAACAGTAATTTTATTCTTTACTTCCTAATTTAACTAAATAGTTAAATTAGGAAAATTCAGCAATAAAAGGAGGGGAGTGATGAAAAATGATGGAAGACTTAGTTTCAAAGTTGTTCTATTCTTCGATTATACCCCCTCTGTTTCAAATCATTTTATTTGGATTTTTATTTAGTTTCAAAATATTTCAAATTTAACATATTTCATTACATTAAAATTCAAATACTTGCACCCGGAGGGTGCATATATTTGCTAGTGTAATGTAATGAATTATGTGTTGTAGAATGTTTTAACGTTTATTTGTTTTATTAATAACATTTTGCATAGGCGTAATAGATTTTGAAATTTAAATGTTTCTAATGAACTTATTAGCATAAGCGCATCTGAAGCTCGCTCGTACCTCAAACTTTAGCTTACAACATAACAAGTAATTAATTGTTTTTGTGAACTTATTAACATAAGCGTATCTGAAACTCGCTCGTACCTCAAACTCTAGCTTACAACGTAGCAAGTAATTATTTCGTTTAGTGAACTTATTAACATAAGCGTATCTGAAGCTCACTCTTACCTCAAATTTTAGCTCACATCTCAAAGCAAAAAAAACAAAAAAACTGACCGAATGACAACTCATAACTCGGAAAACTCGTAAGTTGCAGTACTCGTAAGTCAAGGTACCATTGTAGTCAGGGGGCTCAAAGTTTAGGTACTGGACATCTATGCCGAAAAGGGGAGGTCCCTTAAAAATTATGATATTATAAAAAGTATCTGGTACCTCTAAAGGAGGCGGCTTCATTCCTGAAATGAGGTAACCAAACGAGTACAAGGTACTATTAGTATTTTTGTAATTTAACCATTGTAGTTCTTTTTGACAATAACAAAATAAATACAATTATTCTAATCAATTATTATTCTGATAACTCCATAGCAATCTATTAGATTTCCATATGCCACAATTGAATGAACTGTATGTCTTTATTAAATTATAAAATGATTTGATTAGTTAAGTTAAAAGTTAAAGTTAATAGAAACAATGACATTGTAACATGCTTTTAAAAAATGAAATAGTTTATCATAAATTATTTTAATTTATTATCTAGATATATAAATGATTTATTTCATTACATTAATTTTTGCTTTGATATAATTTGTTCTTAAGGTATTATTTTGTGCAGCAATTATTAGTGATTCAGTTTCTCTCTTGAGGTTTCCTTTTCTTAACCATGTCCATGTCTTTTTATGTGCAACCTCTCCGATTTGTCGTTTGAAGTGCCCATATAATTGTTTTTCTTCCCATCTTTGTTTTCTAGTTTTCGTTGTTTTTCTGTTTGTCCACATATTACATCTGCTGTTGTTGGCTGCCATAAGTAATCTTTGCTCTTTTGTGTGTATTGTTCGAGTCATTGGATCATGGCCTCTTCGCAGTCCTCTATATTGGCAAGACCTAACATACCGACTAAGTAAAGAGACTGTTATATAATACTGTGGAGAGACTATAATATGAAAGGACAAAAAAATTGTAATGTTGTAAAAAGTATCTGGTACCCCTAAAGAAGGTGTCTTCATTCCTGAAATGAGGTAACCAAACGAGTACAAGGTACTATTAGTATTTTTGTAATTTAACCATTGTGGTTCTTTTTGACAATAACAAAATAAATAAAATTATTCTAATCAATTATTATTCTGATAACTCCATAGCTATCAATTAGATTTCCATATGTCACAATTGAATGAACTGTATATCTTTATTAAATTATAAAATGATTTGGTTAGTTCAGTTAAAAGTTAATAGAAACGATGGCATCGTGACACGCAAAAAGTGAAATAGTTTATTATAAATTATTTTTATTTATTATCTAGACTAATACAAAATAAAAAAACACCCTCCGGGCGATGTAAAAATAAATTTTTAAAACATATTGCCTGAGGGGTGGGAGTAAAAAATTCAAGTCAGCTAGTTTGTACCCTAAGTAAGTAAAATCATCAAATTCATTAAAGGATTAAAAAATAAAACAATTTGAAATGTAAACTTTAAATATGTATTAAAATAAAACAAACTATATATAGATATATAATACCAGTCATGTATTTATTAAAACTTGTTTTAAAAAAGCAATGAGGACTGTCTAATGTTGCATGTTCAAATTTTGAGTGTATTTATTTTATGTTATGACGATTTTGGGTAATGTGACGTAAGCAGTGACGTAATTTTTGTTACAGACAAAAACCGGAAGCGAATCTCCATTATTAAAAGATATATAAATGAATTATTTATATTTTATCTATATCTTAGAATAATAATAATATATAATATAATCTTATTATAAGGAAGCGCGTGGTGTAATTGTTAAAGTCTTGGGAAATGGACTCGTCGCCCCGAGTTCAAATCCTGGACGTGCTAATTGCATTTCACTTAGCGCTAATACCCTTGGGAAAGGTATGAGTCCTACTCTCCCTCCAGCTATGGGTAAATAGTAGGACAGACTGGGCTCTTTAACCATGGTTAGGCAGCCGGTCTAGGAGAAGGAAAACTCTGAATTCAAACCTGATAAACCCCGCTTAAGAAATTGACCTTGTGTCGCATTCTGCTCGTGCGGAGGGGTTGGTAAATATATATATATATTATCATAATCGAGATTATATGTCTGTCTGTCTGTAATCGATATTACGTCACCACCTAAGTCATAAGTCCCTTAATTATTTAGGTTCTATTCGCAATGGTTACTAAATAATCTTTATTTAATCTTAATTAGCATCTTATTAATTAACAATGTCTCTAATAAGGTCTAACTGAGATAGAATTATCTCAAAACAGTCTATGTTATTTATGGGTTCAAAATCCTGCAATGCGTGTTATATATTATTGAGAAATAAATGTTTATATAGTAGTTACATGGTGTGAATAATTTACATACCGATTTTAACAAAACCGGGTTTAATAGATAATAACTTGGTACTATTGGTTTCTAATATTATCGTTTTATTCTCAAACGTATTAAAAGCAATCCTATGTATAATTTTATATTAAAATCAATTAGAATAAAGTAAAAATAAGTGTAATCTTTTTGTGTTCTTATTTAATTTCATTAGTCTAATTCAATATAATATTCAATTATATTAAAGCTTAAATACTTGTGCCCGGAGGGGGCATATATTTTTGCTAGTCTAGATAACAAATGTTATGTTTAAGTAATTGATACCAGATACTTTTCAGAATACCACAACTTTTCATGTTGGACTTTGTTTATCATATCCTATACAATACTCTCTGCACGCGAATCCAATTTCTTTTTGTTTGGATTATGTCGACACATTTTCCCTAACGAGGAATCTGACTTCTATAAGAATTTTGATACAGTTGGCAGTACAATATGACCTGCGAGTACACAATCTTGATGTCAAAAGTGCGTATCTAAATCTCCATTAGACTTTGATATATACATATATACCCCAGAAAGATTTGAAAATGAAAATAAGAATTGTGTATGGAAACTTTAAAAAAGCCCTATATGGTTTGAAACAAAGTGGGCGTTCCTGGAATAACACCTTTCATAATTACCTGATTGACCAGGATTTTAAACCCTCTATTATGGACCCTTGCTTCTATATCAAGTGTTATGACCTGTTTAAGGGTCAAATAATAATCACTCAATGCTAAAATGTAGGGAACAGATGTATTCAGCAATATAGCAACGTACAATGAAAAGGGGTTCCTTGTTACAGCGTACACGAAGAACATGTATCTGCTACTTCTCCGTTGAGTAGCTTTGCTCTGTTAATATATACCCTTTGGGTAAGTCTATGTTCGTGTCATAGGTAAGTCACCTACAATACCAAGGAAATTAACAAAGAAGCCCCAATCATTTTATTATTGTGGGTAAATGATATACTAATTGCTTCAAAAACAGAAGATGATTTAATAGAGATTAAAGACAGCTTAAGTTCAACGTCCAACATTCCCCTTTTCAGCATACATGTCCAGTACCTAAACTTTGAACCTCCTGTTATAGTTCTTTTTTTTTCAAGGCATTTTTTAATTCATAGGCACTCGTAAGTCAAGACTCTCGTAAGTTCAAAGTACTCATAGGTCAAGGTAGCATTGTTGTATTTATTTATTTTTCTTTGAGAGTGCGACTGTCCGTAAATTTCTCTGTTTATCAATCAAACGACCAGTCGATAGTTTAATCTGTTTGTATCTGATTGACTGATTTTCTAATCTGAATAGACATTTCCCATCTCACCTTCCAATGTTTATTTAATAATAACATCGAATCATGATAAGAACATGTGAATGAGTACAAAAGACTCTTACCTTTGTCGCCAATGATTTTTATCTGTCTTCAAAAGTGACAATCCCCAAAACAAAAGAAAACAATATGGAGGCAAATATATTAATCAAAAGGTTTGTTAAATTAAATTTTGTATTTATTTTTATCCTTCTTGAAAGCTTTACCCGTACGACCCTTGTTCCCTATCCCACAGACCAAACGTGTGAGACAAACAAGGCACGCTGGTACTGCTTTTGGTTCGTTTTGTTTTGTTTTACGGCATATCAACCACGGTGGGTTTATTTAATGCCGATAAAGTTTTGAAATAAATTCATTCTTAATGAATACACATTCGCGCCTCCATGTCTAATATAACTTTTTTTAATTGTGGGATGAGAACTTTTCAGTGAGTAAATATTCAGCTATTTAAGTTTGGTTTGGTTTCTTTTACGGCATATCAACCTCATTGGGTCATTTAATGCCGATAAAGTTTGAAATAAATCAATTATTAATGGAAATACAATTTTTTTATAAATACACTTTTCTATTTAACCCATAGATGGGACCTAACAGGACTACCACTCCAGGCCAGGGTGACCAGGGAGCAGTGGTGATTGAAGGGGTGCTCTACATTCCCCAAAACCTCCAAAACCTCACATCAGATAGAGTTTAACGTCACTCCCAGGACATGTAGACCCTCTGCCACCGCATTCTAGCACCCATATGATAAAAGGTTTGGGGGTTGCATAAGGGCAATAGGGTGGGACAATCATATAGGTGCTAGGACTTGACGTGACCAGCCGATTGATCGGAGGGGCTTCTCCGACCGCCCGTCTAGCACAAGTAAGTGTCTAAGTGGGTGTTGCCATGTCATGGACTGATCATCCAAGACTCCGTCCTTAATCATCACGGGTAGCCACCCACGGCCAAACAGGTGGCCCCATTTGTGGGATTCTTACTCTTCTGCAGAGGTGCAGTCGGTACATTCTAACACCCCAGCCGACAGGGCGGTGGGTACTTCTGGTGAAGCTGGGACGAACTCATAAGTAACGCTCTCCTATGGAAATTAGTACATGGGCACACTAGTGTGGGCTGCCCAGAGAGAGATACAGGAAACACACACACACACAACATAGGAGAGAAGAGATATATATATGCAGGAAACACTCAGACACACACACACACACACAGACGAGAGAGAGATGAGAGAGAGACGAGAGAGAGAGAGAACGAGAGAGAGAGAGAGAGATGGCAGGAAACACACACACAACGATTGAGAAGAGAGAGTTGAGAGAGAGAGGGAGAGCAGAGAGTGATAGAAAGAGGGAGGGAGACGGAGAAGAGAGAGAGAAAAGAGAGATGAGAGAGAGACTACAATATATTTTACATGACTTGTTTATCTCGTTAATAAGAAAGGGAAAATCAATGAGAAAGGAAAGAGAAATAGATGATTCTTGTGTAAAAACATGACGGCTGTACTTTTGGAGTGCGCGGCGTGTGAGCATGCCTGTGTCAATAGATGTTATATGTAGATGCTTTTTCTCGTTCTCACTTTATTTGTAAAGAAAACTACAACCTTTAACTACTTAGATGGTTTAGATAGATAGATAGATAGATAGATGGAAAAAAAGAGAAACAGAAAATTCAGAGAGAGAGAAGAGAAGAGAGAGAGAGGAGAAGAGAAGAGAGAGAAGAGAGATGAAGAGAGAGAGAGAGAGAGAGAGCAGATGTCGACAAATACATAAATCTGGCGACAGACAGATAGATGTATAATTACACATACAGATAGATAGATAGAGATAGATAGATAGATAGACAGAAAAATAGGCAGCTAAATGGAATAGTGAACACGCCGCACACACACACACACACACACAACACACACCAACACACACACACTCACACACACTCACACATATGTTTTGTTTTTGGCAGCAAGTATTTTCAGGCACGTGTTAGAATAACACGGACAGTACGACTCTTTCTCTTCATTATTGAATTTGTGTCTTTTCCAGTCGTCAAGCGATCTTTTTGGAGTTTGGATCCCAATGATATAGAATATTTCCCACACTGTTCGCCAGTCGTCATCATGGGGTATATAGAATTTTGGTCTTAGTTCATTTTTTTAGTTCCTTTATCTATGTTTTATTTAAATTTTGGAGAGTCTATTATTTTTTTATGCAAGGGAGTGTAAGCGGTTATTTTCATAAGAACAGCAAAAAAAAACAACAACTTTAGGATTTCCCAGAGAAAATTGTATTTAAATGTATTTACCATTTCCAATTAAGTCAGCGTCTTGATGATACTCATAGATATAACACTGATACCTGTGCGGTAGACATAGATCTATAACCGCCAAAAATGCACCGATTTTAAGCTTTTATATTTACCAATTATATATATATATTATAATATATATATATTATATATATATATATTGTGTGTGTGTGGTGTGTGTGTGTGTGGAAAGAGGATGGAATGAATCCGACAGAATGCTGGTGAGATGTGAGGAACAAAAGAACAAAACTCAGACAAAAGTGTGTAGGATATATTTCGCTAGAGATTTGAGCTCGTCATCATTTTAGATTTAAACGACTGATGATGCGACTCAAAAGCTCGTGGTAGCGAAATATATCCACACACTTTGTCATGAGTTTCCGCTTCTTTCTGTTCGCTCAACATCTCTACCAGTATATATAATTAATATATATTATATATATAAAGTATACGAAAGTCGTCAGCGTGCCTAAAGTCAGTATCAGCCAATCAGCGAGAGTCATATACCCTTTTCACTACCGCAGACCTGAAGGAGATTGTTTAGTGTCTGAAGTGGAGCACCACAGACTACCGTCAGCTTCTTACTTACCGTTATATCCTGCTACTCATACACTGAGTTGTCGAGGGCCCGGTATCGAACTAGGAACCTGCTGCGTTTCTAGCAAACGCTCTTACCGACTTGAGCCAACCCGGGTCCTATAAAATTTCATGTATTTTTACCAACATTATTGAATAAACCCTTGCCGCGTAAGAAAAAAAAAACAGTCCAAATAGTTTGATTGTAAAAATATACTACCCAGGAATTGTTTTATATTGCCTACAAACGCGAAATATGAAATTTCCGGTTTTATCTAAACAAAGAAGCCCGTTATCAGATCAAGAGATAAAAATAACGTCGGTGAGTAGCTATGAATATAAAGAACCAGGGCTCGAGGACAGGTCAGTCGTCAGTCAACCCGGAGGCAGTCAGCCGAAGACGAGAGTGAAGCGTGATCGGCGGTCAGTCATCTGGGGGAGAGTCGGTACGAGTAGTCGGTCCGAGCGCGGACCTCGTGTAGTTGGTGTCGCGAAAATCTAGACTTAATATTTACCAACTGAAAAAGCTTGTCGCCCAGAAATTTAATCGAAGGACCGAAAGATCTAAAAAACTGCAATATAATTAATTAAACTGACCCTCTCCATCTCGAAGATAAGAAGCTGATTTATTCAATAAAACTTCTGGAGGATAACTTTGGTGTTATTGTCATCCCTTACAACGAAGATTAAAAACTATTGCCAATTAGCTACAGCTGACGACGCCCCGCTATGCAACAGAATGCCAGGTTTTTGCTCAACATCAGGAAAACCGTTATTTTAAAGCAAACAATATGAAAGAATCCTCGTTGGAAAATGAGCAACATGGAGGATATCTCTCTTTTTTGAGGGGAAATAAACTTATACCATAGAATAAGACATGCAAACAAATCAATTACCATTCAACCATAATCCCAATAATGATAACACATTGTTAAAACCAATTACTAAAAACGTTATAAATGATAACATACACGATATGTATCACTTCCTAACCGTCAGCCATGGACATAACGCCAGACGGGTGATATGTCTCTTTAAAATCACATGCAACAAACAAACACCACTGGGGAAAAAATTGAAAAAATAAAAGACCAAGATGCGTCGTTACCAACCGAAAATAAACGTTAATTACTAATAACACATTGCGCCAAAGAATGATATATATATATATATCATATATATCATACTATAATAGATATATATATATTGAAAAATAAATATATATATATAAACCGCCCTATGACCTATCTAAAGCCTAAAAAGTTAATAAAGCCAATGAGCTACTAAGTGAAATACTGTAAGTATGATTATCTGACTCATTACGCTTTTATAATATAATATATATAATATATATCTCATAATATATTCATATAACACTTGCCAAAGAAAAAATTATAGCTATATATTGAAATATAAGTTATAAACCGCGCTACATGACTACTAAAGCTAAAAAGGTAAAAAGCTGCATGAGCTACTAAGCCGAAACTGTAGTAGGTATATCTAGACTCATTAGGTTATCTTTATACGTATATATATACTATCATATATATATTATATTATATAACACATGCCGCCAACAAGAAAAAAAAATATTCATAAATCGCTATGACTATCTAAAGCTTAAAAAGTAAAAAGCATATAGCAGGCATACTAAGCGCAAACTCAAGCTCTACGGTATCGTAGTATTATCTTACACCCATTAGGTTATCACTTATATAATATAGTATATAATATATATATATATGATATATATGATATACATTGAACCAAGAGATGCGATCGATCGCGATACATAGACATAAAGATAGATAAATAAGAGAAGAGAGATTGACGACGATAGAATCCGATTCCGAGAAGAGGAGACGACCGAGAGAGACGACGAGAGAGAGAGAGAGAGATATAAGATTGAAAAAATACATTTGTCATTCGTTTTATTAATCAGTATGGCTTGCCGCAACCCGTACGCTACTTATGCTCTGAATTTGCCGTGCTGCAATAAGCGACATTACACCGGACAAGATAAACAAGCGTTTACTCATGTCGTGTTTGTTGAACGTGTCCGCGTTGTTCTGGTCTCTCTTGCTGCCGATTTTCCCACCGGCATCTTGCCCAGCGTCATCCAACTTCATTATACCCCTCCCTCCCTCCTCTCGCTTTCATCTCTCTCTCTCTCTCTCTTTCTTTCTCACATGTTATCTCACTTCTTTCTTTCTTTTGTTGCGCGCTTTCCGATATTGCCAGTCCATATATCCCCACTCCACATTCTTTTCCATTTTGTCTGCAGCCTTCAGCTTGCTAATTAACTGACCTCGTGCCTCCAACCACCACCTCCTCATCCACCACATTCCTCTTTCACCTACCTAACTCCTCTACCCCCACCTCCTCCTCCTCCTCCTCCTTCTTCTTCTTCTTCTCTTCTTCTTCACTGATTAATTTTGTAACTCTGTTACACGTCAACTATTCTCTCTGTTCTTCTTATCTTCCATTTAAAAAAAAAAATAAATAATTGAACATGACAAAGATGTATTTTTCCACTCGTTTTATTTACTACTCTGTCACGGTGGGGCTAGAATATTATAAATACATCCTATTAACGAGTGCTAATAAAAAAAAATCTCACCCTTGCCTTGTCAGTACCATTAAGGTCCCATCTATAGGTTAAATAAATAAACACCGAGTTATTACAAAAAGTGCTTTTAAAGAATTATGAGTTAAAATTAGTTAAAGATTGTTAATACCCATCAAGAAGATAAAACACAGCACTCTTGCTTAAAAGATAACCCAACAAGCGATTGACGTTACAGTACCGTAAAAACTATCTATACCTTAAGCAAGGCGACAGAAAGACCGTATAAACTGGAGAAAGGCAACCAAGTCTACCTGTATCCGAGTTGGATATATATCTGTATATGGTACCCATCTATGGGCAGAAAATGCTTCTATTTAATAAATTATTCCGTCATTCGATAGGACCGTGCAAAAAGACAAACTTTAGAAAGCATAAATACATCATCATCATCATGCATCCTCATTCATGTCACGCAACGTTAGGCCTACGTGCTTATATCCAATGAAGATCTCCTGCCCCAACCCCCCACCTATCATTCTACTTGTCCCCAGCGGACGGTCCTACTCTCGTCTAGCATCCCAGCATCCTCGGCATAGTGGGGTGCGCCAGGGTCCCTAGCTTATAGGGGTGCCTTGGCTGGCTGGCCGGTCCACACATGAGCAGATCTCTCTGGCATCCTTTTCCG
>CM042139.1:22347959-22386120 GCA_023376005.1 Doryteuthis pealeii | reverse complement strand
AAAGAGAGAGAGTCAAACAAAACAAAAACAACTTTTAGAGACTGAAACCCCTCAATATACAGACGACATAGATATCTATTGAGTAGAAAGAATATACAACCATACCGGAATGAAAGTATTAAAGTTGGTAATGCAATGAAATATATCATTAGAAAGAAAAGGAAATTAAATAAGAACGCATATAAATATTAGCACGAATTTAATTATTTTTAATCGGTTTCAATATAATCACATTCATAGGATTGATTTTGAATACGTCGAAAATAAAACAATAATTTTAGGATCAATAACAGCAAGTAATTATTATTAAACCCGGTTTTGTAATAACCAAGTGTGCAAATTAACCACACATCATATATATGTACATTTATCTTCTTTGTGATATATACAAGCACCTCATTGCAGAACTCTTAAACATCGGGCTGTTTTGAGGCTAAATTTTTGTTTAGATTTAGACTTGAGTTAAGTACACTCTAATAAACTTTGGCAATTCCTGCGGAGTATTGTGACATAAGCAGACAGACACCGAATCTTCCATTGTAATAAGATTTATAAATCCAAATCGATCGAAAATAAGACAAAGAAGATCGTCTTGCGCCAAGCATAGAGTTAGGGAGATGTTTCTTTGTATTAATGATTTTGACTATTGCAAATAGATTTATAAACCAAATTCGATCGAAAATAAAGTAACGAAAATCGTCTTGCGGCCAAGCATAGAGTTGGGAGATGTATTCTTTGTATTAATGATTTTGACTATTGCAAAAGATTTATAAATCAAATCGATCGAAAATAAAGACAAGAAGATGTCGTTGCGCCAAGCGATAGAGTTAGGGAGATGTAATTCTTTGTATTAATGTTTTGACTTTTGCAATAAGATTTATAAATCCAATCGAATCGAAAATAAAGAAAAGAAGATCGTCTTGCCAAGCTAGAGTTTAGCGGAGAGCTACTTGCCCCTCGCCTGAATGTCAAGTTATACTTACGTTGTTATAGAACTAAACGTAAATCTATGGCGCCAGTGGGTAACTACCAAACCTTTCACAGCAATAGAAACAAACAGCGTGGGTGTTTATTAAGCTCAGACTGAGTTCTTACAAAATGTAAGGAAATCGATAAGTACGCTATGTTGAAAAATATGTTGTTATGGCATAAATAAAATTCATGGTTCGTGCATATTGATTTACACGTAACTTAATCATACACGCCAAGTACACACTCGGTATATTATATATAATATATATATATTATATATATATATATATGTGTGTGTATTTTGGCAGCATTTTTTCTTTTAACATGTTTTCGTTACTCTACTGACAATTCTTGTCGGACGAAGTTTTTGTTCGATGCCTTTCTAATTTTTGGCCATCTTTTTAATGTCAGGGTGGAACTGGTGTAGCAATCCACTGAAGATGGCAGATGGCTTGCCGAAAGCGCTCGTAAGAAACGTTTGGTGGATTGCTACACCCAGTTTTGAATGGCCTCAGATCCCACGAGTGGAAATGGTCATCAATCACGATACCCCAGTATATAAGGCCTTTTTAATTTACAATAAATTTGCTCTGTTTATAAAAATTAAACATTGAGCTCTCATACGAAACGCTGAAGCTCTACAACAAACTACTGTCGAGAATGGCCAGCCTAGAAATCACCGTTGTACAAGAAACTGGGTACCCCAACAAAGTATCAATATATATATATATTATATATATACTATATATATATATATAATATATATATATATATAGAGAGAGATGTGAGAGAGAGATGAGAGAGAGAAAGGGGCAGGCGGCAGGTTGTAGTATTCTGGCAAATCATAGAACACAAGTTCGTTTGGAATACACACAGAATGTTCAGAGGCACTTTACGTGACATCAGTACACGTAACAATATAGCGTCACAGCTGACGCACTCCCGCCAAAATGGATAGGAAACGCATATATAAAGCCATCTGGTTCCGTCTCGAAATAATGGCAATCTAAATATTCTGGCAGCAGCTGAAAAGTGTGATCAGAACGCGACAGGAATTGTTCGTTCGATGCAAATTTTTTCTTTCTTTCTTTTCTTTCTTTCTTTTTTCTTTCTTTCCTCTCTTCATTCTAGCAGTTTTCATTCATCATTCAATAATTTTCCTTCTTCGACCACTCTTCTTTTCTTTCTTTCAAGAATTCTATATCGGTTATTCAACCAAGTATTCTCTTTCTTTCTTTCCTTTCTTTCTTCTTTCTTGGTCTTTCTTTTCTTCTTCCTTTCATTGTAGCAATTTCTAAGTATCCATTCACTTTTCTTTTTCCTCTGTCTTTCTTTTTTTCTTTCTTTCTATGTCTATGTGTCCTTTTCTCCCAACCTGGTTTCATGAATGAAGTGATTCTGCTATCAAACAAGAAAACACTTGATTTACATTGTTTTCGAGACACACAATCGAACCTAACTTACAAAAAAGGGTCGTTTCTTTCTTCTTTTTTTCTTTTTCTTTTTATTCTTTCCTTTCTTTCTTTTGTTCCTTATTTTTTTTCTTCTTCTTTTTTTTTTTCTGTTTTCTTTTATTTTGATATATATCTTTCTCTCTTTTCTCTTTTTTTTTTGTAGCAACCTTAAAGACGAGAAATCGAACATTTCTTCTCAAGCTAGTCTTCATAAATGTCATTACAACGCAGTTGTGAGTTCGAACTGACTGGAATTATCTGTATTCGGATTATCCTGTTTCGTTGAGCTTTGTAACTTTTTTAATTCTTAATAAATGCAAATATTTTGATATGGTGATGCGGGAAGACCCCTCTGCAAAGAGGGCCTTAGCGGAGACAGGTAGATGAAATATAACGATCGAGTTGATCGATAAAAAGGGAAAATTTACATATTAAATTGAGATAAGTTGCTCAAAGTAATAGCAGTGCTGCTGAATATTGGCCCTCATGTTACCAAAATATTGCCAAAATTTTGATCGTCACCCTAACTTATGCACCATGTTTATAAAATATAAAGAATACAGTGTACCCTTGATTTACGAGTTTAATTTCATTCGCCGTAACTAGAATTTCTCGTATATAAATCCTTTTTTTTTCAATGAAAATAATCTGAAATGCAATTATCATCCGTTGCAGCAGTTTCCTCAGTGGTACCTTGATTTACGAGTTTATTTCATTTCCGCTCGTAACTCATCTCCTCGTATATCAAATTTCCTTTTTCTTCAATGCAACATAATCTGGAAAATTGCCATTAAGTCCGTTCCCCCCAGTGCGCTCTCAGTGGTTACCGTTGAATTACATAAAACAAGTTTAAATTTTAATTTCCGCATCGTAACACTTCAATTTTCGTCGTATATCAAATCGTTTTTCTTTCAATGAATAAACTGAAATACATTAATTACGTTGCAGCCGCCAAAAAACACCAAATTTTTTGTTAGGGGTCTTTTTTAAATACGAAAATAAAAACTGTATTGTAATAAAAAAAACAAATTAAAAATCTTATTATAATGGAGATTGTGTGTTTGTTCTGTCTGAAGCCGAAACTAAATCCTTACTCAAGTCACAAAACACACATTCCTTAGTTATTGACGTCAAATTTCACCCACCCATGAATCTTTTTTATTCAACTCAGTTTATGGTAAAATTGTTTATAAAAATCCTTTATTAATAATTCTTTTTGCTTTATTCTAATGTCTAATAACATTTGCAATTGTATTTATATATATGCAACAAAATAAGGGGTTACAAACAGTGTGAACAGAAAGCTAAATTTTGCATATTGATATTAAAAAGTTTAATTTTAATTAATATGCGCTGTTGGTATTATTGATTTCTAATATTGTGTTTGTTTTTTTTGTTAATGAATTATGAGCAAAAAACTCGGGATAAATCTTTAAAAAGAAATCCTTTAATTATAAAGAAATAAAAGTAGTTTTATTTCTTTACTTCTACTTCTATTTATAACCTAAATAGTTAAATTGGAAAATTTCAGCAATAAAAAGGAGGGAGTGATTGAAAAAAATGATGGAAGACTTAGTTTTCAAGTTGGTTCTATATTCCTCTTTCGATATAGCCCCCTCTGTTTCAAAA
This sequence comes from Doryteuthis pealeii, assembly GCA_023376005.1. Classification (NCBI taxonomy): domain Eukaryota; kingdom Metazoa; phylum Mollusca; class Cephalopoda; order Myopsida; family Loliginidae; genus Doryteuthis; species Doryteuthis pealeii. Next base: position 22,382,065 of record CM042139.1, on the reverse strand, counting down.
TCCATTTTAATTTGGATTTTTTATTTAGTTTCAAAAATTATTTTTATTTTTTTCAAATTTAACATACTTTCATTAACATTAAATTCAAATACCTTTTGCACCGGAGGGTGCATATATTTTTGCCTAAGTGTAATGTAAATGAAATTATGTGTTGTAGAATGTTTTTAACGTTTATCTTGTTTTAATTTAAATATAAATTTTTGCATAGGCGTAATAGATTTTTGAAATTTAAATGTTCTAATGAACTTATTAGCATAAGCGCATCTGAAGCTCCGTCGTACCTCAAACTTTAGGCTTACAACATAACAAGGTAATTATTGTTTTTGTGAATATTAACATAGCGTATCTGAAACTCTTGCGTTGGGAATCGTGACTCGAAACTCTAGCTTACGTAGCAAGTAATTATTTTCGTTTCAGTGAACTTATTAACATAAGCGTAATCTTCTGAAAGCTCACTCTTACTCAAATTTTAAGTTTGCTCACATCTAAAAGCAAAAAAAACAAAAAAACTGACCGAATGACAACTTTCATAAACTCGGAAAAACTGCGTAAGTTGCAGTACTCGTAAGTCAAGGTACCATTGTTGTCAGGGGGCTCAAAGGTTTAGGTAACTGGACCATCTATGCCGAAAAGGGGAGGTCCCTTAAAAATTATGATATTATAAAAAGTATCTTGGTACACTCTAAAGGAGCGGCTTCATTTCCCTGGAATGAGGTAAACCAAACGGTAACAAGGTACTATTAGTATTTTTGTAATTTAACCATTGTTGTAGTTCTTTTTTGAAATAAAAAATAAATAAAATTATTTTCTAATCAATTATTATTCTGATAAACTCCATAGCAATCTATTAGAATTTTCCATATGCCACAATTGAATGAACTGTATGTCTTTTTATTAAATTATAAAATGAATTTGATTAGTTAAGGTTAAAAGTTAAAGTTAATAGAAAATGAGATATTGTAACATGCTGCTTTTAAAAAATGAAATAGTTTTATCATAAATTTTTAATTTATTATCTAGATATATAATGATTTATTTCATTACATTAATTTTTTTTTTTGCTTTGATATAATTTGTTTTAAGGTATTATTTTTTGTGGCAGCAATTATTAGTGATTCAGTTTTCTCTCTTGAGGTTTCCCTTTTCTTAACCATGTCCATGTCTTTTATGTTGTGCAACCTCTCCGATTTGTCGTTTTGAAGTGCCCATATAATTGTTTTTCTTCCCATCTTTGTTTTCTAGTTTTCGTTGTTTTTCTGTTTGTCCACATATTACATCTGCTGTTGTTGGCTGCCATAAGTATCTTTGGCTCTTTTGTGTGTATTGTTCGAGTCATTGGATCATGGCTTCTTCGCAGTCCTCTATATTGGCAAGACCTAACATACCGACTAAGTAAAGAGACTGTTATATAATTACTTGTGGAGAGACCTTAAATATGAAAGGACAAAAAAATTGTAATGTTGTAAAAAGTATCTGGTACCCCTAAAGAAGGTGTCTTCATTCTGAAATGAGGTAACCAAACGAGTACAAGGTACTATTAGTATTTTTGTAATTTAACCATTGTGGTTCTTTTTGACAATAACAAAATAAATAAAATTATTCTAATCAATTATTATTCTGATAACTCCATAGCTATCAATTTAGATTTCCATATGTCAACATTGAATAACTGTATATCTTTATTAAATTATAAAATGATTTGGTTAGTTCAGTTAAAAGTTAATAGAAACGATGGCATCGTGACACGCAAAAAGTGAAATAGTTTATTATAAAATTATTTTTATTTATTATCTAGACTAATACAGACAAAATAAAAAAACACCTCCGGGCGATGTAAAAATAAATTTTTAAAAAACATATTGCCCTGAGGGGTGGGAGTAAAAAATTCAAGTCAGCTAGTTTGTACCCTAAGTAAGTAAAATCATCAAATTCATTAAAGGATTAAAAAAATAAACAATTTGAAATGTAAACTTTAATATGTATTAAAATAAAACAAACTATATATAGATATAATAATACCAGTCATGTATTTATTAAAACTTGTTTTAAAAAACAATGAGGACTGTCTAATTGTTGCATGTTCAAATTTTGAGTGTATTTATTTTATGTTATGACGATTTTGGGTAATGTGACGTAAGCAGTGACGTAATTTTTTGTTACAGACAAAACCGGAAGCGAATCTCCATTATTAAAAGATATATAAATGAATTATTTATTTTTATCTATATCTTAGAATAATAATAATATATAATATATTATTAATATATATAAGGAAGCGCGTGGTGTAAATGGTTTTAAAGTCTTGGGAAATGGACTCGTCGCCCCCGAGTTTCAAACAAATCCTGGACGTGCTAATTGCATTTCACTTAGCGCTAATACCCTTGGGAAAGGTATGAGTCCTACTTTCCCTCCAGCTATGGGTAAATAGTAGGACAGACTGGGCTCTTTAACCATGGTTAGGCAGCCGGTCTAGGAGAAGGAAAACTCTGAATTCAAACCTGATAAACCCGCTTAAGAAATTGACCTTGTGTCGCATTCTGCTCGTGCGGAGGGGGTTGGTAAAATATATATATATATTATCATAATCGAGATTATATGTCTGTCTGTCTGTAATCGATATTACGTCACCACCTAAGTCATAAGTCCCTTAATTATTTAGGTTCTATTCGCAATGGTTACTAAATAATCTTTATTTAATCTTAATTAGCATCTTATTAATTAACAATGTCTCTAATAAGGTCTAACTGAGATAGATTTATCTCAAAACAGTCTATGTTATTTATGGGTTCAAAATCCTGCAATGCGTGTTATATATTATTGAGAAATAAATGTTTATATAGTAGTTACATGGTGTGAATAATTTGCATACCGATTTTAACAAAACCGGGTTTAATAGATAATAACTTGGTACTATTGGTTTCTAATATTATCGTTTTATTCTCAAACGTATTAAAAGCAATCTTATGTATAATTTTATATTAAAATCAATTAGAATAAAGTAAAAATAAGTGTAATCTTTTTGTGTTCTTATTTAATTTCATTAGTCTAATTCAATATAATATTCAATTATATTAAAGCTTAAATACTTGTGCCCGGAGGGGGGCATATATTTTTGCTAGTCTAGATAACAAATGTTATGTTTAAGTAATTGATACCAGATACTTTTCAGAATACCACAACTTTTCATGTTGGACTTTGTTTATCATATCCTATACAATACTCTCTGCACGCGAATCCAATTTCTTTTTGTTTGGATTATGTCGACACATTTTCCCTAACGAGGAATCTGACTTCTATAAGAATTTTGATACAGTTGGCAGTACAATATGACCTGCGAGTACACAATCTTGATGTCAAAAGTGCGTATCTAAATCTCCATTAGACTTTGATATATACATATATATATCCCAGAAAGATTTGAAAATGAAAATAAGAATTGTGTATGGAAACTTTAAAAAAGCCCTATATGGTTTGAAACAAAGTGGGCGTTCCCTGGAATAACACCTTTCATAATTACCTGATTGACCAGGATTTTAAAACCCTCTATTATGGACCCTTGCTTCTATATCAAGTGTTATGACCTGTTTAAGGGTCAAATAATAATCACTCAATGCTAAAATGTAGGGAACAGATGTATTCAGCAATATAGCAACGTACAATGAAAAGGGGTTCCTTGTTACAGCGTACACGAAGAACATGTATCTGCTACTTCTCCGTTGAGTAGCTTTGCTCTGTTAATATATAACCCTTTGGGTAAGTCTATGTTCGTGTCATAGGTAAGTCACCTACAATACCAAGGAAATTAACAAAGAAGCCCCAATCATTTTATTATTGTGGGTAAATGATATACTAATTGCTTCAAAAAAACAGAAGATGATTTAATAGAGATTAAAGACAGCTTAAGTTCAAGTTCAACGTCCAACATTCCCCTTTTCAGCATACATGTCCAGTACCTAAACTTTGAACCTCCTGTTATAGTTCTTTTTTTTTCAAGGCATTTTTAATTCATAGGCACTCGTAAGTCAAGACTTCTCGTAAGTTAAAAGTACTCATAGGTCAAGGTAGCATTGTTGTATTATTTATTTTTTTTCTTTGAGAGTGCGACTGTCCGTAAATTTCTCTGTTTATCAATCAAACGACCAGTCGATAGTTTAATCTGTTTGTATCTGATTGACTGATTTTCTAATCTGAATAGACATTTCCCATCTCACCTTCCAATGTTTATTTAATAATAACATCGAATCATGATAAGAACATGTGAATGAGTACAAAAGACTCTTACCTTTGTCGCCAATGATTTTTATCTGTCTTCAAAAGTGACAATCCCCAAAACAAAAGAAAACAATATGGAGGCAAATATATTAATCAAAAGGTTTGTTAAATTAAATTTTGTATTTATTTTTATCCTTCTTGAAAGCTTTACCCGTACGACCCTTGTTCCCTATCCCACAGACCAAACGTGTGAGACAAACAAGGCACGCTGGGTACTGCTTTTGGTTCGTTTTGTTTTGTTTTACGGCATATCAACCACGGTGGGTTTATTTAATGCCGATAAAGTTTTGAAATAAATTCATTCTTAATGAATACACATTCGCGCCTCCATGTCTAATATAACTTTTTTTTAATTGGTTGGGATGAGAACTTTTCAGTGAGTAAATATTCAGCTATTTAAGTTTGGTTTGGTTTCTTTTACGGCATATCAACCTCATTGGGTCATTTAATGCCGATAAAGTTTTGAAATAAATCAATTATTAATGGATAATACAATTTTTTTATAAATACATTTTTCTATTTAACCCATAGATGGGACCCTAACAGGTACTACCACTCCAGGCCAGGGTGGACCAGGGAGCAGTGGTGATGAAGGGGTGCTCTACATTCCCCAAAACCTCCAAAACCTCACCATCAGATAGAGTTTAACGTCACTCCCAGGACATGTAGACCCTCTGCCACCGCATTCTAGCACCCATATGATAAAAGGTTTGGGGGTTGCCATAAGGGCAATAGGGTTGGGACAATCATATAGGTGCTAGGACTTGACGTGACCAGCCGATTGATCGGAGGGGGCTTCTCCGACCGCCCGTCTAGCACAAGTAAGTGTCTAAGTGGGGTGTTGCATGTCATGGACTGATCATCCAAGACTCCGTCCTTAATCATCACGGGTAGCCACCCACGGCAAACAGGTGGCCCCATTTGTGGGATTCTTACTCTTCTGCAGAGGTGCAGTCGGTACATTCTAACACCCCAGCCGACAGGGCGGTGGGTACTTCTGGTGAAGCTGGGACGAACTCATAAGTAACGCTCTCCTATGGAAATTAGTACATGGGCACACTAGTGTGGGCTGCCCAGAGAGAGATACAGGGAAACACACACACACACACATAGGAGAGAGAGATATATATATGCAGGGAAACACTCAGACACACACCAACACACACACAGAGAAGAGAGAGAGAGAGAGGAGAGAGAGAGAGAGAGAGAGAGAGAGAGAGAGAGAGATGCAGGGAAACACACACACACACGTTGAGAGAGAGAGAGGGAGAGAGAGAGGGAGAGCGAGAGTGATAGAAAGAGGGAGGGAGAGAGAGAGAGAGAGAAAGAGAGAGAGAGAGAGAGACTACAATATATTTTACATGACTTGTTTATCTCGTTAATAAGAAAGGGAAAATCAATGGAGAAAGGAAAGAGAAATAGATGATTCTGTGCAAACATGACGGTGTACTTTGGAGTGCGCGTGCGTGTGAGCATGCCTGTGTCAATAGATGTTTATATGTAGATTGCTTTTTCTCGTTCTCACTTTATTTTTAAAGAAAACTACAACCTTAACTACTTTAGATGGATAGATAGATAGATAGATAGATGGAAAAAAAGAGAAACAGAAATTCAGAGAGAGAGAGAGAGAGAGAGAGAGAGAGAGAGAGAGAGAGAGAGAGAGAGAGAGAGAGAGAGAGAGAGAGAGATGTCGACAAATACATAAATCTGGCCGACAGACAGATAGATGTATAATTACACATACAGATAGATAGATAGATAGATAGATAGATAGACAGAAAAATAGGCAGCTAAATGGATAGGTGAACAGCCGCACACACACACACACACACACACACACACACACACACACACACTCACACACACTCACACATATGTTTTGTATTTTGGCAGCAAGTTATTTTTCAGGCACGTGTTATTGAATAACACGGAGTACTTCTTCTTCATTATTTGAATTTGTGTCTTTTCCAGTCGTCAAGCGATCTTTTTGGAGTTTGGATCCAATTGATATAGAATATTTCCCACACTGTTCGCCAGTCGTCATCATGGGGTATATAATTTTGGTCTTAGTTCATTTTTTTTAGTTCCTTTATCTATGTTTTTATTAAATTTGGAGAGTCTATTATTTTTTTATGAAGGGAGTGTAAGGGTTATTTTCATAAGAACAGCAAAAAAAAACAACAACTTAGGATTTCCCAGAAAAATTGTATTTAAATGTATTTACCATTTCCAATTAAGTCAGCGGTCTGATGATACTCATAGATATACACTGATACCTGTGGGTAGACATAGATCTATAACCGCAAAATGACCGATTTTAAGCTTTTTATTTACCAATTATATATATATATATATATATATATAATATATATATATATTGTGTGTGTGTGTGTGTGTGTGTGTGGAAAGAGGATTGGAATGAATCCGACAGAATGTGTGGAGATGTGAGGAACAAAAGAACAAAACTCAGACAAAAGTGTGTAGGATATATTTCGCTAGAGATTTGAGCTCGGCATCATTTTAGATTAAAACGACTGATGATGCCGAGCTCAAAGCTCTAGCGAAATATATCCTACACACTTTTGTCTGAGTTTTGTTCTTTTGTTCCTCACATCTCTACCATATATATATATATATATATATATATAAGTAAGTAAAGTCGTCAGGGTGGCCTAAAGTCAGTATCAGCCAATCAGCGAGGGAGTCTATCCCCTTTTCACTAGCGCTAGACCAAGGAGATTGTTTTAGTGTCTGAGGTGGAGCACCACAACTACCGTCAGCTTCTTACTTTACCGATATCCCTGTGCTACTCATACACTGAGTTGTCGAGGGCCGGTATCGAACTAGGAACCTTGTGGTTTCTAGCCAAACGCTCTACCGACTGAGCCAACCCGGTCCTATAAAATTTCATATACCAAACTTATTGATAAACCCTTGCGGTAAGAAAAAAACCAGCAAATAGTTTGATTGTAAAAATATACTACCCATGGAATTGTTATATATTGTACAAACGGAAATATGAATTTCCGGTTTTATTAAACAAAGAAGCCCGTTATCAGATCAAGAGATAAAAATACGTGGGAGTAGCTATGAATATAAAAGAACCGAGGGCTCGAGACAGGTCAGTCGTCAGTCAACCCCGGAGGCAGTCAGCCGAAGAGAGAGTGAGGTGATCGGGGTCAGTAGTCGGGGAGAGTCGGTACGAGTAGTCGGCCGAGCGGGACCTCGTGTAGTTGGTGTCGGAAAAGCTAGACTTAATATTTACCAACTGAAAAAGCTTGTCGCCCAGAAATTTAATCGAAGGACCGAAAGTCTAAAGACTGAATATATTAATTAAACTGACCCTCTCTCTCGAAGATAAGAAGCTTGAATTTATTTCAATAAAACTTCTGGAGGATAACTTTGGTGTTATTGTCATCCCTTACAACGAAGATAAAACTATTGCAATTTAGTACAGTGACGACGCCGCTATGCAACAGAATGCAGGTTTTTTGCTCACATCAGAAACCGTTATTTTAAAGCAAACAATATGAAAGATCTGTTTGAAAATGACAACATGGAGGATATTCTCTCTTTTTTGAGGGAAATAAACTTATACCATAGAATATAGACATGAAACAAATCAATACCATTCAACATAATCCCCAATATGATAACACATTGTTAAAACCAATTACTAAAAAGTATAAATATAAATACACGATATGTATCACTTCCTAACCGTCAGCCATGACATAACGCCAGACGGGTTGATATGCCGTTAAAATCAATGAACAAACAAAACAACTGGGGAAAAAAATGAAAAAATAAAAGACCAAGATGGTCGTACCAACCGAAATAAACAGTTAATACTATAACACTTGGCCAAAAGATATATATATATATATATATATATATATAATATATATATATATATGAAAATATATATATATATAAACCGCTATGACTATCTAAAGCTAAAAAGTAAAAAGCCAATGAGCTACTAAGTGAAACTGTTAGTAGATATATCTGACTCATTAGGTTTATATATATATATATATATATATATATATATATATATATAACACTTGGCCAAAAGAAAAACATATATATATATGAAAAATATATATGTATAAACCGCTATGACTATCTAAAGCTAAAAAGTAAAAAGCTGATGAGCTACTAAGCGAAACTGCTAGTAGGTATATCTGACTCATTAGGTTTATCTTTATATATATATATATATATTATATATATATATATAACACATGGCCAAAAGAAAAAAAATATATAAATCGCTATGACTATCTAAAGCTAAAAAGTAAAAAGCTGATGAGCTACTAAGCGAAACTGTTAGTAGTATATCTGATCATTAGGTTTATCTTTATATATATTATATATATTATATATTATATAATATATATATACATTGAACCAAGATCGATCGATCGATACATAGACATAAAGATAGAAATAGAGAGAGAGAGAGAGAGAGAGAGAGAAGAGAGAGAGAGAGAGAGAGAGAGAGAGAGAGAGATATTAAAGGAGTGAAAAATACATTTGTATCGTTTTATAATCAGTATGGCTGCTGCAACCCGTCGTACTTATGTCTGGAATTTGCCGTGTGCAAAAAGCGACATTACACCGGACAAGATAAACAAGGTGTTTACTCATGTCGTGTTTGTTGGAAGTGTCTCGGTTGTTCTGGTCTCTGCTGCCGTTTCCCACCGGCATCTTGCCCAGCGTCATCAACTTCATTATACCCCTCCCTCCCCCTCTCTCTCGCTTTCTCTCTCTCTCTCTCTCTCTTTCTTTCTCACATAGTTATCTCACTTCTTGTCTTCTTTTTGTTGCGGCTTTCCGATATTGCAGTCCATTATCCCCACTCCACATTCTTTTCCATTCGTCTGCACTTCAGTTGTATAACTGACCTCTCCTCCACCACCACCTCCTTCTCCACCACATCCTCTTTCACCTCCTCTTCCTCTACCCCCACCTCCTCCTCCTCCTCCTCCTTCTTCTTCTTCTTCTTCTTCTTCTTCACTGATTAATTTTTAACTCTTTACACGTCAACTATTCTCTTGTCTTCTTATCTTCCATTTAAATAAAAAAATAATAACTTGAACATGACAAAGATGTATTTTTCCACTCGTTTTATTTACTACTCTGTCGGTGGGGCTTAGAATATTATAAATACATCCATTAACGAGGTGTAATAAAAAAAAAGTTCACCCTGTGCAGTGGTAGTACCTATTAAGGTCCCATCTATAGGTTAAATAGAATAAACACGAGTTTTAAAAAAGTGTTTAAAGAATTGAGTTTAAAAATTGAGTTTAAAGATTGTTAATACCCATCAAGAATGAATAAACAAGCACTCTTGGCTTAAAATAACCCAACAAGGATTGACATACCGTAAAAACTAACCAAGCAAGCAAGGAAGGAACCAAGCAACCAAGTCTACCTGATCCGGAGTGGTATTATCTGTTATGGTCCCATCTATGGGGCAAATGGTTCTATTTAAAAATTATTCGTATTCGATGGGACCGTGCAAAAAAGACTTTTTAAGAAAGATAAATCATCATCATCATCATCATCATCATGTCACGCAGTTAGCACGGTTATCCATGAAAATCTCTTGCCCCCCCCTATCATTCATTGTCCCAGGGAGGTCCTCTGCGCAGCATCCAGCATCCTCGCATAGTTGGTCAATATAGGTCCTTGGTGGGCGGCCCACATTAGCATGTCCATGTGTTGGTTTCCACAGGAGAACGTTGCTTATGAAAACATAAGTACAATGAACGCGATTCCTCGACCTCTAAGCTTTAAATAACTCCAGACGGGTTGAAATGCCATTAAATCAATCAATCAGTCAATCATGAGACATGATATCTAACAGATATCAAATAGACCCATCGAAGTTTAACGGGTACTGGTTTGGTTTGGTTTGTTTTACGGCATATCAACGTCAGTGGGTCATTTAATGCCGATAAAGTTTTCAAATAAATCAATTCTTAATGGATAATACAATTTTTTTATAAATACAATTTTTCTATTTAACCCATAGATGGGACCCTAACAGGTACTACCACTCCGGGTCAGAGTGGACCAGTGAGCAATGATGATGAAGGGGTGCTCCACATTCCCCAAACCTCCAAAACTGGAACCTCACCATCCGATGGAGTTTAACGTCATTCCCAGGACATGTAGACCCTCAGCCACCGCCTTCTAGCACCAATATGATCAAAAGTTTTGGGGCTTGCCATAAGGGCAATAGGGTTGGGGCAATCATATAGGTGGTAGGGCTTGACGTGACCAGCCGATTGATCGAAGGGGGCCTCTCCGAACGCCCGTCTAGCATAAGTGGAGTGTTGCAGGTCATGGACTGCTCATCCACCAAGACTACGTCCTTAAGCATCACGGGTCGCCACCTACCTATAAGAATACGTGAAACCATAGTACTGTGAGCAAACAAATGATTATTATTAAATAAAATTAATTAATTGAAATATATATATATATATATATATATATATATATAATGGTGAATACATCATTAGTATTTGACTAGGGGCCGGTTTAGCTCAGTTGGTAGAGTACCCGCCTCGGAATCGCAAGTTCGACCACAACTCAGCGTATGAGTAGCACAGATTGTATAATCTGATCTTTGCGGTAAAGTAGGGAGGTGACGGTAGGTGTGGTGCTCCACCTCAGCAAAAATACTCCCTCTGGTCTATCGCTAGCGGAAAGGGGATAGACTACCTCGCTGTCCGGCTGATACCGACAATATAGACCACTCCGACAACAACAACACCTTTTTTTATTTGACTAGCAGGACCAGTGGATATACCACAGTATGATAATCTAATTATTACAACGTTTGATATGTTTACTTAAGAGCTATTGAAAAAATAGATCAATATGTAAAATTTATAATAATCTTGATTTAACTCTCTCTCACTCTTTCTTTCTTTCTTTCCTTTTTTTCATCATCGATTGAAACAGATTAGTGTTATTGTTTTCGCGTTCTCATTACCCCTCTCTATCTATCTTTCTCTTATTCTCTTTCTTTCTTTCTATATTTTTTATGTGTAATAGTTCTTTCTTTCTTTCTAATAAAAACGGAATAGTCCATTATTTAGATGAGGTGACTGCACTTATAAGAAATAAGAATTCAGCGGATAAGCGACACCAGATAATCAGTTTCTCCATTTTTTTCCCATTTCATGTAGGATTATTTGGACGGTCTCATTTTTAACCAGAGGGTGTTGCAACATGATAACGGACGGAGGATTTAGAAACAAGCGTATACATAGATTGGAATACTTGAAACTATAGAACTGTGTGCAAATAAGAATAATTGATATCATATAACATATTTCATAATGAAAAACTATGCAAAAATAGTTTATTTCCTATAAGTCTAACATGATCAAAGGGGAACCACTCTTGACTGATAAATTATTTATTTATTTATTGATCTACTAGGAAAAAAGAAGACGGGGTTGGAGTTAGGGTTAGGGTTTAGGGTTTGGGTTAGGGTTAGGGTTTAGGGTTAGTTTAATGGGAAAATAAATAAATAATTTATCAATCAAGAGTGGTTCCCCTTTGATCATGTTAAACTTATAGGAAATAAGCAATAAATGTAAATAGAAATGTACAATGAGCGCGATCCCCTAACCTCAGGGCATAAAATAACCCTAGACGGGTTGACGTAATGTTAAAATCAATCAATAAATCAATCACAGCTATCTTATTTCTATAATTCTTTATATCTATAAAATCATGCATTTAATTTTTACTTAAATAGCTAAATACTTAGTCACCGAAAAGTTCTCATCCCAACCAATTAAAAAAAAGTTATATTAGACATAGAGGCGCGAATGAGATTGTAGATGTAGGCAGTTTAAAAGTGTCAAAAGTCTCTGTATATATATATATATATATATATATATATATATATATATCTTAGAAAGGAAGGAAAAACTCAACACCGTAATTCCATAATAAATTTATTCCGACCAAAATTGGGGCCTTTATAAATCTAAGTTGATTTAATATAGCTTCCGAAAAATTTCGTCTCATCAGATGGTAGATCAAGATAATTTGAATTGGATAACTGAAAAATTTACTTCACAAAAAAAAAAAAAATTAAAAATGAAAAAAATGTTTTTACATTGTAAGACTGTCACGATGGCGACAGGAAGTCAAATGAGAAAAAGAGATACTCTTCAAGGTCTGACTTCTTAGGGGGATGGTAGTCAGACAAAATTATACTATGAATTAAACTATTGAATGAGTCTGAAAAAGTATAGAGTAAGGATAAAACAAAAAATAATATATAAAATATAGAATATAAGAAATATATAAAGAAAATTATATATATAAAGAAATACATAAGGAATATATATAAAACAAAAATATGAATATAAAAAAATTAAAAATATATATAAAAAATTATTAAAAAATATATAAAAAATATATAAAAAATATATATTTAGTGTTTGGCTTTATATATATATATATATATTATATATATATATATATATATAATCCAATTCTCCCTCCAGTTATAGCAGGGTAGACTGGGCTCTTTAACCATGGCTAGGTAACCAGTCTAGGAGAAGGAAAACTCTGAATTCAAACCTGTTAAACTCCGCTTAAGAAATTGACATTGTGTCGCATCCTGCTCGTGCGAAGGGGTCGGTAAATATATATATGATGAGAAGTAAACTTCGAAACACGTGTCTGTGGATGACTGATATATATGCTCCCAACTCCCATAGTTGAGCACTGTGGGGTGGGGACATTAATTGAAATTTCACCGTTTGGCGTAAGCTGTTACTTGTCTGTCGCTGTTTACAGATTTGAGTTCTCTGGTAAAAACATATCGTCATAAGTATGTATCAATTAATTGTTCACCCCATACTGACAGCCGCTGATGGCCGCAAGGTTAAGGAAGTTGGCAGACGAAAAATTCTGTCGGGTTTCGATCCCGGCTAGAGGTAGCTGTTAAAACGTCGAGCCGCTCTAATGAGAAGTAAACTTCGAAACACGTGTCTGTGGATGACTGATATATATATATATATATATATATATATATATATATATATATTCTTGATTGGACCGATAAATCCTTAACTCCCTCTCGTGTTAAAAAAACATCAAGATTTTTTGTACTTTCTGACACACCTTCTATCCTGAAAATAAGTTCCATTCATTCTTCATTTCTATCTTGGTAAATACAGCTTTAAACTTGGTACTTTTTTGACACACCTTGTATTCTGAAAAAAGTTAATGAATGGAATAGAATACAAAGTGTGTCAAAAAGTACAAAAAATCTCGTGAATTTTTTGACACACCTTGTATATATATATATATATATTTATAAATATTATATATATGAATTATTATTATTATTATTATCATTATTATTATTATTATTGTAGTAAAGCTGAGTGAATCAATAATTATTTGCTAAATGTTTTTTTTATATTTAGTTTAATGACACATAATTCATATCAAAATATTCCTTAGATCTAGGATTGAGTTATGTTTGAAAACAAAAACAACATTTTAATTGGTTCTAATTATTCATAATTTGCAATTAAGTCAAAAACTGATTCTTCTCTTACTTCACATTCAGCCTGTCACTTTCCCCCTCTCTATGTATATCTTGATTACCTCCTCATTATATATGTTAATTTCTCTGTGAGTGTAAAGAGATTGATTTAAAATGCGAAATGTATTTGTATGTTAAGTTTCATAAGCATCTAACCAAGCCAACATCTTGGCTCTTAATAAATTCAAATTAGGTCAAACGTTCCCTTTCTTAGAAATATTACAAAATGATGTTAATGTCTTTTAAAATTCTCTGGTCGTATTTATTTAAAAAAAATCTAATACGCCTTGCAAACTCACTTTTCCCTTATTCCAATTATCTACCCAACAGTCATGTTTTGTCTAATATACATATATATATATATATATATATATATATATATATATATATATATATATATATGCACTACTTGTGTCTTTAAACTTATATGGAGCCAAAGTCTCTCTCTCTCTCTCTCTCTCTCTCTCTCTCTCTCTCTCTCTGTCGCACACACCTATATACAACGACATACAACGACATAGCTATACAAAATCAGTCAACCTCGTATTTAAAACCCTCCAACCAGAGAGCTAGAATTCCAGACACACTTCACGGCCCCACGTGGACCTAAAAAATCAATTTCGATAAACATTTTTAACAAGAATTTTCCGATTCAAATCCACCGTGTCTAATCAAAAGAGACGATTATGAGAATCAATAGAATACTTTACGCACATACAAATATCGATTGGTATTTTGTAATCACGGATTAGTCTGACTCAAAGCAATTATTAAGGATCACCATGGGAGGCCCAAACACTTTTAATTGCCCAGATTACTAAACACTATTTTCCGCCAAATCAACCATATTATTTACTAAACGACATTAAGTTGATCGGAATATATGTAGTAAACATATATCAAGTATATTCTATTACAAGTTTTTTAAATTAAATATACGGTACTAATGTGGGAAAATGTGCTTAATTAAAGTCATACCTAATTTTGTTAATTAATTAATTATAAATAAATGAATTAGGTTTAAATGTAAAGCGTAAACAAATCGAGAAAAAGTCATCTCTGTATGTACATTTCAGCCCATTAGGCCTCATCAGCAGAGCTATAGACAGGGCAGTGCTTTGTGCGTGATTCGAACCCTACCTGTCAGGCTGACAGACGGACATTCTAACCACTACACTAGCTGGCTTCCCCAGAATTTCTCGTTCATTTTACACTGGTATGTATATCGCACTTTTTAATGCAGAATAGCGCAAGAGAGATAGGGCCGGTTTAGCTCAGTCGGTAGAGCGTTCGGCTAGAAACCACAAGGTTCCTAGTTCGATACCCGCCCTCGCCAACTGAGCGTATGAGTAGCACAGGGATCTGTGCAGTAAAGTAAGGAGCTGATGGTAGGTGTGGTGCGCCACCCCAGACGCTAAAATAATCTCCTTGGTCTAGCGCTAGTGAAAAGGGGATAGACCCCCTCGTTGCATGGCTGATACCGACATTAAGCCGCCCCGGTGACTCTACTTTTTATGTATAAAATGTATTACATTTCACGGAAATACCCGAAACCTTTGAGACGCTAGGGTTAGGGTTAGGGTTAGTGTTAAGCTACTTCGTAGTTTTCTGTAATCTAATGCTATTTATACGTAAAATCCGATTCTAATGATATTATCTCTTGCGCCCTATTCTGCATTTGCCCCAAATATACATATTTACCAACCACTACATACGAGTAGGATATGACACAAGGTCAATTTCTTAAGCGGAGTTTAACTGGTTTGAATTCAGAGTTTTCCTTCTCTAGACTGGTTACCTATACAAGGTTAAAGATCCCAGTTTTCCCTACTATTTCCACATCGCTGGAGAAACAATGGTTGAATTCATAGGTATTAGCGTTTTGTGAAATGCAAACAGCCTCGTCCAGGATTTGAACTCGTCTCGCCGTGTCCATTTCCTACAACAGTAACCATTACACGCATTTTTTATTAAATTATGTCAGCTAAAAAGAAGCGTGGACAACAGATTGTTATGGTACACACTGGGTAATCTGAACATTAGTTACATAAATGAGAGTGACCTCCCCTTCTTTGTTTCACTTTGAGGAAGCCGTATGTTTTGGTCGGCCATTTACATTTCACCGTAAATCTACACTGAAAATACGAATTTGTTCGAATCAATACAACTGCATGTTTTAACACGAAAATATCATAAAATATGTTCTTAATTCTGCTTGCGCATTATTTAAAATAAACTTAATTGTTATTAAGAACACATTTTATGGTATTTTCGTTTTAAAACAGGCAGTTGTATTGATTCGAACAAATTCGTATTTTCAGTGTAGATTTAGGGTGAAAAGAAAATGGCCGACCAAAACATACGGCTTCCTCAAAGTGAAACAAACAAGAGGAGGTTACTCTCATTTATGTAACTAATGTTCAGATTACCACACACTGTTCCTAAGTAGTCACCCGTGAAAGTTTAGGTGCGTTCATTCACCTTTCTTTGTTTTATTCTTTTTATTTCATTCATTCTTTTGCTTTTCTTTCTTTCTTTCTTTCTTTCCCGCTCTTTCTTTTTTCCCGCTCTTTCTGTTTAATTCATGTCATAGCTGTCGTTTCTTTCTTTCTTTTTCTCTTTCTTTCTTTCTTTTTAAATCATGCCATAGCTGTTTTTCTTTCTTTTTTCTTTCTTTCTTTCGTTCTTTTTATACTTTCATTCTTCGACATAACTATTCACCTTCTAGGCGAATCTTGAAATACATTTTTACTCGATTGACCTAAGTTTAATGCCTGACCACAATGAGCCTTGCAGCTTAAGACGAGCGTATCATGTTGGACACCGCTGGAGAAGTAGAGGCGGAAACAAGATAATGTTCTCCTGTTGACACTTGATTAATTTTATGGAAAAGAGAGCGTGGGCAGTCCAGCATCTACCTACATCAATTACCTTTGTACGGGTTCTCAGGGGGGGGGGGATAACCAATAGGGACGGTTAACGAGAGATTGTAGTATTAGTACCTCATATATTCTTATATGTTTTCACTCTAGTTAATATAGTTATATATGTATATATATATATATATATATATAAGCTCTTAATAAACTATATATATATAAGTTCAAAACTAGTAGAGAACTATCAAAAAATAAATAACATAAAAAATATTTCTCTTTGTCTAATCACTTTTTGTTCACATTTCATATATATATATATATATATATATATATACATATATTATTATCATCATCATGTCGCGCAATTAGCACGGATATCCATGAAAATCTCTCGCCAACCCTCCCATCATTCATTGTGAGGTCCTCTAAGCAGAGTACCCTTTAACTGTCATTACTACCTACCCTTTAACTGTCATTACTCCCAGGCCCTCCCATCATTCATTGTGCCAGAGAGGTCCTCTGCGCAGAGTACCTTTAACTGTCATTACTCCCAGGCCCTCCCATCATTCATTGTGCCAGAGGTCCTCTGCGCAGAGTACCCTTTAACTGTCATTACTCCCAGGCCATCATTCATTGTAGGTCCTCTGCGCAGAGTACCCTTTAACCATTACTCCCAGGCCCGCCATCATTCATTGTGCCAGAGGTCCTCTGCGCAGAGTACCCTTTAACTGTCATTACTCCCAGGCCCTCCCATCATTCATTGTGCCGGAGAGGTCCTCTGCGCAGAGTACCCTTTAACTGTCATTACTCCCAGGCCCGCCCATCATTCATTGTGCCGGAGGTCTCTGCGCAGAGTACCCTTTAACTGTCATTACTCCCAGGCCCCCATCATTCATTGTGCCGGAGAGGTCCTCTGCGCAGAGTACCCTTTAACTGTCATTACTCCCAGGCCCGCCCATCATTCATTGTGCCAGAGAGGTCCTCTGCGCAGAGTACCCTTTAACTGGCCCTTCATTGTGCCAGGTCCTCTGCGCAGAGCCCTCTGCGCAGAGTACCCTTTAACTGTCATTACTCCCAGGCCCTCCCATCATTCATTGTGCCGGAGAGGTCCTCTGCGCAGAGTACCCTTTAACTGTCATTACTCCCAGGCCCGCCCATCATTCATTGTGTCCTCTGCGCAGCTGTCATTACTGCCAGAGAGGTCCTCTGCGCAGAGTACCCTTTAACTGTCATTACTCCCAGGCCCGCCCATCATTCATTGTGCCGGAGAGGTCCTCTGCGCAGAGTCCTAACTGCGCAGAGTACCCTTTAACTGTCATTACTCCCAGGCCCTCCCATCATTCATTGTGCCGGAGAGGTCCTCTGCGCAGAGTACCCTTTAACTGTCATTACTCCCAGGCCCGCCCATCATTCATTGTGCCGGAGAGGTCCTCTCTGTCATTACTCCCAGGTCCACTCTGATGGTAGTACTTATTACGATCGCGTCTATGGGTCAAATATATCGTTTTGTAAATTATTCGCATTAGATAAGAGTACTTGATACTATATAACTATGTGTAAGCAATTTCTATTATGAATACTTACTTTATTTATTAAGGATTACTATTATTGTTACGTAATGGAGGTGACTTGAAGCCATGAGAGTAACCTGATATCCCTCAGTAATCCAAGATGATTTCCAGACTCCAGACATCATAGAATTACCAGTCAACTGAACAGCAGCCCAAGAACCAGGATCTCCCAATGTAATATCAGACGAGACAAATATGTATACACATATTTCTACTATCATCATATCATCACCCCATCAGAAGTAAGAGTCGTAAGTAACAAACATTTTGACGCATCATCTC
Organism: Doryteuthis pealeii; assembly: GCA_023376005.1. Taxonomy (NCBI): domain Eukaryota; kingdom Metazoa; phylum Mollusca; class Cephalopoda; order Myopsida; family Loliginidae; genus Doryteuthis; species Doryteuthis pealeii. The sequence continues at coordinate 22,363,463 of CM042139.1, read as the reverse complement.
TCCATTCGAAAATGAGTGCCATCTTGTAACGAGCGTTGACACGTCATCTTACTATTTTGACAAGGACAATAGGGCACAAAGCGTAGTGGATAAGGAAGTTAGGTTCAGACAGTTCTAAGTGACAGTTATCTCTAGCCTGCAGGTTCAATCCTGGTCAAGGGCAGCAGTAACATCGAATAATAACACAGCTCAACACCTGAACCCCAGCTATGGTTAGCGGAATAAGAACAGGATAATCCACGTGGACTGAATAAAGGGTTAGATTCAAAGTTCCGTGATCGCTCCAGATTATGACAACAAGGTTCCCGATTACGACAAGAAGGTTCCCGAGTTCGAATAGAGGGTTCCCGAGTCCGAAAAGAAAGTTCCCGAGTTCGACAAGAAATACCTGAAGAAAGCTGGAGGGCACATCGGCCGAAATGTTGTACAGATAACAATGAAGGTGAGGACAATAATACGAATAATCCAAATAATACTAATTATCAAGCCTCATCTAAAAAGATTCCGAGAGAAAGGAGAGCGTAGTGTTATATATGTTAATTTGGTGCCGTGACCAGTGATTAGTTACTTGAAACCATATAACTTTGTAAACTAATGACTATTATTACATAGAAATAATTACTTGAAACCATATAACTTTGTAAACAAATGACTATTATTACATAGAAATAATTACTTGAAACCATATAACTTTGTAAACAAATGACTATTATTACATAGAAATAATTACTTGAAACCATATAACTTTGTAAACAAATGACTATTATTATATAGAAATAATTACTTGAAACCATATAACTTTGTAAACAAATGACTATTATTACATAGAAATGATTACTTGAAACCATATAACTTTATAATTATCAAGTTGAAATAGGAATACTTGAACTTATCCAAATATGTATTTGACTGGAGTGCTTGATACCTGTGCGCAAAAACAGCAATAGAAACACTTAAGAAACAATTACACAAAAATATAAACATAAACGTACGCGATTCTCTAACCTCTAGGCATAAAATAAGCCCATACGGGTTGACATACTGTTAAAATCAATCAATCAACATCAACACACTTTGAATATACGCTCCTACATTTGAGGCGCTGGTGGTTGTCGTCAGTGATGTAATCTGCAAGGTTCATTGGGAGGTTTCGGGTCTTCCAACATCAGACTTCCCTCGCTCTGCTGACCCTATCAGAGGGGATCAAAGCTCTGATACAGCCACCAACAATAGACGCTAAAAGACGTTTGACTTTTATTTTTTTGGACGGTTGTAGAACTCTAGTACCGCTCATCTGATTGGTTGTTGAAAACAACCAATCAAATGCGCCGTACTTTGTATTTAAATGGGATACGTGGACAGAAACACATTTCTCCGTACAGATTACGAGCTTTAGATGATTAGGTAAGTCAACCCTTCATTAATAATGATTAGAGAGGAATGATTTTAACGATTTGTATTACATTCTTTCTATACAAGACGGTTTGGCACTAAACTGCATCTGGGGGCGAAGCACTCGTTCTCGAGCTTTGGTGAGTGTGGAGTACCACCACGTTGTTATTACTCCCAGGTCCACTCTGATCCTAGACGAGTTGACACGCCGTTAAAAATCAATAAGTTTTATTCTTTGTATGATTCTTGTTATTTCATTCAATCTTTTCGTTTTCTTTACTTCCCGCTCTCTTTTTAATTTATGTCACACCTGTTCGTCTTTCATTCATTCTTTCTTTTTACACTTCTTTTACATTCATCTCTTCTTCTCTTTCACTGTAGCGTATATTTATTTCTATGAATGAACCAAACATGATTATTACTATTCGAATAAGTTGTGAATGGGAGGATTCTGCTTTGTTAATCTTCAAACTCAGAAACGCCTGCTTAACTAACGAATCAACATTCGAAATCTCGGCCTTTTTTTCCTACTCGACTTTTAACACACACTCAATCAATAGATTGGATAGTTGTATGGTTGGATTTAACGGCATGTCAACCCTTGTTTGGTTATTTTATGCCAAAAGCGTTTTGTTTGATTTATTCTTGGTGGGTACTCAATAGATTAGACTTGATGTCTAACTCTAAGGAGATTATGATATGCTGGATCCCAAGTCATATAGGAGTGAGGGGGAATGAAAGAGCAGACTCCGCAGCTAAATTGGCTCTAGATTTGATCCCCGACAATTTCAAGATACCATATACTGATTTGAAACCTAAAATTAATAGATTCCTTCATACAAAATAGCAACAACACTGGAATATCAACATCCACAATAAATTATTCCTAATCAAACCCAATTTGGGAGGTTGGAGACCAACTTTAAGGAAGTCTATAAAGGAACAAGTCATTGTGTCCCGATTACGCATTGGTCATACAAGACTAACGCACTCCAAAATACTCAAACAAGAACAACAACCACAATGTGAAACATGTCAAACACCTTTGACAGTTAAACACTTATTCATGGAATGCAGGTTTCTTGCTCACATCAGAAACCGTTATTTTAAAGCAAACAATATGAAAGATCTGTTTGAAAATGTCAACATGGAGGATATTCTCTCTTTTTTGAGAGAAATAGAATTATACCATAAAATATAGATCCCAGATCGTCACCCACGGCTAATAGGTGGCTTCATTGGGGGAGTCTTACTCCTATGCAGAGGTGCAGTCGGTGTATTCTAAAGCCCCAGCCAACAGTAGAAAACCTGCAACTACTTTAGCCACCAAGCATGTAACGTATAAGATTTTTTTATCCCTATCTTTCAATTCAATCACATCTCTTCAATTTCATCTCCTTAGATTCTATTTAGCCCTGTCGGCTAGGGCTTTCCAAGGGTATTAGTGCTGTGTGAGATGCAAACAGTCGCGACGCCCTGTATAGAATACAGCGACTGCACTTCTGTAGGGTGATAAGACCCTCCCCCATGGAGCCACCTGTTGGTCGTGGGTTGCAACCTGTGATGCTTAATGTGGTGGCTGAGCAGTCCATGAGATGCAACACTCCAGTTTGGTCCTCACTTAGGCTAGACGGCCGGTAGGAGAGGCCCCCTCCGATCAAGGATCTTATCGAGCCCTAGCACGTATATGATTGTCTCAATCCTATTGTCCTTGTGGCATCCCCAACCCTTTTTAACATATATGTACTAGAAGGCGATGACTGAGGGTCCTCGTACTGGGAATGGCGTTGAACTCTATCTGATGGTGGGGTTCCAGTTCTAGAGGTCTAGGGAATGTAGAGCACTCTCCATCAACCTTGCCTCATGTCCACTCGACCTCATGTGGGAGTACCTGTTAGGGTCCCATGTATGGGTTAAATAGAAAAAAAATTGTTCATAGAAATTGTGTTTAAAAACCTTCTACCAGACTATCGCTTATAACAAACTTGAACTTTACCCCATAAACTTATCCCTTAAAGTGATTTCCAATCCACTTAGCAACAAATAACTGCAACCCCCTACTGTCAAAATCAAGAAAAGTCCTTGACAAAAAGCATAAAAATAAATTTGACCGTCCCTTACAACCTACTGCTTGGCATAAAATAACCCTGGATGAGTTGACATGCCGTTAAAATCAATCAATCAAACAATCAATCTATCAATTAATTATATTCTATTTCGTTCTCTTTCAAGTGTTTCTCTTTCTGGCAATATTTTTGTTTTTTAATCCGCTATAAATTATCTTCTCTTTCTTTTTTTTCTTTCCTTTCTTTTCTTTTCTTTTTATCCGAACCAATCAGCACAAAGGATTTGGACTGACCTTAATCCAAGGTCTGTTTATATAAACCAATTGACAGATTGTTCCCGCCAAGGACTCAGTCTACGTTTAGTTAAGCGGCAAGTTGTAATTCAATCAATTATTTAAATGTGAATATTTTCAAGAGACAAAAAAAAAACAAAAAACAACAAACAAACAAACTGAAAACGATCTGTTTTATGACAACCGTTTCTATGGCGTTAATGCACTATCAGCCAATAAAATCATCTCAAAACAAGAGGGGATTTTAAAAAAAATTACTTCAAGCAAACGCTAAACTACGCTTTCAAAACTATGAACACGTACTAAGTAAAAATAAGACGGTTGTAAAAAGTATGTAAATCTTTTTATAATGAAGATTCTATAACTGTCTGCCTGGAACTGAAACTACGTCACCACCGACGTCACGATTCCTTTAGTTATTTAAGTTATATTCTCAACGATTATGAAATAGTCATTATTTAATTTTAATTAGCATCTTATTTATTAACGAAAAGTTTAGCTGAGTTAGATTTGCCTCAAAACTGCCCATATTATTAATACGGTATTCACCGTGCATCCCATTTATGATGGTCAGACACAAAGTTCTATTAATGTGGGGCCACCCACGAACCAAAGCTCATGGAATGGCAGGAAAAAAATGCGTGGATACCCTTGGCATTCCCCCTAAAGGTGGCGACTCAGGCACTGAGCAATAAACCCAGCTCTGTCCCTTTAAATCAAGGGGACAGTGTTACCTTGCCGGTGGATCCCTGGGATCACGTAGTTAATTTCATTAATAGTCCAGTGGCCGAAGCCACCGGACCCACAGGCCCCGAAGGATCCATGTTATTAAAGTATTTACCTTGCATCCGACTTATGCGTGTATGACACAAGGTCGTATTAAGTTGGGACCACACATCTACACTCTTGAAATTCAAATCTGAGCCGTTAGGGGATTGATGTTCCGTAACCTCGAGCAGACCCGACACCTTCCGGTTACGAAGACTGTGGGGACGGAAGGTTTAGTTAGCTTAGAGTCAGTTACGCCGTGAGACGTCCTAATATAATCATAGACCGGCTTCACTCCCCGAATGCGATTGAAAAAGTTCTGGTTCTGAAATTAATAAAAATCTGTTTACAACAAAACATATGCCTCGTGTTGTCTCTATGAACTAATTGCAGCCTTGGCTTAATCAGACCAGCATCTTGAAGAACCAGACCAATAGAAGAACCAGACCAGTTAACAATAGAAGACATAGGAGCCATGAAGAGAGCTGCAGATTACATGAAACAAAAGAGGATAAGAAATAACAGCCAGCTACTCCAGAAAGTAAGTAAAGATTAAATATGAGGGCATAACCACGGGTGTCTCTCATAATATATAAGAATAGAAACGAACTCTCTACATAATATATACACAGACAGTAGGAGTATACAACACAGTAATTTATAATATATTTGAAGACAATAACAGATTAGGAAAAGTCAGACAAAATGTGAGGCAAAGTATTGGAAAGGTGAATAACGAACAGAAACAATTACATACTTCGCATTGGTCATACAAGACTAACGCATTCCTATATACTCAAACAAGAACAACAACCACAATGTGGAATATGTCAAACACCTTTGACAGTTAAACACTTATTCATGAAATTAAGGTTTCTTGCTCACATCAGAAACCGTTATTTTAAAGTAAACAATATGAAAGGTCTGTTTGAAAATGTCAACATGGAGAATATTCTCTCTTTTGTGAGGGAAATAAAATTATACCATAGAATATAGACATGAAACAAATCAATACCATACAACATAATCCCAAATAATGCTAACACATTGTTAAAACCAATTACTAAAAATTATGTATATAAATACACGATATGTATAACTTCCTAACCGTTAGGCATGACATAGCCCCAGACGGGTTGATATGCCGTTAAAATCAATAAACAACAACAACAATTTTCTTAAACTTAGTTTTTTAAACACATTTTTTAAAACTCATTATTTTCTATTTAACCCATAGATGGGACCCTAACAGGTACTACCACTCAGAGTTAGAATGAACCTGGGACCAATAGTGATGAATGGGCACTCCACATTCTTCTGAACTTTACAATTAGATAGAGTTAGATATAACTTCCTAACCGTTAGGCATGACATAACACCAGACGGGTTGATACTTCGCTTCTGTTGATTTCAGAATTTTCATCAGTATGAACTTTAAAACAGAATGACATATAGACGAAGAAAAAGTAAAAGGAGGAGGCGGAGGAGGGTGACAGAGAAGAAGTAAGTAAGGATTGTCACAGATGTAGGTAGTACATATGTTTGGGTGGGGTAAGGATAGAGGGATCAAAGGGTGTAGAGTAAATGAGGCAGGGGTTAGTGATTGATAAATATAAATACACGATATGTATTACTTCCTAACCATTTGGCATGACATAATCCCAGACGGGTTGATATGCCGTTAAAATCAATAAACAAACAAAAATATGCGCCTTCCGGGAGCAAGTATTTAAGTTTTAATATAATTAAGTATAATATTTGATTAGAATGCCTAATGAAATTAAATAAGAACATAACAAAGATTACACGTAATTTTACTTTATTCTAATTGATTTCAATATAAAATTATACATAGGATTTTAATACGTTTGAGAATAAAACAATGATATTAGAAATCAATAACACCTAGTAATTATTTATTAAACATGGTTTTATTAAAGCCGGTATGCAAATTATTCATGCCATATACTATATAAACCTTTATTTCTTAATGATATATAACACACACTGCAGGCTTTTAAACACATTAATAATAGGATCTGTTTTGGGGGCAAATCTCTCTCAGCCAGGGACATTGTTGATGAATAAAAGGCTAATTAAGATTGAATAATGATTATTTGATTCTATTGAGAATATGACCTAAAATAATATATATATATATATATATATATATACAGAGAGAGAGAGAGAGAGAGAGAGAGAGAGAGAGAGAGAGAGAGGGGAGAGAGAGAGAGAGAGAGAGAGATTAGGCGAGCCGTTCAAAAAGCACCGCGGGTCGCAATTTGCCCATGACTGATCTGAATCACGCTTCGAAAGATAAATTAGGATGTAGGGTCGAAATGGTGAACTCTGAAAATATGCTGACTATTGTCTCAGCGGTGGATAAGATGGTCGGTTCTCCTTTTCGTAGACATAGTCGCAGATATATTCTTAGAAAATAATTCCCCGAGTTTCTATTGTTACTGCAAAAAAAAAAAAAAAAAAGAAAGACAGAAAAAGAAAGAAAAAGAAGTCTTCGCTTTCGTTCGTTGTCGCTTCTCGCCTATATTATCATAATGAAGTTTCGGTGTCTGTCTGTAATCGAAACTACGTCACTGCTTACATCACAATACCCTCAGGAATTGCGTAAGTTTATCAATGAGTATTTAATTAATAGTTAAAATCATTAATACGTAGAATGAATCTGATTTAGATTTGCCTCAAAACAGCCCATGTTATTAGTGCGTTTAAAATCCTGTAATGTGTCTTATATATCACTAAGAAATAAAGGTTTACATAATATATGGTGTGGTTAATTTGCATACTGGTTTTAACAAAACCGGGTTTACTAAATAATTACTCGGTGTTATTGATCTCTAATAATATTGTTTTATTCTCCAATGTATTAAAATAAATCGTATGAATTACTATTTTTATATTGAAACCAATTTAAATATAATTAAAATAAGTGTATTCATTTTTATATGCGTTCTTATTTGGTTAGTCTTTCTAATTTAATATTGTTGGACCCTTTCCGTCCACTAAGGACGATGGCGTAGTGTCCAAATTTTTTAAATTCTGCATCTGCGCAAGTGACTCTGCTGGTCAATTCTTGAGGGACAGTCTTTGCTTTCTGGGGCTGCTGGCTTTTCTCTCTCTTTCTGGCTCTCTTTTCTGTCGAGGCTACTCTCCTCTCTATCCCACCCCTCTCCGTGCCTTGCTTAACGTTGATAACGATAATATATTTAATTAAATTAAAACTTGAATACTTACGCCCGGTGGGTGGGGGGTGCATGTTCTTGTTAGTAAGGAATAACAAGGGCAGTTTTCAAAACGGTCTGCATTGCAACTTCCGGTTGAGAAATTATTTTTGAATAGATTCACTTTACACTCTGCTGGAATATTTTTGGTATATAGTTATTTACTAAGCTTAGCTTAGATGTGGCACAAGGTCGGAGGTATGAGGCGCCCAATGAGAATCGAACTAACTAACAATGGTCTGCTAATCTAGCTTGCTAACCATTACACCTCGTGAGGTGCCCTGAAAAACAACTTAGGTTTGGCATAAGGCTGCAAGTACGGGGCATCCAGTGAGGATGGAACTCACTATTCAGTAACAATGCATCTGCGAGTCTAGCTTTCTAACCATTACACCACGATGGGACGCCCATATTTTTTGGTATACAAGGTGTGCTTTAATTCCCCACCTCTGTTTATAGACTAGCCAAGGTCACGTGATTGACGCCGGTAGCCAATCACTAGCAATACTGCGTGACTGATAGAATATTTAAACCCCCCATATTGGTCATAATTACAACGGCGCTCAGTAATGACAGACATAGAATTATCGTAGGACTCTTTACCAAGAACTGAGAACTCTTTACCAGAGGAACCAAAGGATTCATTATCAAAGGACTCTATACCAGGAACTGAGAACATTTTTGTAACCAACAGGATTCTTTATCGAAAGACTTTATACCAGTAACTGAGAACACTTTAGTAACCAAACGGATTCATTATCGAAGGACTCTATACCAGTAACTGAGAACACTTTAGTAACCAAAGGATTCATTATCGAGGAACTTTTTATCAAGGATCCAATCCCACTGGATAAGCGCTTCTAATTTATGGCCAAGGAATGGCCCTTAAAAACGTAACACATTCTATGTAAACAACTGTTTATTTTTATCTTATTAATTTTTACTTGGTGTCCTTCTGAATTTAAATGACTTGCAATTTTAAAAGTCAACACAGCGAATTTTATTAAAAACTAGTCATATAGAAATTCCTCTCTGTGTGTCTGGAGCTCTTAAAATTTCACTCAGAATTGTTTGAGTCAATGACATTTATTTGTACTCGTTTACAACCAAAAATAAATATTTTAATTTAAATCAGTAAAGCTTATGGTCAAGTCACGTTTAAACAACGGGTCCCCACTAGATTACTTAAGTCAAGCAGCGATGAGCCTGTTCAATAGGTAGATGGGTGACTATTTAAGCAACGGTAGATACTATACGAAAACGAATATCAAAATGATTTGATTAGGCATTCATCGACTGCACCCCTGCAGAGGGGTAAAATCTCCCCAATGGCGCCACCTGTTAGCCGTGGGTGGCGACCCGTGATGCTTAAGGATGGAACCCTGGTGGCTGAGCTGTCCATAACATGCAACACTCTACTTTTACCCTTAGGCTGGAAAGGTGGTCGGAGAGGACCCGCTGGTCAATCGGCTGGTCACGACAGACTCTAGTACCTATATGATTATCTATGAATGGACTCGTCGATCCGAGTTCAAATCCTGGACTTGGTAATAGCATTTCACTTAGCGCTAATATCATTGAATCCTACTCTTCCTCGAGCTATGGGTAAATAGTAGGACAGACTGGGCTTTTTAACCTTGGTTAGGCAACCAGTCTAGGAGAGGGAAAACTCTGAATTCAAACCTGTTGAATTCCGCTTAAGAAATTGACCTTGTGCTGCATCCTGCTGAAGAAATAAGGACGAACCCATAAGCGACGTTCTTTTGTGGAATCCCACACGTGGACACACAAGAGTAGGCTAACCTGCAAAAATGTATAAATCTATAAATTTATCAGAACTATACGGAAACTGGATGCCGACTAGAGGACTCACCAATAATCATGACTGATAGGAACGGCTGACAAGAGAGAGAGAGAGAGAGAGAGAGAGAGAGAGAGAGAGAGAGAGAGAGAGAGAGAGAGAACTAATACCCTCGGTAAAGGTATGATCCCCTTATCCCTCCGGCTATGGGTTAAATAGTACCACTACTCTGTTATTACAGGGATGGCGATGGCATTGAATAATCTACGAAGGTTGATATGCCATTAAACAAGAAGACAAATAAAACCCTATTTGATTGCCGCCCTGTCCGTGAGGCGTTAGAATGCACCGACAGCATCACTGCAGAGGGGTAAGACTTCCCCAATGGGGCACCTGTTGACCGTGGGAGGCTACCCGTGATGCTTAAAGATAGAACCCAGGTGGTTGAGCAGTCCATGACTTGCAATACCCCACTTTGGCCCTTTTTTGGGCTAGACGGGCGGTCGGAGAGACCCCACCCCCGATCAATCGGCTGGCCACGTCAAACCCTAGCACCTATATGATTGCCGAAACCCTTTTTATCATATTGGTGCTAGAAGGCGGTGGCTGAGGGTCTACATGTCCTGGGAATGACGTTAAACTCTATCTGATTGTGAGGTTCCAGTTCTGAGGTTTGGGGAATGTGAAGCACCCCTTCATCACCATTGCTCCCTGGTCCACTCTGACCCGGAGTGGTAGTACCTGTTAGGGTCCATCTATGGGTTAAATAGAAAACATGAGTTTATAAACAAAATTTGATTATCCATTAAGAATGAATTTATTTCAAAACTTTGTTGGCATTAAATGACCCACCGACGTTGATATGCCGTAAAGCAAAACAAACCAAACCTATCTGATGGTGATAGAAATTTGTAATTTTATGTGCTTTTGGACAACCATACTATGAACTGGGTAAACGTTACTTTCACTTATCAAAAGTTCATATTGAATACTTAGTGAAAACAGTAAGGGAGAACCAATCGAAAAAGAAAAAATCCCAAGTAGAAAATTACATTTAAATTGAACTAAGTGACGTCTTTACTTCGATATTATTTTGTACGATAAAATCGAACCGATTAACTTTGTTGGATTATCTAGATCAGTGTAATAGGTCGAGTACTTGCCAGTTTCTAAGTACGCGTAAATCCAACGCAATTTATTCATTTTAATTGTATAGTTTTGGGTCAAAGGATCCAGCCGGATATTTTGTCTGTCACAAAGTACAAAATATACATGATTTTACTAGTACTGGCAAAAATATAGGACCATATTACCTTTAGGCACCCTTTTTTAATCTCGATTAAAAAAGGACATGTTTGTCAATATCCAGTTGTTTGTTAGGGGTTAGGGTTAGGGGTAAGGAGTTAGGGTCTAGGGGTTAGGGGTTAGGGTTATGGGATAGTTGTATAATTAAAAAATAATCTAAAATCGTCTGTTAAAACAACCGGATATTGACGGTGTAAATGAAAAAAATGTCTTTTCTTGATCGAGATCAAAAAGGGTGCCTATAGGTCATATGGTTCAAAATATGTGCCCTCACCCTTGGTACAAGTATTTCAGTTTTAATATAATTCCTTATTACTAGCAGGGCCTGTAGATATACGACAGAATGATAAACTAATTATTACAACGTTTGATATGTTTACTTAATACTTATTGCAAAATAGTTCAATATGTAAAAAGTACAATAATCTAGTTATAACTCTCTCCCACTCATTCTTTGTTTTTTTCTTTTTCTTTCTTTCTTTCTTTCTTTTCCTCCTTTCATTATTTTCGATTGAAACAGATTAGCGTTATCGCTTCCGCGTGCTTACCATCTATATGTATCTTTCTCCTATTCTCTTTCTTTCTTTCTTTTCTTTCTTTCTTTCTTTCTCATTATATTATTTCTGTGTAACATGTCCTTTTTCTTCCCTTTCTTTCTTTATAATAAAAACGGAATGGTCCATTATTATTCATTCTGACACTCATAAGAAATAAGAATTCGGCGGATAATAAGGATTTATATTTTTGAATTTCATCTTGGTCAGATTCATTTTTAACCAGAAGGTATTGCAAAATGATAACGGTCGTACTTTTAAGGAACACGTGTATTAATTTATAGGTATTGAATTAAAAAGACAAATGAAATTGAATATGAACACAAAAAATATTACACTTATTTTTACTTTATTCTAATTGATTTCAATATAAATTTATTGCTTTTAATACGTTTGAGAATAAAACAATAATATTAGAAATCGATAACGCCAAGTAATAATTTATTAAATTTGGTCTTGTTAAAACCGGTATGCAAATTATTCACACCATATACTATGTAAACGTTTATTTCTTTATGATATATAACACACATTGCTGGGTTTTAAACACATTAATAACGTGGGCTGTTTTGAGGCAAATCTGTCTCAGCTAGACCTGAATAGAGACAATGTTAATAAATGATATGCTAATACTAATTAATGATCGTTTAACAACCATTGGGAATATAACAGAAATAACCAAGGGAATTGTGACGTTGGTGGTGATGCAGTTTCGGTTACAGACAGACGGACACACAAACTGTTATAATGAGATACAACTGACCTAACTACGCGCATAAGTGTTAGCCTGTGTACCGTTTAATTTTATTAATAAAATAATAGGTGCTAGGGCTTGACGTGACCAGCCGATTGGTCGGAGGGGGCCTCTCTGGCCGCCTGTCTAGCTTAAGTAAGGATCTAAGTGGAGTGTTGCAGGTCATGGACTGCTCATCCACCAAGACTTCGCCCTTAAGCATCACGGGTCGCCACCCACGGCCAACAGGTGGCCCCATTTGGGAGAATCTTACCCCTCTGCAGAGGTGCAGTCGGTGCATTCTAACGTACCAGTCGACAGGGTGGGCCAATAATTGTGACCAGAACTATATAAGTTTAATATTGCTTGTATGATTCAATATTGCTTATATAATTTGATATTTCTCATAGAACGAATAAACTCTTCAGTGTTGTGATGACGCATGGTAAGCCACCCTGTCGACTGGACCGTTAGAATGCTCGGCTGCACCTCTACAGAGGGGTAAGATTCCCCCAAATGGGATCACCTGTTGGCCGTGAGCGGCGATCCGTGATGCTTAAGGATAGAACCCATGTGGCTGAGCAGTCCATGACTTGCAATATTCCACTTTATGCTTTTCTTGGGCTAGACGGGCGGTCGGAGAGGCCCCTCGATCAATCAGCTGGCCACCTCAAGCCCTAGAACCTATATGATTGCCCCAACCCTATTGCCCTTATGGCAACCCCTAATCCTTCTCATCATATGTGTGCTAGAAGGCAGTGGCTGAGGGTCTACATGTCCTGGGAATGACGTTAAACTCTATCTGATGGTGAGGTTCCAGTTCTGGAGGTTTGGGGAATGTGGAGCACCCCTTCATCATCATTGCTCCCTGATCCACTCTGACCCGGAGTGGTAGTACCTGTTAGGGTCCCTCTATGGGTTAAATAGATAAACATGAGTTTATAAACAAAAACAATAAATTATTTTATGCATTAAGAATCAATTTATTTCACAACTTTGTCGGCATTAAATGACCCACTGAGGTTGATATGCCGTAAAACAAAACAAACTAAACCAAACGCATGGTAAGTTGAATCCGATAGACAGGAAGATTACTGACTCTACGCTATAATCAAACAATTTAATAAAGAGATTATTTTGTTATTTTTGATTTACTGTCTCTTTGATACTTAATCTGTCTCTAAACAATCGTCAAACAAAACTCAAATCCCTAACTCTCTCTTTGTCTCTCTGTCTGTCTGTCTTTCTATCTCTCTGTCTCTATCTCTCTGTCACTTGGCAGTTACTAAGTTTAACTTAGTACAGGGCACTTTGGTATTTGTAAGTGAAAATCAATTTGTCTTCGGCAACATTTGTATGAGGGGCGGGGTCAAAATCTAGATACCGGACATGTATGCCAAAGGGGGAAGGGCCCTTAATGAAAAATTGTGATATTGTGAAAAGTACCTGGTACCTATTACTTAAACATCACTTTTGTTATCTTGATATATTATAAATAATTCATTTATATATCTTATTATAATGGAGATTGTGTGTTTTTCTGTCTGTAACCGAAACTATATTCCTACTCAAGTCACAATTCTCTTAGTTATTGACATCACATTCTCAATGATTTTATTTTTATCTAAACCTCAATTATTAATAAAATTGTCTTACATTATTAATACTGTTAACTATGTCTACATACTAACAACATGCAATTATATTTATATATACAACAAAATAGCGGTTTACAGTGTAAACGGGAAGGCTAATTTGCATATTAATATTAAAAAATCGAATTTAATAAATATGTGCTTAGTATTATTGATTTCTAACTGTTTGGTTTTATTTTAATGAATATAAGCAAAAATCTCTTCAATGAATCTTAAATGAAATCCATTAACATGATAAAATAACTGTCATTTTAATCTTTACTTCCTCTTATAACTAAATACTTAAATTAGAAAAAATAACAATGAAAGACGAGAGTGATGGAAGAGGAAGTTTCAGTTGTTCCATTTTTTATTATACTCCCTCTGTTTCAATTTTTTAATTATATTCCTTCTGTTTCAAATCTTTTTATCTGTATTCTTATTTAGTTTCATTAGCCTTTCTAATTTAATACAATATTTTATTACATTAAAACTTAAATACTTGCACCCGGAGGGTGCATATATTTCCTAGTCTAGATAATAAATTAAAATAATTTATAATAAACTATTTCATTTTTGTAAATTCATGACACAATGTCATTTTTTCTATTAACTTTAACTTTTAACTTATCTAATCAAGCCATTTAATGATTGAATAAAGATATACAGCTCATTCAGCTGTGGATATGGAAATCTAATAGATTGCAATGGAGTTATCGGAATAATAATTGATTAGAATAATTTTGTTTAATGTGCCAAAAAGAACTACAATGGTTAAATTACAAAAATACTAATAGTACCATGTACTCGCTTGGTTACCTCATTTCAGGAATGAAGCCGTCACCTTTAGAGGTACCAGATACTTTTTATAATATCATAATTTTTTTAAAGAGGACCACCCTTTTCGGTATATATGTCCAGTACCTAAAACGATTGAGCCTAAAACCAGAATTCTTAACCCTCAAAAGAACTCTACAAAGGATAAGTGTTCATAACTTATTACTTTATATATATATATATATATATATATATATATATATATATATATATATGAGTTAAGACCGCTATGTTACGTTTTTAAGGGCCATTCTTTGGCCTTATTTGGTGTAATTGGATTCTTGATAAAGAGTCGGTCGATAATGAATCCTGTTGGTAACTAAAGTGTTCTCAGTTAATAGTAATCGTATAAGTCATTCGAGAGTATTGGTACAGATCCGGCAATCTTATGTCTGTCCGTCTTCACAGAGTGCAGTTTTAATTATGACCAATGTGGGGGGGGGTTAAGCTAGTGATTGGTTACAAGAATCAATCACATGACCTTAGCTAGTCTATAAATCTAAGTGGGTATTTATAGCACATCTTATATACCAAAATACGCCAACACGCTGTTATGTAATCGCCGCCCAGCACCTATATTTGTAGCCTTGTGCCAGACTTAGGAAAAAAACCTTTAGAAAAATGTACTACCGATTACTGGGTGGTCTTTGTAGAATCACCGAAAAAGGAGTTGGAAAGATACAAATCTTTTTAACGAGAGATTGGAGACAAAAAGTCAGAGAGCCTTTTGATCTTAAGGCCATGAACCTTAGTTGACCAGAGAGATTCGAAATAATGGAATATTCGATTGTTTCGAGTAAGAACGAGATGGTACCAGAAGAAGAAACTTCTGGAAAATGACTTTGAAATAGTATTTAAGAGACCCGTCAATAGAGTAAGGGG
>CM042139.1:22310459-22342959 GCA_023376005.1 Doryteuthis pealeii | reverse complement strand
CAGAAAAATATCTGGTCATGATTAATCGTGAGGCACCAGGTGCAGCCTTAGTGCTAAGTGCTTTTTGATAAGAAAGGTTCAATGACAAGTCGAAGTTCAATAGTGTCAGATTTGGAAAAACGATATTTTTCTTTGAAATTATACTTATAGAAACAATACTAAAACAATATCGATTAATGATTAGTAGCAGGAGTTCATTGGTTCTAATCAAAGATACAAAGATACAAAGAAAAGGACTACCATTATGTTATTATAAGCATAAATATTGTACTTGTACCCTGGCAAATAGTATGGAATTAGCATGATTAGAGGATGTTCCCTTATTTTTTTATTATTTAGCAGTAAATAAGCTAAAAATGATAGCTGTATTTATTATAGAAAGATGTATTATTTAAATTTTTTGAAATGTTTTCCTAATCTTTGTTGTTGTATACTCAACGTTTCGGGCGATGTGCACTTCGACCTTCTTCAGGTTTCGGGAACCTTCTTGCCACAACCGAGAGCCTTCACGGAACGTCGAACCGAGTCCTTTCTTTTATCCATTGGGATAGATTGTTCTCATTCCGTTAACCATGATCGGGTGCAAATGTTAAGTTCCCGATTACGACATAAAGGTTTCCGATTTTAACAAAAAGTTTCCCGAGTTCGCCAAGAAACACCTGAAGAAAACCGGAGGGCACATCTGCCGAAACGTTCTGTATATAATTACATTTATAGAAACAATACAAAACAATATCGATTAATGATAAGTATCATGGGTACTAATCAAAGATATACAAAGGAAAGGCCTAGCAGTCCTACAGTTGGAATCTTTGACATTAGCCAGGCGTCTAGTGGTCTATATTACTTCTAACCTGCAATTATTGAGACATATTCTTAGCAGAGTCTTATTATTGATATCAAATAAATAATTAGCTACTTAACAAATATACTTATTAATAGAAATTAATAATATATATAAAGGAGTCGTATCTATTTTGGCATGTATGTGTCGACTTTGAGGAGGAACTTACGACCATTGACGAAGGAACTGAGGACTCTTTACCATAAGAACCAAAGGATTCATTATCAGAGGACTACCAAGGATCCAATTCCACTGGACAAGCGCTCTTGATTTGAGCCAACAGGATGGCCCAAAAGATTGTAACTATCAAAAATCCATTACTACTGAACAGCTTGTTGGGTCCTCACTAGTTGCTCTATATTTGAGACCTTGTGTCACATCCTACTCGTGGGAAACGGATTGAATAAATACATAATAATAACAGGTCTCTTGTAAAACATTTTCTCTATTGTTGTAGGTCAGTACTACTGTAGGTTTCCAAATTGTTAGTTGAAATCAAAGATTCCTGTTTCATGACTGATAGGTCTTGGTAGAACTGAAAGTATATACTCTTTTAAAAGCGGGACCTGTGGATATACCACAATATGATAATTTAATTAGGTAATTATGAACTTTTGTTTAGTAAATTAGGGTTTCCCAGAAAAAACAGAACCCACAAATTTTGTAATAAAAATGTTAATTTTAAGTAGGGGGTTTAAGGTTAGAGGTAGGGTTTAGGGTTAGGGTTGGGGTTGGGGATAGAGTTAGAATTATAGTTAGGGCTGGGGTTGGGGTTAGGGTTAGGGTTTGGGTTCTGTTTTTTCTGGGTCACCCTGTAGAGGGTAACCCAGAAAAAAACAGAACCCAAATTATTTATTTATTTTCCCATTAAACTAACCCTAAACCCTAAACCTCAACCATAACCCTAAACTCCAACCCTAACCATAACCCTAACTTTGATCCTAAATCCCCTTACTTAAAATTAACAGTTTTATTACAAAATTTGTGGGTTCTGTTTTTTCTGGGACACCCTAATTTACTAAACAAAAGTTCATAATTACCTTTAATTATAACAGCGTTTGATATATTTACTTAAGAGCTATTGCATATAATTCACTATGTAAAAAATATATTAACCTTAATTTAACCTTGTTTCACTCTTTTTCTTCTTTCTTTCTTTCTTTTCATCTTTTCATTATGTTCGATTAAAAAAAATAGCCTTATTGCTTTTTGTGAAATAACCTTAAAGTGAACTTATCTGTATTTATGAGATGAGGCTTGATATGGATAATATTGATTTTCGGACTGATGTCCTCATCTCTATTGTGTATAAACACAACGCTCAGGCCACAGTAAGCTCGGGCTCTGTTTAGGTGTTATTTTAATTACCTTAAAATAAGTCATCGTTCGGAGCTGAAATCGTCACCACTGGTCAGATTAAGGTGGTTAGGTAAGTGCTAGCGTTCTTTATGACATTTGGAAATTTGTTTGAGAATTAGTAACTTCTTCCATTTTATTCTCTCTCTATCCCCCTTCTCTCTCTCTCTCTCTCTCTCTCTCTCTCTATATATATATATATATATATATATATATTATATATATATATATATATATATATATATATATATGAGGTAAAATATAAGGAATGAAAGAACAAAACTCAGACAAAAATATGTAGTATATTTCGCTGGAGTGTTGAACTCGGCGTCTTCAGCTTTTATTGAATTATTTGGATCATACTAGTGTTTTATAGAAGGGGGAAGTAGGTTGGTGGGTAAGTTTTGTGGTGAGGGAAAGATTTGATTGGTTATAGGGGACATCTTTGGGAGGAAATCAGATGGGAAGAGAGGTGAGGGAGGTAGGTAGAAAAAAATGAATGGTGAGAAATACCTGATAGGGGAGGGGAGTAGCCTTTCCTGGTGAGATATTTGAGTAGAGGAAGTAGCAAACGGGAGTAATAAAAGGGGGTGGTGGTTACATGACCATAAAATCAAAATCAAACATGTTTGTTAGTATGTTAGTTACTCTCTTCCCATTTGATTTCCATCTCATCCTCCCCCAAAGATGTCCCCTATAACCAATCAAATCTTGGTTGACTATGACATTTTGTCGGTATCAACCAGTCAGTGAGGGAGTCTATCCCCTTTTCACTAGCGCTAGACAAAGGAGCCAAATTTCGGAGAAAGTT
This sequence comes from Doryteuthis pealeii, assembly GCA_023376005.1. Lineage (NCBI taxonomy): Eukaryota > Metazoa > Mollusca > Cephalopoda > Myopsida > Loliginidae > Doryteuthis > Doryteuthis pealeii. Next base: position 22,339,948 of record CM042139.1, on the reverse strand, counting down.
TCAATATCGCCGTGCTCCATCAAAAAGCGGGACTTTTGACTTGGCCCAGAAATTGAGAGAGTTTGGAACTGTGCAAAATATTAATCATAAATGCCTAAGAGACACTTATTCTGGTCGGAGACAATTTTTCTTAGGACATTTTTCTATCCTGTTTTGTATTCTTTCTGTTAGACTTTGTATAAAGTCTGTTTGTTATAACTCTTTGTTGGGATTTGTTCTGTGTTGGGTTACTCACTTTTTGATAACCTCATGCATTATAAGGAATGGGTTTTAGCTACTGAGTTAATACCTTTGCTAATTCTTATAGTAAGACAATAGTATTTTGTAATATTAATATACCCACCTCATCAAGTTGAGTAACTTCTTTTGACACTTGTCGGTCATTACATTCTGGATCGTTAGCTTTGGTACTAAGAGCGGTCACTTCCTCTTCCAACACAACTGATTTATGTTTAGCCTACAAATAGAAAATAGGTATTCAAAGAATGAAGATGTGTCTTGGGTTTCTGTAGCTGAATTGGTAATGGTGTTGTCCTTGAAAAATTATTATATCAAAAAAAAAAAATGTTATTTTTGCAGTCTCCTGGTATTTGTCAGATTTTACTCTACTTTTAATTTCCTCTTCTCTTATTTTATTTTGGTTTTTGGAATGAAGATGTGTCTTGCTATGACAGAAAGAAATATCAATGCTGGACAGGAGGATATTTTAGACAGAGAATTCCTTTAAAGCAAAGCAGCCAAGATAACTGAAACTTTGAGGAATGGTTGTACAAAGACTGAAGTTTAAATCCAACAATTATTTTGAAATTTGATAGACGTTGATAAGATTAAATAAAATTTATTTGGGTTCTGTTTTTTCTTTTTTTTTTTTTGGTCACCCTGTATGTAGTGAAATTGATAATAGAAAATATATAAATATAATATGCATCAAATTTGATGAGCATTCAGTGCACCAAAGACTGTCACTCAAGAATTGGCCTGCGGAGTCATTGGTGCTGATGCAGGGATTTTTTTTTTATTCTGAAATGTTTATTTATTTATTTATTTTGTATTTATTCTTTTCTGAAAAACTACGCCAATATATTATATATATATATATTATATATATATATATATATATATATATATATTTTTTTTTTAATTCTTAATTTTGAAAATTTTTATTTAAAAATTTTTTAATTTATTCATTTATTTTTTCTGGACACTACGCCATCGTCCTTAGTGGACAGAAAAGATCCAATAAAAAAAAATAATGTTCAGCGAAATAGATCTTAAGTGAGTATATACAAGAACACAGTTGCGTACACCTACACGTTAATAAAAAAATATTGATATACACATATGTATACAAATGCCTATCAATTCATATCAGTTAATCGAGTAGGGTTCAATGTGAATGAGGTGATTGGCATTCAATTATTACATTTTTGGGTTAGGTATTATCAATATCTTTTTATAGACTAATATGAACTCATTGAACCCGTCTTGTTTGTCTCTTTTGGGGTCGGTCTAAGAAGCAGATGTTGTGGTGAAATATTTATGAGAATTTGTTACATAAAACATGTGTTAAGGATCTACAGCGAGATAAATCGTGATTAAAATTATCTGTTGATAATAAATAATGATAATTATTTTATCGAGAGACGAAGAGGACAATTACGAAACATAAATAAATAAATAGATTGATAAATAAATATAAACATAAGATAACTATTACTTCCATTTATTTTTAACACAATATATATATATATATATATATATAATATATATATATATGTGTGTGTGTGTGTAGTGTGAGATGGTCACTGTTTCAGCTTTTGCTGGAGTGGCGTACCAAAGGCAGTATAATTGGTAGAGTGCTCAATATAAAATAGAGCTGTTATATAATATAATAAAATAAATATATAAAGGTTTTACATATCTATTTATTAGGTGACAAAGGAACTTTCACTTTGTCACATAATAAATAGATATGTAAAATCTTTATATATTATATTATACTATATCATATATATATATATATATATATATATATATATATATATATATAGCATTGGCATTTCAGTCTCGGAAGACTATAATAAAGATTTTGGGTGCCCCTGAAGTTACAGCGACTTCTGGGACTGTGAAGTCCGTTGTTAAAAAAACATTCTCGACCACAGATTTCGTATTTGAAGGCTGTCCCTGAAGATGTTGATGTACCGATGTTTTGTTGCCGCTGCTTTCTTCTAGAAAATGCTCCCTCTACCAAGATATATATATATATATATATATATATATATATATATAATTTTCAAAGAAAGAAAAACTTGACAAATCGTCATTTCGTAATAAATTTATTTCGAACAAAAGCTCAAAAGACTTTAAAAAATAATTACAATTTTTTTAAATCCTTGAGAAACTGAACTATTCGGACGGAGATTACAAGAGGCCAGTCCTTCAATTTTGTAAAAAATGTTAAAAGCCTTTTGAGCTTTTGGTCGAAATAAATTTATTATGGAATAAGTTAAGTTTTTTCTTTCTTTGAAAATTAAATATCGCTCGAATTTGATCTAATTTATTGATTTTTATACATTGAGCTCTCTTTAGGGATTTATAAAAAATCTTTGTATGAATATATGTTTGCACCTACAGGAGTATACAGTATGATTATACAGTGAGATTTTGAGGATCCCAGTAGGAATTAATATCTTACTACCAGTCATTTGGATACCTTATATATATATATATATATATAATATATATATATATATATATATATATATATATATATATATATACCCTAGTTAAAATAAGTTTAACTAAGTAATGACATCAGCTTAGTTAAGTATAATGTAAGGTTCTGATGAGATCATTGAGATGGAATCCATGGTAGATATTTTCCATTATTACTATCGTTAATATTATTATTGCTTTATGTTTCCGTCTTCTAGATTGGTTACCTAATTCGAGGTTAAAGAGCTCAGTATGCCCTACTGTTTAACCATAACTGGAAGGAGAATAGTTAGATGCATACCTTTCCCTAAGGTATTAGCGCCATGTGAAACAGCCTTGTCCAGAATTTGAACTTGGATCGCCGTATCTATTTCCAACTATATAACCATTTCACCACACGCCTTCTTAATCCCCTTCGCATTCTGTGGGTGACTATATAGTCTAGCGGTTAAGGTGTCTGACTGACACTGAACCGATCGGATTTCAATATATATATTTGGTCAGTATCTTTTTATTCAAACAAATTTGGTTAAAAATAACAGAATCCTCATTGTTTTCAAGTTTTTTTTTTTTTTTCTTTTAAGTTTTGTAGCCATTTTTTTATGTTATCTTGAAAGGCATTAATCAGTTGTCCAAAAAAGTTATTATTGTTAAACCAAGCACTTTTGGTTCTTTTCTGAACCATTATCAAGACTGCTTACATTTGTCTAAACTATCATTAATGAGAGTCACCCCAGTGACAAAAATAAAACCATAATCTAGTCAGACAGTTTTAATAATAATAACTTAGACAACCACCCTTACAAAATCATTTCTGCTCTTTTCTTTCTTCGCATCAGTAACCCGATGGAAGCAGACATTAATAGAACTTGAGAAGCAATATACAACAGAAGAATAAAGAATAGACTTACGAAAGTATTACAAAACTTTTGACCCAGACAAGTAATTGACAAACATCGCTTTGTATCTTAGGCAAGTAGATCAATCAACCGAATTTACAACTCACGGATATTCATAGAAAAATTGCATGAAACAAGTTTCAAACTACTAGGGTGAGACAAAAGTTTTTTTCCAATATTCTGGTATTGTGAGACACAATTTTGATGCTTTTGCCGGAGTCGTGAATTTGATGAACCACACTGGACTGTGATATGCAGAGCTCATTTGATATTCTGGTATTGTGAGACACAATTTGGATGCTTTTGCCGCAGTCGTGAATTTGATGAACCACACTGGACTGTGATATGCAGAGCTCATTTGATATTCTGGTATTGTGAGACACAATTTGGATGCTTTTGCCGGAGTCGTGAATTTGATGAACCACACTGGACTGTGATATGCAGAGCTCATTTGATAATCTGGTATTGTGAGACACAATTTGGATGCTTTTGCCGGAGTCGTGAATTTGATGAACCACACTGGACTGTGATATGCAGAGCTCATTTGATAATCTGGTATTGTGAGACACAATTTGGATGCTTTTGCCGGAGTCGTGAATTTGATGAACCACACTGGACTGTGATATGCAGAGCTCATTTGATAATCTGGTATTGTGAGACACAATTTGGATGCTTTTGCCGGAGTCGTGAATTTGATGAACCACACTGGACTGTGATATGCAGAGCTCATTTGATATTCTCCGTCGGATGTGCCTCTCTGTCTTGGAGCACAACCACATAATCTACCGTTTTAGACCTACTGACCTTGCCTCGAGCGATATTTTTTGAATCATCTGCTTACTGTATTGTGATTAACTCCGCCTTTACCTTTCACTCAACAAATGCTTTTGGTTGCTTACGCAGCGTTATCGCCAAGTTCAAAACCGTTAAATCATAAATTCTTGAATTAGACTACGTAGCACGTTCATCTGTTCATCAAATCAAACAAAACGTATTGTAATGTTTTGGAAAACTGTATGATATGTAGGGTCGGGTTATCTCGGTCGGTAGAGCGTTCGGCTAGAAAACACAAGGTTCCCAGTTCGATACCGGTCCTCGCCAACTCAGCGTATGAGTAGCACAGGGATCTGTGCGGTAAAGTAAGGAGCTGATTATACAAAAAATCTCCTTGGTCTAGTGCTAGTGAAAAGGGGATAGACTCCTTCGCTGTCTGGCTGATACTGACTTTAGGCCACTCCGACGACATTACATTTACTTATGTATATCTGTGTGTGTGTGTGTGTGTGTGTGTGAGAGAGAGAGAGAGAGAGAGAGAGAGAGAGAGAGAGAGAGAGAGAGAGAGAGAGAGAGAGAGAGAGAGAGATCGGCTTTTAATTTTTAAATGCAAAGTGTTTATTTTTTTATATCAGTTTGGTAAATTGTCTATCTAAACCTTGTGTTAATATTTTGGAATTAAAAAAACGGTAAATTTTTGAATTTTTTCTCTGAGAAATAATTCAGTAGGTATGAAAAATAAATATTTCAGTTACAACAATGTCTATTTTAATACATTCGTGAAAACCTTCTTGAATGGTGAACACATTCTGGCGAACGGAATTCATTACAGTTACAGTTTGGTTTGGTTTGGTTTGTTTAACGGCATATCAACCTCAGTGGGTCATATAATGCCAATAAAGTTTTGAAATAAATCAATTCTTAATGGATAATACAATTTTTTTATAAATACATTTTTCTATTTAACCCATAGATGGGACCCTAACAGGTACTACCGTTCCGGGTCAGAGTGGACCAGGGAGCAATGGTGATGAAGGGGTGCTCCACATTCACCAAACCTCCAGAACTAGAACCTCACCATCATATAGAGTTTAACGTCACTCCCAGGACATGTAGACCCCCAGCTACCGCCTTCTAGCACCCATATGATAAAAAGTGTTGGGGTTTGTTATAAGAGCAATAGAGTTGGGACAATCATATAGATCCTAGGGCTTGACGTGACCAGCCGATTGATCGGAGGGGACCTCTCCGACCGCCCGTCTAGCCTAAGTAAGGTTCTAAGTGGAGTGTTGCTGGTCATGGAATGCTCATCCACCAAGACTCCGTACTTAAGCATCACGGGTCGCCACCCATGGCCAATAGGCGGGCCTCATTTGGGGGAGTCTTACTCTTCTGCAGAGGTGCAGTTGGTGCATTCTAACCCCCAGCCGACAGGGCGGTCTGTACATTGGGTACAACTGTTTACATTAAACAACATACAAAAAAATTAGTCCTGGTTCTATACTTAAGTATCACGGGTCGCCACGAACGGAATTCTGGGTGCAGCAACGTACCATTTTGTAAAATAAGATTAAAAGAAATGAGTGTGTCTGGCGGTGGTGGTGGAGTGGAAGGGGTTAATGCTGGCTGAAACCTGAGAAGCGAAAAATGCAAATAAGAGACTGTCATAAAAATTGCCTATTACCTTTCTTCATTATGATATTACGTTGTTAAATAAAAACAGGATTTTCCCAGTGCGATAAATAAACAAACAAACCCGGATACGTAGTTTTCTTTTGTTCTCCTCTTTGTTTAATTCATTTTTTTCTCTCTTATTTTCTTTGTAAATATCGATTATCATCACCATCATCATCATCATCATCAAGGCGTGCTGACAGCACGGATTCCTTTGACTCTCTCTCTCTCTCTCGCCATACGCCCCTATCAGTTATGGCTCCTATGGCAATAAGTCTTACGTCAGTAAAAATGGGGAGAGATAAAAACACAACTAGTTGGAAGTTTTAAGGCCACATGGCATTTTTCTATTGGACGAGACGTGTCACGTGACGAAGGGGGAGAGAGGAAGAGTGAAAGGTGATAATGTTGTGTGAGTTTGGGACAACGCACTGACTGAACAAGACATGGCAGTTTTGGCTTGGGAAAAATAAGAATGTCCTTGTGTTATTACAAAAAAAACTATATATGACACAAGACAAGATGTCCGCCAGCACCCCAAGCTAATTTCCAGACTCCAAACACCAAGGAATTGTCTGCCAACTGAGCATCAGTCCAGCAACCAGATCCGAAACTCTCCACGTAGTACAGAATATGAGATAGGTATACAATTATTTCTACTATCAACACGTCATCACTCCATTCCGACATAAGAGCGATAACGCCACATGGGTAGTGGGGAGTAATCCTTCATCGCCATTACTCCCAGGTCCACTCTGACTCGGAGTGGTAGTACCTGTTAGGATCCAATCTATGGGTTAAATAGAAAAAATGAGTTTAAAAATGTGTTTAAAAAAGTTGGATACCATCAAGAATGAATGAAACAAGACGTCTTCGGCATAAGATAACCCAACAATGGTTGACATGCCGTAAAATTCAACCAACCAACCAAACTAGTTAACATAAACGAAAATGAAAATAAGAATATCAACAGCTAAGTAAAGTAGGCGGTGTGGCCTTCTGTCGGTAACAGACTGACAGCAAGAGAGTCTATCCCCTTTTCACTAGAGCTAGACCAGGGAGATTGTTCTTGCGTCTCATTTGGTACGCCACACCTACCATCAGATCCACACTTTACAGCACAGATCCAAGCTGTACTACTCATTCTGTTGTGTTGGCGAGGGCCTGTATCGAACCCGGAACCTTGTGGTTTCTAGGTGGATGCTCTATCAACTGAGCTAAACCAGTTCTTCTGTGTTATTCATAATATATCAAATATTCTGTTTTGGTTGGCTTGTTTTGTTTTACGGCATATCAACCTCTGTGGGTCATTTAATGCTGCTAAAGTTTTGAAATAAAGTCATTCTTAATGGATACTCAATTTTTTTTATAAATACATTTTTCTATTTAACCCATAGATGGGACCCTAACAGATACTACCACTCCGGGTCAGAATGAAGGGGTGCTCCACATTCCCCAAACCTCCAGAACTGGAACCTCATCATCAGATAGAGTTTAACGTAATTCCCAGGAAATGTAGACCCTCAGCCACCGCCTTCTAGCACCCATATGATAATAGGGACTGGGGCTTGCCATAAGGGCAATAGGGTTGGGGCAATCATATAGGTGTTAGGGCTTGACATGACCAGCCGATTGCCCGTCTAGCCGAAGAAAGGGCCAAAGTGGAGTATTGCAAGTCATGGACTGCTCAACCACCTGGGTTCTATCCTTAAGCATCACGGGTCGCCACCCACGGCCAACAGGTGGCCCCATTTGGGGGAGTCTTACTCCCCTGCAGAGGTGCAGTCGGTGCATTCTAACGCTCCAGCCGAAAGCGTGGTCAAATATTCTGTGATTAAAATACTAAAACTGCACTTCAGCTGTTCTCTCATTGTATTTTGGACCCACTTCAGCTCGGGGTGAAGGATTTATGAAATGTCAAGGGAGGTAACTAGAGCTGGGCTTGAAAGAACCAACCAATGATCTTTTGGGGCAGAATATTCTTTCACAAAAAAGACTTTTAAAATGTCAGCATGAACTTTCAAAAGAATTATTTGAGTGAAATTGTTTTACAATTGTCGAATGACCATTAAATAAACTAGCAAATATATGCACCCTCCGGGTGCAAGTATTTAAGTTTTGATATAATAAAATATCATATTAAATTAGAAAGGCTAATGAAACTGACTAAGAATGCAGATAAAAAGATCTAAAACAGAGGGGGTATAATCGAAAAATAGAACAACTTTGAAACTAATTATTCCATCATTTACCATTTCCCCTGTTTCATTGGTAAATTTTCCTAATTTAACTATTTAGTTAAAATAGGAAGTAAAGGATAACATTACAGTTATTTCTTCTTGTAAATAAATTTCTTTTAAGATTTATACACGAGATTTTTGTTTATATTTCTTAAGATAAAACCAAACAATTAGAAATCAATGATACCAAGCACATATTTATTAAAATAAAATTTTAAATATCAATATGCAAATTAGCCTTCTCGTTCAAACTGTAAACCGCTATTTTGTTGTATATATAAATACAATTGCATGTTATTAGTACGTAGATATGATCAACAGTATTAATAATGTAAAACAATTTTTATTAATAACTGAAGGTTTAAAAGAATGAAATCATGGAGAATTTGACGTAAATAATTAAGGGAATTGTGACTTGAGTAGTAATATAGTTTCGGTTACAGACAGAAAAACACACAATCTCCATTATAATAAGATATTTTATAAAAAAAACAGACATACAGAATAGTATTCGTATATGTGACAATGTTTATGATCAAGGGGAGTAAATGTGGCCAAACGATTAAAGACGCGGATATTTAAAACTGCGAAACACGTTCAAATACCGGTTGGGAGTCCCATCGCAGAATAATAGTTAGCAAGCTTTTCTCGCAGATACCGGCCCTCGCTAACTCATCGTATGAGTAGCACAGAGATCTATGCGGTAAAGTGAGGAGCTAATGGTTGGTGTGGCGCTCCAACTCAGACGCCAAAACAAACTCCTTGGTCTAGGGCTTGTGAAAAGGAGATAGACTCCCTCGCTTTCTGGCTGATACCGACTTTAGGCCATCCCGACAACTTTACTTTACTTACTTATCTTATTATTTATGTGTTTCGTTGGACGAGTTCAACCTCTTGTAGGGTAAAATATCTTCCCTTACAACCTATTAAAAGAAAGATAACTGGATCTTAATAAGTCAGTCGATTGATCGGAATATACGATAAACTGACTTGACTCATTGAACTTTGAACTTTTATTCAAGAAACTAAATTGTTTAATAAGGAGATGCACAAAAGAAAATCTCTAAACTTGATAATGCAAATATAAATAAGATTTCCATATTAGTTTATCTTAGGGAATTAAGTTTTCGCTGGATGCCTTTGTTGGACTATCTCATCATCATCATGTCGCGCAGTTAGCACGGATATCCATGGAAATCTCTCGCCAACCTTCCCTATCATTCATTGTCCCAGGGAGGTCCTCTGCGCAGCATCCAGCATCTTCGCATAGTTGGTCAATGTAGGTCTTTGGTTATCGGCCTACACTAGCATATCCGTGTGTTGGATTCCATAGGAGAACGTCGCTTATGAGATCGTCCTTGCTTCTCCAGCAGTGTCCAGCATGCCCTGTCCGTCTCAATTGTATGGTTTGTGAGATTGGGGGGGGGGCAGGTGGTCATACAGCTGTTTCCGATTTGTTCAAGACTGCACGCAGCATTCTTGTGCAGCTCCAATCTAGCTTATTCTCAAGGCACCTCGTTAGGGTCCATGTGGTGCAGCCATACAGCAGCACTGATATAACCGCTGTTTGGAAGAATTGTCGCTTTAACTATCTAAGGTATAAGATCTACGTAAAATGCACACTCATGTTTATGAACTTTCCCAAATGTCAACAGCAGTCATTTCCGGTAACATGGACCAATCAGAAACGAGCACAGAAAAGCATCTGAGCCTTTAAGATCTTTTGCAACAGTCTTAAAATCAGTTGTTAATAGGGTTTCAACGAATACAACAGATTTTCTTCGATTGAGACTACACCCCTTTTCTACAATAGGAGATCTAAACGCCCAAAATGGCATAAGAATCGTAACAGCCCTATTCTTGCGACCATATCCTACCCGTAGCTAATGGGTTGGGTAAATAACGACTCTAAGGGTGCCCCATCGTGGTGTAATGGTGTGGTATTAATAAGAAGGTGTTAATAAGAAACGGAAGCACTGTTCCGGCCATCTTTGAGTTGTCATAATAAAAAGGCGGAAGTGATTACTTCTCGCAGATAACGTACACCTGGACTATTCGTTCTGTTCCTTATTCGATAAGCAAGCTGTAACAAATGGTTAGCAAGTTAGTCTCGCACATCCATACTATTGAATAGCGAGTTCTATCCTTGCTTGATGCCCTATACTTGCGACTTTATATCACATCTTACCTGTAACGAACGACTTGGTAAAATACCTACCAGCTGGGATAGCTTACACTCACTAATTAGAGTAAGTAGTCGTCTGGGAGACCTAAAGCCGGTATCAGCCAGTCAGCGAGGGAGTCTGTACCCTTTTCACTAGCGCTAGAACAAGGAGATTGTTTTTACGTCTGAGGTAGAATGCCACACCCACCATCAGCTCCTTACTTTACCGCACAGATCCCTGTGCTACTCATACGCTGAGTTGCCGGTATCAAACCAGGAACCTTGTGGTTCCTAATGGTACACTCTACTGACTGGGCTAAACCGGCCCATTTCATTCACTAATACTGTAAAATAATAAATATGGGGGGGGGGCAGGAATGTAACAGTGACGTGTAAAATAGCAGAAACGTTTTGAAGGAAAATAAGAATTATATGTAGATTAGAATGGAAAAGTTTAAGGATAAATCATTATAAGTCCACATGGCATTTTTCTATTAGACGACACCTGAGACGTGGCGAAGTGTGAGAAAGGAAGAATGAGAGGGGAGAATGTTCGGTGAGTTTGGAACTCGCGGGGGTATCCTGTTCTCATTCCGCTATGTGTCCAATTGGACACATGGCCTAGTGGATAAGGTAGTCAGGTTAAGACAGTTTTAAGTGACAGTTATCTCTAGATTGCAAGTTCAATCCTTATCAAGGGCATCAGTAACTGGGAATAATAATTAACACAGCTTAACGCCTCTACCCCAGCTATGGTTAGCGGAATGAGAACAGGATACCCCCGTGGATTGAATAAAGGGTTAGGTTCAAAGTTCCGTGATGTCTCCCGATTACGACAAGAATGTTCCCGATTACGACAAGAAAGTTCCCGAGTCCGAAAAGAAGGTTTCCGAGTCCGAGAATGTTCCCGAGTCAGACCAGAAATACCTGAAGAAGGCCGGAGGGCATATCGGCCGAAACGTTGTACAGATAACAATGAAGATGAGGACAATAGTCCGAATAACGCAGATAATAATAATAATCAAGCCTCATCTCAAACATTCAGAGAAATTATTTCTAATTTATTTACTTAAAATCTAATATTGTAATTATATTAATATTTTACTGCTCAACCTATCTCTACAATATATAAAAATAATCAATATATATATATATATATATATATATATATATATATATATTTGGGAGAATATGCGCTTAATTGAAGTCGTACCTAATTTTGAAAATTAATTAATTAATAATTAATTAATTAGGCAGGAATGCCTATTTAAATGTAAGGCTAAACAAATCGAGAAAAATCAATCTCTGTATGTACATTTCGGCATACAGAGATTGATTTTTCTCGATTTGTTTAGCCTTACATTTAAATAGGCATTCCGCCTAATTAATTAATTATTAATTAATTAATTTTCAAAATTAGGTACGACTTCAATTAAGCACATATTCTCCCAAAAATTGTCGGCAAAAAAGCCATATCCAAACACATCGAGTTTACATACTTATCATATATATATATATATATATATATATATATATATATATATGTGTGTGTGTGTGTGTGTTTGCTGTATGTATGTGTGTGTGTGTGTGTGTGTGTTCTATTTCAATCATTTCCCGGTTTTAAATCTGTCTGGGTTATCATTTTAATATGATTCTTTTTTTCTTTTTTTTTTTTGAAGTCATCACAGTCAATGTGTCTACATACCTTCCGGTCAATCAATCATTTTTATTTTTATTTGTTCATTGTCAGTATCAAAATTCTATCTGCTATTTTAGGAGGTAGAAAAATATTTGGCCTTATATGCGCATATATAACAAAATGCACACACAGACATAGACACAGAAAGACACGTACAGATGCCCCCCCCCAACACCTACAGGCCAAAACGTACACACATCATGTTTGTGAGCAAACGCCCAGTTTTTTTATATGTCTGTATTCAAGGAAGAACATATATATTTATACCTGTATTATATTTATAGAGTAGTCAATAAAGGTAGTCAAAAGATTAATGACAATACATCAGCTAAGACATTCGAACAACTTTCTTACTATCAACGTCTAACACTTACTGTCTATCTATCAATCAATCAATCTATCTATCTATCTATCTATCTATCTATCTATCTATAAATCAATCTCTCTCTATCTCTCTCTCTCTCTCTCTATCAATCTATCTATCTATCAATCTATAAATCAATCTCTCTATCTCTCTCTCTCTCTATCTATCTATCTATCACTATCTATCTATCTATCAATCTATAAATCAATCTCTCTCTCTCTCTCTCTCTATCTATCTATCTATCAATCTATCTATATCTATCTATCAATCTATAAATCAATCTCTCTCTCTCTCTGTCTTTCTATCTATCTATCTATCTATCTATCTATCTATCTATCAATCTATAAATCAATCAATCTATCTATCTATCTATCTATCAATCTATAAATCAATCTCTCTCTCTCTCTCTCTCTCTCTCTCTATCTATCTATCTATCAATCTATAAACCAATCTCTCTCTATCTCTCTCTCTCTCTCTCTATCTATCTATCTATAAATCAATCTCTCTCTCTCTCTATCTATCTATCTATCACTCTATCTATCTATCTATCTATCTATCAATCTATAAATCAATCTCTCTCTATCTCTCTCTCTCTAACTATCTATCTATCTATCTATCACTCTATCTATCTATCAATCTATAAATCAATCTCTCTCTCTCTCTCTCTCTCTCTCTCTCTCTATCTATCTATCTATCTATCTATCTCATTCTGTTAATATATGTATATTTGTTTGCCTGTCTATCTGACTGGCTGTCTATCTCAATCAATCAATCAATCAATCAATCTATCTATTTCAGTCTGTTCATATCTATCTATCTATCTATCTATCTATCTATTTCGGTATGTTCATATATATCTATTTAGGTATGTTCACATCTATCTATCTATCATTTCAGTCTGTTCATATCTATCTATCTACTTACGTTTATATCTATCTATCTATGTATCTATCTATTTAGGTATGTTCACATCTATCTATCTATCTATCTATCTATCAATCTATCTATTTCGATCTGTTCATATCTATCTATCTACTTACGTTCATATCTATCTATCTATCTATCTATCTATCTATCTATCTATCTATCTATCTATCTATTTCGGTCTGTTCATATCTATCTATCTACTTACGTTCATAATCTATCTATCTATCTATCTATCTATCTATCTATTTCGATCTGTTCATATCTATCTATTTACTTATCATATCTATCTATCTATCTATCTATCTATCTATTTCGGTCTGTTCATATCTATCTATCTACTTACTTTCATATCTATCTATCTATATATCTATCTATCTATTTCGATCTGTTCATATCTATCTATCTACTTACGTTCATATCTATCTATCTATTCAAAACATGCTTTTATTAATTATTGATAGATACATTTATTTCCTTCGTTTCCCTACAAGTTATTACTGCGTTTTAGGGGAAATATACTAAACTTATTGGTAAACCCTTGCGCTAAGAAAAAAATCCTGCAAATAGTTTGATAGTAAAAATATACTACCAAACTTCATCTGGGGAAAAAATGAAAAAAAGAAAAGACCAAGAGGATTGTACCAACCGGAAATAATCAATTAATACTATAACACTTCACAAAAAGAAATATATATATATATATATATATATATATATATATATATATATATAAATCGCTAGGATTATCTAAAGCTAAAATGTAAACAGTGCTCAATACCTAAGTAAAGCAAATAATAAACTTAAACCTTATGAGTCAGATATACCTCCTAATAGTTTCGCTTAGTAGCTCATCAGGGCAAGAATCTGACTCGGATTTTTGTCCTAATGAGCTACTAAGCAAAACTATTAGTAGGTATATCCGACTCATAAGCTTTAACTGTATCACACACACACACACACACACACACACACATACACACGGTCATCCCCAGACACGCGTTTCGACTTATCAAGTCTCCTCAGTGTGGCTAGGCATTTTGTAAGCTACCTACAGCCGGAATTGAAATCCGATCGATTGGGTGTCAGTCCGGCACCGTAACCATTAGGCTGTCTTCACTTACAGAATGGGAAGGGGATTTTAACTGTTTTAATACACACATCGCTTTGCGTGTAAAGGCCGTCACAAAGTGCTCCATTCCTTAGAAGAGCGTTGCGTTTACGCTTGAGTTGGCGGCCGTCAGCAAGATCCCCCCCAGAGTGCTCAACCCTAGGGCATTAGGCTGTCTTCACTTACAGAATGGGAAGGGGATTTTAACTGTTTTAATACACACATCGCTTTGCGTGTAAAGGCCGTCACAAAGTGAGTATACTTACTATATATATATATATATATATATATATATATATATATATATATATATATATATATATATATATATATATATACGAGATATGACAAATGTAACGCGAGTTGCTGTGCTGTGGGAGGTATGGGCTAATGAAGGATAAGCGAGCGGATTGTGTTATTATCTAATATGATATCTTTCGAGTATATAATTGTAATCTCAGCTTACTGCAACCATTGCATTTTTTTTTCACAAGCTTTTGTCTATACTTACTCTTTGTCAAGTCGTTCAGCTATGAATTCTGAGGAACGAACAATGATCACCTAGCAACGAAAAAACCTAAAATTTTTGGTTCAGGTAGCGGAAAACACACACACACCCAAACACACACACACACACACACACACACACACACACTCAGTCGGTAGAGCGTTCGGCTAGAAACCACAAGGTTCCTAGTTCGATACCGGTCCTCGCCAACTCAGCGTATGAGTAGCACATGGATCTGTGCGGTAAAGTAAGGAGCTGATGGTAAGTGTGGCGCTCCACCTCAGATGCTAAAAACAATCTCCTTGGTCTAGCGGTATTGAAAAGGGGATAGACTCCCTCGCTGACTGGCTGATACCGACTTTAGGCCGCCCCGTCGACTTTACTTTTTTTTTTACTTATATATATATATATACACATCATATGGACTAGCAACAATAAAACACCCTCCAGGCGGTGTAAAAATAATTTTTGAAAGATTTTACCTGAGGGGAGGGGGGTTAAAAATTCAATGTGAGAAGACTTTTATCATAAGTAAGCAAAATCATCAAATTTATTAAAGGAGTAAAAAAAAAATAAATAAAAATGAAACAATTTGAAATGGTATCTTACTCCTGTCCCCCTCAAATAATATGTTGCGTGCATCTGTTAATTACTAATTAAATAATTATTTTGTATATTTTTCACGTGAATTTTACACAAATCGTAGGTATTTATTTATTTGTAAACTTTTTTAGTAAACTTCTTGTTACTAAAAAAAAACAAAAAACAGTCGGGAATCAAAAACAATTTTTGAAATTGCTTACTCAAACTTTGGGTGTTATATAACATAGGCATGTTTTTATTCTATGCATTACCGATTTTCACTATAAATTAAATACTTATTAATAGACTATTATGAATAGAGAATATTGTGTCGTAGGTGTGACGTAAACTGTGACGTAGTTTTGTTACAGACAGAAATACGCCCAATCTCCATTATTAATACTAGCAAAATAAAAAACACCCTCCAGGCGATGTAAAAATAGATTTTTGAAACATATTGCCTGTGAGGTGGGAGTTAAAAATTCAATGTCAGCGAGTTTGTACCCTAAGTAAGTAAATCATCAAATTCATTAAAAGATTCAAAAATAAAACAATCTGAAATGTAAACTTTAAATATGTATTAAAATAAAACAAACTATATAATACCAGTCATGTATTTATTAAAACTTGTTTTAAAAAACAATGAGGACTGTCTAATGTTGCATGTTCAAATTTTGAGTGTATTTATTCTATGTTATGACGATTTTTGGGTAATGTGACGTAAGATGTTGCGTAGTTTTTGTTACAGAGAAAAACCGGAAGCGAATCTCCACTATTAGTAGAAATAATATGGGTGCTATATTTGTAAGTAAACAGTGCTCAATATTGTTAGATTATGGCACTCTATTTGAGAATGGAGTGATGATGTGTTGATATATAAATTAATTGTATACTTATCCGGTACTACATTGGAGAGGCTTGAATCTGTTTGCTGTGCCGATGCTGGAGTTGGCTGACAATTCCTTGTTGTTTGGAGTCTGGAAACCATCTTGGCGTGCCGGGTGACATTTAAAGTTTTTAGTATTAACACAAGGCCACTTCTTTTTTCTCATGAGATTTTTATTTCCCCCAAACCAAAACTGTCGAGAGCAAGAGCACCATGTCTCACTCTATAACGCATCATACCAAACTCCAGACCGGTAATACATTGGAGAGGCTTGAATCCGTTTGCTGTGCCGATGCTGGAGTTGGCTGACAATTCCTTGTTGTTTGGAGACTGGAAACCAACTCGGCGTGCCGGGTGACATTTAAAGTTTTTAGTATTAACACAAGGCCACTTCTTTTTCTCATGAGATTTTTATTTTCCCCAAACCAAAACTGTCGAGAGCAAGAGCACCATGTCTCACTCTATAACGCATCATACCAAACTCCAGACGGTAATACATTGGAGAGGCTTGAATCCGTTTGCTGTGCCGATGCTGGAGTTGGCTGACAATTCCTTGTTGTTTGGAGACTGGAAACCAACTCGGCGTGCCGGGTGACATTTAAAGTTTTTAGTATTAACACAAGGCCACTTCTTTTCTCATGAGATTTTTATTTCCCCCAAACCAAAACTGTCGAGAGCAAGAGCACCATGTCTCACTCTATAACGCATCATACCAAACTCCAGACCGGTAATACATTGGAGAGGCTTGAATCCGTTTGCTGTGCCGATGCTGGAGTTGGCTGACAATTCCTTGTTGTTTGGAGTCTGGAAACCAACTCGGCGTGCGGGTGACATTTAAAGTTTTAGTATTAACACAAGGCCACTTCTTTTTCTCATGAGATTTTTTTCCCCAAACCAAAACTGTCGAGAGCAAGAGCACCATGTCTCACTCTATAACGCATCATACCAAACTCCAGACCGGTAATACATTGGAGAGGCTTGAATCCGTTTGCTGTGCCGATGCTGGAGTTGGCTGACAATTCCTTGTTGTTTGGAGTCTGGAAACCAACTTGGCGTGCCGGGTGACATTTAAAGTTTTTAGTATTAACACAAGGCCACTTCTTTTTCTCATGAGGTTTTTATTTTCCCCAAGCCAAAACTGCCGAGAGCAAGAGCACCATGTCTCACTCTGTTAACGCATTGTACCAGACTCCCTTTCCACTCTCCCCTCTCGCTCCGCCTCTCTCCCACTTCGCAACGTTTCACTTCTTGTCCAATAGAACCAATGCCATGTGGCCTTATGATGATTCATTCTTAAACATTTCCATTCTAATCTAACACGTAATTCTTAATTTACTTATAAAAGTTTTCCGTGCTAATTTATATGTCAAGTTACACTCCTTGCTCTCCCCCCTATTATGTCACAATATCATGGATAGAGCATTTATATCTAAGTTAAGTTAGCATCGACACGGAATCAACGACGCCTGGTTACTGACAGTTTCTCGCCTATATATATATATATATTTACCAACTCCTCCGCACGAGCAGGATACGACACAAGGTCAATTTCTTAGGCGGAGTTTAACAGGTTTGAATTCAGAGTTTTCCTTCTCCTAGACTGGTTACCTATCCATGATTAAAAAGCCCAGTCTGCCCTGCTATTTTACCCATAGTTGGAGAATTAGATTCATACCTTTCCCAAGGGTATTAGCGCTATATGAAATCCAAACAGCTTCGTTCGGGTCGACGAGTCCATTTCCTTTGACTCTAACCATTAGACCACGCGCCTATATATGATAATGTTCCAAAGTAAAAGATGGGAATCGCTGAAAACCTCCGCATGATTTGTTTATAGCGTTGAAAGGCTTGTTTATGACCCGCAACACTTTTTAGATGAGGATACTCCACACTCCCCAGTGATCCAAAATTGGTACTTCACTACTAGATGCAGTCTAACGTCATACCCAGTAAAATGAGACCCTCAGCCACAGCCTTCTAGCACATATATGATAGAAAGTACTGGAAGTTTGTCACAAGGGGGAATAGGGTTGGGACAATCATATAGGTGCTAAGGCTTGACGTAACTAGCTGATTGACCGAAGGGGGCTTCTCCGACCGCTCGTCTAGTCTAAGTAAGAGCCAAAGTGGAGTGTTGTATGTCATCGACTGCTCAGCCACCATGATTCTATCTTTGAACATTACGGGTCACCACCCACGACCCACAAGTAGCCCCATTGCGGGAGGGTCTTACTCATCTGTAGAAGTAAAGTAGGTGTATTCTACAGACCCAGCCGACAGGCCAGGAGAGAGTTAGGAGAATCCGAGGTGTCAGCATGACTTAGTTGATAAGGAATACTAAATGAAACACTCTTGGCGTTAATTAAAAAAAAAGACAATGACAATAGTTGTCTTGTTTTAAACTAATTAATGTTAACCAAGTATTAAAGAAATGAAAGGCAGTAGAACACTATGGAATATTAATACAATAGAACAGAAACATTCAAAATTAAATGTACATACACGTGTAGATACAAATGTGCTTTACAATGTTTCTCGTCTGAATTCCTTTGCGCTTTGCATGTGAAAGCATGCGTAAATGATATTGGAATTTATGGACATCCATACAACGAGTGGGTGGATCTACGCAGTTGTATCTTTTGAGATGAGGGCATGCTTTAGTTCTTTGTAAATGTGTGTCAAATATACAATGTCTTGCTTGAGTGGATTTCTGTTTAATGTATCACAATTATTAAAGAATCTCCCATAAATTTTGTAAACGTGTTGGCATTTATCACCCCCATATATATATATATATATATATATATATATATATATATATATATATATAATAAAGATTTTTTTCGTTTTTATAGTGTGTTTGGAGCATTAATTATAAAATGTAATAAGATATTTTTTAAGGCAAAATAATGCAAATTTATGTTGAAAAACATATTTATTTAAATTTTCTTTTTTTTTTTCCTTTTCTTTCTCTTAATATTTTCGGAGTAAAATCCATCTTCAGAGAGTTCTTCAGAGAGTTGAAAAGTTTCCATCTGTGTTTGTTAAAATCAACTGTGGTCTTATTCCGTTGAATTTGATGGAGATTTAAAAGTTCGGCAGAGATCGTAAAGTTCCGTTAAGTCCCGTTTAGCTGTTACGTTTGTGGGAAGTTTTGAAATCATTTAAGATATATTTTTTTATTTAAACATTTTTTTTTAATACCATAAAAACAATAAATATATATATATATATATATATATATATATATATATATATATATTATTTGTGTAAACCTTCTATTTGCTCGCAACCAACCATATTAATTTTTCAAAACATTATGTACATAGAAAATACAGATCCCACGTTTGGGCTAAAAGAGAAATGTTTCAGTAATCTATCCAAAGGTATTTAACTACGCTACCACAAGAACACATTACACATCATCGTAGGTGGCGACCCGTGATGCGTAATTCCATGACATGCAACACTCCACTTTGGCCCTTACTTAGGCTAAACGGGCCATCGGAGATACCCTTTCCAATCAATCGGCTGCCCACGTCAAGCCCTACCACCTATAGGATTTACAGACCCTATTGTCCTTATGGCATTCTTCCAACCCTTTTTTATCCTATATGTGCTAGAAAGCGGTGACTGAGAGTCTTATTGTCCTGGGTATTACGTTAAATATTAGTACTTTTTATCATATATGTGCTAGAAGGCGGTGTCTGAAGGTCGTATTGTCCTAGGTATGACGTTAAACTGCATCTAGTGGAGAGGTTCCAAATCTGAATCTCTGGGAAGTGCTGAGTACCCTTTCATCGCCATTACTCCTTGGTCCACTCGTACCCGGATTGGTAGTACCTGTTAGGGTCCCATCTATGAGCTAAATAGAAAAAAATATACAAGTTAAACATGTGTCTAAAAAATCGCGTTTAAAATTTTCAATACGCTTCAAGAAGTAATAAAGCAATGTCTTCGGCATAAAATAACCCAACAACAGTTGACATGTCTTAAAATCAAACCAATAAATCAATCATTAGGGTCAAGTCACGCTGAAAGCATCGGATCTCGCGAGATCACCGGTCAAGAAACGATGAGCCTGTTTAATACTTAATTGGATGGCCACTTAAACAACAACAATTACTGTTGGAATATTTAGTCATAATATCTACGCAAATTTCATACTCATATTTATGAACTTTCCCCAACATCAGCAGCATGCATTTCCGGTAAAATGGACCACATAAAATACACACACAACACACACACACACACACACACATATATATATATATATATATATATATATATATATGTATATATATGAGTATAGATAAAAGGATATGAAAACAACACAATATGCTGTTAAAGTGAAAACATTTTATATCATTTTCACTTTAACAGCATATTGTGTTGTTTTCATATCCTTTTATCTATACTCATACCGTCGGATTCATTTCCTTTCTCTTAACTTTTATATATATATATATATATATATATAGTTTTTTCGTAGTTAGGTCTTTCCATGTGTGGTTTAACCAAGCTGATGCAGGTAGACCATAAGGAGAGCTCAATGTACCTAATACCAGTGAGTAGAAGGACAGAGCAAGATATTTAGTAAATGAAGAAAACTCTAAACTTGCTTCATTACAATTTATTTCAACCGTATTAATACGGCACTTCAGGTAATCACAAGAACACAAGAACAGAGTAAGAGTCATGTTCTTGTGATTACCTGAAGATGCCGTATTAATACGGTTGAAATAAATTATTGTAATGAAGCAAGTTTAGAGTTTTCTTCATTTACTATATATATATATATATATATATATATATATATATATATATATATATATGTGTGTGTGTGTGTGTGTGTGTGTGTAATCATTAATGTTCGAGATTACAGTGTCGAAAACGTGTTAATAAACATGACCAAAATGAAGAATATAGACCAGAAAAATATTTTGTAATGAACGTTGATAATGAGAACCCAAGAGAATTCTGGAACATGATCACGTGATAAACAGTAATACTTTTTTTGGGGGGGGGGATATGCAGTGAGGGTGAATGTGTGCATACAACATTTGAAAAGGAGGGAAGAAAACACACAGTCCATAAAATTCTTCGGTCCTATTTTGTTTTTGTTTTTATCTGGATATTACCAATGACCGTTGCGCTATAGATTAACAAATACCGGAATACTAATTAAAATTATCACCCAATTTTGTTACTAATTAACATCTGATTACAGTTGATTACTATTGATTCACGGTTCTATCATTCGTTTATTGTTTAATATTTTTTTATGTGTGTTATATTTGTTATTATGGATATCTATTAAATGATCGTTAAATCAATGTGCGTAATCTGCATGTGCGAATATGCGTCATGGCTTGTGTCGGTATCGGAAAAAAAAATGGTGTCAGTTGAAAATGATATGCGTACTCAAGAGGATTGTAGGTCTAACGCGCATGCCCAAGATATGGAACGAACATCGATGCTTGAATTGTTCATTATCATGCTTTTAGATTTACTGGAAAATCTATCCGTGTAGATTTCTGACCAGCAATATAGCCACATTGATGAGAGGTAAACCTCGAAACACGTGTCTGTGGATGACTTATTTATTAATATATACTCCCAATTTAGTTGAGTTCTCTAAATAGGGATTTAATTGTAAAATTCACCGTTCTGGCGTGTAGCTAACCCTCACTTTGTTTACAAAGTTCGAGGACTCTAGTGAATTCATTTCCGCTTAGAAATGTATCAATTAAATATTCTCCTATATTTGACAGCCGCTACTAGCCGCATGGGTAAGATACTTGGCGAACGAGAATTCATTCAGGTCTCAAACCCGACCAGGGGTAGCTGTTAAAGTGTAGCCACACTGATAAGAGGTAAACCTCGAAACACGTATCTGTGGATGACTTTTTTAATATAATATATATATATATATATATATATATATATATATATATATATATAGAGAGAGAGAGAGAGAGAGAGAGCAATATATGCTTATTTCTAGTTCACTAGGAATCCCAAGCTTCCTGGTTCGATACCGTACCTCGCCAACTCAGCGTATGAGTAGTACTGGGATCTGTGCGGTAAAGTGAGGAG
This sequence comes from Doryteuthis pealeii, assembly GCA_023376005.1. Taxonomy (NCBI): domain Eukaryota; kingdom Metazoa; phylum Mollusca; class Cephalopoda; order Myopsida; family Loliginidae; genus Doryteuthis; species Doryteuthis pealeii. The sequence goes on along the minus strand of CM042139.1, from coordinate 22,317,306 downwards.
CTGATGGTAGGTGTGGCGCTCCACCTCAGACGCTAAAATAACAATCTCCTCGGTCTGGCGCAAGTGAAAAGGGGATAGACTCCTTCGCTCTCTGGCTGATGCCGACTTTAGGCCAACCCGACGACTTTACTTACTTTATTAGTAGAGTGCACAATATCAGTAACAGAGCTGTTATATATCTATATATTTCACTCTCTCTATATATATATATATTACATGGATATCGTATAATATTCGATAATCATTGAAAATAATCATAACAAGCAAACCCGGCGAATAAAGTGCGACACGAGAACACCGTACAGCTGTTTCAACTTTATTAAGTCTCATCAGCGGTGTATACCTACAATTTCCCTCCGACAGAAATCGAAACCAGGAGCCCAGGACGCAGAGTCAGGAACTCTACCTCTGAGCCACCGGCGTGTAGTCTTATTTAAAAATTATCGAATTTTATACGATATACGCATTGTAATTGCCTTAAAAATATAAATAATAATATACTTTACATAACAATGTCTCAAAACGCAAATTATCAAACTCTATTTACTTCTTACGCCTTGGCATAGGCCTAATTTTCGATTCCCCAAACGTTCACTGTACTATGTATAGTAGTGGCGTATTTATCATTGACAAGTTAAATTCGGTATGTATTGTGTGCTACGCACCGGTGGCCCAGAGGTAGAGTTCCTCACTCTGCAGCCTGGGTACCCGGTTTCGATTTCTATCGGAGGGAAATCGTAGGTATACACCGCTGATGAGACTTAATAAAGTTGAAACAGCTGTACGGTGTTCCCGTGTCACACTTTATTCGCTGGGTTTGCTTCAATAATTATCGAATTCTATACGATATACGCATTGTAATTGCCTTCAAAAATAAATAATAATATACTTTACATAACACTGCTTCAAAAAGCAAATTATCAAATTCCATTTATATATTTTTTTCTTCAGGAGAATGGAAAATAGACGCACCCAAAAGATCTTTTGTACAGCGAATTAGTAAAAGGCTCCCGATCGGTTGGTAGACCACGTCTACGATTTAAAGATGTCTGCTGGAGAGTTATGAGGATATGCCATATTGACACAAACACGTGGAGGTAGATGCAAAAAATAGAGCGACCTGGCGCCTTAACGTTAAGCAAGGCACGGAGAGGGGTGAGGTAGAGAGGAGAGAAGTCTCGACAGAAAAGAGAGCCAGAAAGAGAGAGAGAAAAGCCAGCAGGCCCAGAAAGCATCACAGTTTTTGTGCATTCAGGGCACCAAAGACTGTCACACAAGAATTGGCCTGCAGAGTCACTTGCGAAGATGCAGATAAATTTTAATTTTAATTTTTTTTTTTTTAAATTTTTTTTTTTATTTATTCTTTTTTCTGGACACTACGCCATCGTCCTTAGTGGACGGAAAGAATCCAATAAATGAATAATATATTTTTTCTTAGGGTCTGTGAATGAATTGTCATGGTGTTCTGTGACGTTAAAGACGCATCAGTCTTTACTGTTCCAGCCCAGTCAAAAGAAAAACAAGATTTTAAATACCGATTTTCAAGGAACTCTTCTACTTCTAAAACTGGCGCAAATAATATTTCTATTATATCAGGCATGTGCAAATTTTTTTTTGAAAACTAGAGACTGAATACGTCCATTTTTGCCGGTGGGGCTTAGAATATGCTGAATTTATCTCTGCAGGATATATGATCTCCCACCACCAAAAATGGGCGTATGACACAAAACTGCAGCGATGGTGAGGCTCCAGTTCTGGAGATCTAGGGAGTATGGAGTATTCCTTCATTGTCATTACTCGCAGGTCCAATCTGATTCGGAGTAGTAGTAGTATCTGTTAGGGTTCCATCTATGGGTCAAATAGATATGTTTAGAAAGTATTCGTATTTGTATTCTATATAATGATGCTCTTGTTCCGATAAAATACGACCGTTATCATCTTGCAACATCCTCTAGTTAAAAAGGAGACCGTCCATAAGAGTTTCGTCACCTCAGCTAAATAATGACCATTCCGTTTTTATTATAAAAAAAGGGAAAGAAAAATGACATGCTACACCAAAAAAACAACATCTATCTATATCTTATTATAATGGAGATTCGCTGTCTATAACCAACATTATTTGTTCGAACCATACAGATGAAAATATTATGGGATAACTTGAGAGGAGGGGGTATAGAATTCATTGAAAACCCTTGCGTCTTATGTCTTATTTGTTTATTTACTGCTAAACAGAATTTTAAAAGAAAATGAGCATCTTTTAGATGTGCTGCTGATTCCATTACAAATTGCCAAAATATTGCAAAATTTTGGACTCGCACTATTAAAATCCTCCTGCTGTAATCCTGACACATAAAGAATAAAATGGAAGTGAAAGCTTCAATGAAGTAGTTCTTCGCCTGGAACTGGTATCTGCCTTGGATCAAATAACTGACAGAAAGCTGGCTTCAGACGGTAGTATATGATGGCTTTTACTTTGATTACTAGGCTACTTTTATTGTTACTTGGAGAATAAAGATAGACAGCCTGCTGCAATCATGACATCCAGGAAGTAAAACGGTGTAGGTGGGTTGGGCAGTAGTGTGTGTATGTCTGGAGGAAACTGCGAAAATAAAGCAATTAACAACAAAGTAAATATATATACACATTAAATATTACCAGGGCTTGGTTTCTGAGCAAAAATAATGAAAATTTGATTTATATTTGTGAAGATAATTAGAAAAATAAAATTTAAATGATAACGGCCTGGAATTTTTTGCATTTAGTGGGATTTTAATGGGGCATCCTATGAGGATCGAACTCAGGATTCAACAATAATGGATCTACGAGACTACCTTTTTTACCCTCCTCTACCCAGGCGGCACCGCGTAGTCGCTTCTAGTTTAATATGAATGAAAGAAAGAATGAAAGAAAGAAAGAGAGTAAGAAATAAATACACTGACTTGAAAAAATGAAAATCTGTTGTCGCTAATTTGTAAAAGATAAATGCGAAAACTAAATAGCTCTTCACTAAGCTTAGTTTAGAAGGACGTATGAGTAGAGCACTAAGTGACGATTGAACTCACAATAACTATGAACCGATCGTCAAGATCAGCTTGTTAACCATAACACTATGACAGGATTCATTTTACTGTGAAATTAAACTTTACTCAATCCTATGGTCATAAAAAGGCGGTATGCGTCCTAAAAACACGAAATATAATTAAACATAGATAGCAGAGCCTGTGGATATAAACAGTATGATAATCTAATTATTACAACGTTTGATATGATACTTAAAGCTATTCTAAATAGTTCAATATGTAAAAGTAAAGTCGTCGGGGCGGCCTAATGTCGGTATCAGCCAGACAGGTAGGGAGTCTATTCCCTTTTCACTAGCGCTAGACCAAGGAGGTTATTTTAGCGTCTGAGGTGGAGCGCCACACCTACCATCAGCTCCTCACTTTACCGCACAGATCCTGTGCTACTCATACGCTGAATTAGCGAGGTACGTATCGAACCAGGAAACTTGGGATTCCTAACGAACGCTTTACGGACTGAGCTAAACCAGCCCTTAATATTGATTTAACTCTCTCTCTCTTTCTCCCCCCCCCCCCATCTCTCTCTCCACTCGTTTTTTCTTTCCTTCCTTCTTTTCATCTTTTGATTTTGTTCGATTGAAACAGATTAACGTTATCGCTTCGCACGTTCAACCTCTCTCTTTCTTTCACCCTATTCTCAACCGGCAGCATAATACTTACCATAAATGTTCCGAATTCAATATCACTTACAATACCAATTCTAACACGACTGGTAAGTCACTTTTATTTTTTGAACATTAGTTAGTTTAAACACCTACACTTACAGTTATTCATGCTTAAAAAAACATTATTTTTTATTTTATATATATATATATATATATATATATATATATATACGTGTCTGTGGATGACTCTGTGGGGATCTCGCTGACGGCCGCCAACTCAAGCGTAAACGCAACGCTCTTCTCTGAATTAAGCACTCTGTGACGGCCTTTACACACAAAGCGATGTGTGTATTAAAACAGTTAAAATACCCTTCCCATTCTTTAAGTGAAGACAGACTAATGGTTAAGGTGCCGGACTGACACCCAACCGACCGGAGTTCAATTCCGGCTGTAGGTAGCTTACAGAATGTCTAGCCACACTGAAGAGACTTGATAAGTCGAAACACGTGTCTGTGGATGACCATATATTATATGTATCATAAAAGTAGCGAGATTGAAGCTGTAATGAACATAGAAATGAACAATGAATGTAACGTTAATTTTTCTTTCAGATTACAAGGTGTATGAAAATGTACGAAAATCTCGATACTTTTTTGACACACCTTGTATGTATATATATATATTGGCCACGTCAGGAGGATGGACAAAAGCCGCATCCCCAAAGACCTACTGTGTGGCGAATTAGCGGAGGACACTCGACCAGTAGGGAGACCACGCCTGCGCTTTAAAGATGTTTGTAAGAGAAACATGAAGACATGCCACATTAACACCAACACATGGGAGGCTTGTGCAGAAGACCGTGCGACCTGGTGTCTACTCGCCAGACAAGGAACGAAAAGGAGTGAAAAGGAGAGGAAAGAAGCCGCCACGGAAAAGAGAGCCAAAAGGAAGGAGAGACAACAGCAACTCGAACAAGCATCAGTATTTGTTTGCAGTCACTCCGCCAGAGACTGTCATTCAAAAATTGGTCTATTCAGCCCCCACGCAGCTGCAGATAAAAAAATGGACACTACACCATCGTCTTTAGTATACGGAAGGATACCAAACACACACACACACACACACACACACACACACACATATATATATATATATATATATATATATTAATAAGCTACCTACCACAGGATTGGAATCCGATCGGTTCAGTGTCAGTCAGACACCTTAACCGCTAGGCTATCGTCACGTACAGAATGCGAAGGTTTTTTTTAACTGTTTTAATACACACATCTCTATGTATGTAAAGGCGCCATAGAGTGCTCCATTCTTATATAGGAGAGCGTTGCGTTTACGCTTTAGTTGGCTGTCATTAGCGAAATCCCCTCCAAAATGCTCAATATATATTAATAGATAGATAGATAGATAGAGAGAGAGAGAGAGAGAGAGAGAGAGAGAGAGAGAGAGAGAGAGAGAGAGAGAGAGAGAGAGAGAGAGAGAGGGGGGCACGGGGGAAATAAATAATGATTATAATATCATCGGCTTTGGGTTAAGATCTTGAAATGAAGATTACCATGATACCCTATAGTAGTCGAGGCGCCGGTAAAAAAAAATCTGGTGACAAATCGTCTGCAACTTCTACCGAGTCCTGATTGATAGAAATACACTGATCGCTTCCGGAAGTATTAGTAAGCTTCTTTTTTTTCTTTTTTCTTATTTTTTTTTGCTCTAAAGATTTTCATTCCTCTTCTTTTTCTTTTTTTTTTACCTGCAGAGAAACCATTAAGATTCATACGCACAACTTCCTCAGCAATACTTATATATTATCTAAATAGAAACTCATATACATATACATACACATACTGGCCACTCTAACATTACAGATAACTGCTCTTATAGGTACGTATGTATGTATACATGTTTGTAGACCTTGTAATTCACGTTCACACACATACAAACACGTACATATATGTGTGTGTCTGTGTGTGTGTGTAAGCGAGTGTGTTTGCGTATGTGTGCGTGTGTGGGTGTGCGTAAAGATTTATTAGGCTTTGTTTAGTCTAGTGTGCTATTATCTCTGAGGCTATGAAAGATAGGTGCGCCAAACGTCTGAATTAGGAGGGCCAATATGTCTTCACAATCAGTTCTATTATTTACTCAATCACCTATACTTAATTCATAAAAAGATTAAAAAAAGAAATAGATAGATAGATAGATAGATAGATAGATAGATAGATAGATAGATAGATAGATTGATAGATAGATAGATATATGGATAGATAAATAGATTGATAGATAGATAGATAAATGTTTAGATAGATAGACAGATACATGTTTAGATAGATTGATAGATAAATGGATAGATAGATAGAAAGATAGATGGATGGATAGATAGATGGATAAATGGATAGATTGATAGATAGATTGATAGATAGATGGATGGATAGATAGATGGATGATTGATAGATAGATAGATGGATAGATTGATAGATAGATTGATAGATAGATGGATAGATTGATAGACAGATGGATAGATTGATAGATAGATTGATAGATAGATGGATAGATTGATAGATAGATTGATAGATAGATGGATAGATAGATAGATGGATGGATAGATTGATGGATACATTGATATATGGATAGATAGATAGATTGATGGATAGATAGATAGATAGATAGATAGATTGATAGATAGATAGATATATGGATAGATAAATAGATTGATAGATAGATAGATGGATAGATAAATGGATGGATAGATAGATGGATAAATGGATAGATTGATAGATAGATTGATAGATACATTGATATATGGATAGATAGATATATTGATGGATAGATAGATTGATGGATAGATAGAAGAGTGAACTGAAAAGTTAATCTCTACCTAGTCTTGTTTTGCACCATCTTGCTGTATTTGCTTATTGTGCGACTAGAAGTGGCTACCCAGCATCGCCTGGGTAGAGGGGGAGGGGAAAAACCCCTGGTGTATTGATTTGTTTACTTTTGAGATTTACAAGTAATCCTGGCTTTGTGTGGAAATGTCTTTGTGACAAGGAATCCAGTCGAATTAGTTGCCAAACTTGAAGAGAAATACCATATATATATATATATATATATATATATATATATATAGATAGATAGATAGATAGATAGATAGATAGA
>CM042139.1:22290459-22305459 GCA_023376005.1 Doryteuthis pealeii | reverse complement strand
TAGCTGGAGGGAATTTTGAATTCAGAGTTATCCCTCTCCTAGACTGGTTACCTACCCAAGGCTGAATGGCCCAGGCTGTCCTACTATTTAACCCATAGCTGGAGGGAGAATATGTGGATTCATACCTTTCACAAGGGTATTAGCGCTATGTGAAATGACAACAGCTTCGTCTAGGAATTGAACTCGAATCGACGAGTCCATTTCCATATATATATATATATATATATATATATATATATATATATATATGGTGATGAGTATCATTCCATGTGGTGTTCAATTGTAATTTTACAGGTTAAACGTTGGGAGAGCTCGATGTGCCGAGTACGATTATGTGGACGGACAGAGCAATATAATGGATAAATGAAGGAAAAACATTTAAATGTGCTTCATGTAATAATTTATTACAACTGCAAAATACATCATCATCAGACAGAGCAAAAACGTTGTTGTTACTGAATTGTCCCGAGTTTAAATATCTAATTTAGGGAGGATGGTGTTTTGGATTGCAGCTGTACATTCAATACTGATTTACAAGTAAATTAACTTTTGATGAAAATATAGTAGACGTATTTATAAGCAATACTCTCTCTCTCTCTCTCTCTCTCTCTCTATCTATCTATCTATCTATCTATCAATCTATCTATCTATCTATTAAGGTAGTGCTCCATTGTACGTTCATAAATATATAAAAGTAATTGGTAATTTGCTTGAAGCATAGTTAAGTATGTTATAATATATTAGTAATTTGAAGGCAAATACAATGCGTATGAAAAATAAAAACAAAAAGATGTTATTTTTGTCTTATCGATTTCGAAGCATGAACTTCATCATCAGAGATTCGTATCAGAATTCTGATACGAATCTCTGAAATCGGTCATTTTGCGGTTATAGATCTAGTTCTACCCACAGGTATCTGTTTGTTGTTTGTTTGTTTATTGATTTTAACGGCATATCAACCCGTCTGGGGTTATGTCATGCCTAACGGTTCTACAGGTATCTGTGTATACCTATGGGTTTCATCAGACCGCTAACTTTATTGAAAATTGTAAATAGAAAATTCATGAGGCTTTATATATAATCTTTCTGGGAAATCCTGAAAGGTTTCCGGTTTTATTTCTTATCATCGTCTTAGGGGGGCTGTGTTTATGTCGGGTGATTAATAAACCAGGTGGTGGTGGGGATGGTCTCACCCTGAGTGTTTTTTTCCCTTCAATAAATTATTATTCAGAAGGATCGACCACTGGCCGTTGTTTTAAAAAAAATTGTTCTATTTCTTAATACTTTTATATTTATTACTTTTTAATCTTTTTAATATATATATATATATCAACCCCTCCGCACGAGCAGGATGTGACACAAGGTCAATTTCTTAAGCGGAGTTCAACAGGTTTGAATTCAGAGTTGTCCTTCTCCTAGACCAGTTGCCTAACAAAGGTTAAAGAGCACAGTCAGCCCTACTATTTATCCATAGCTGGAGGGAGAGTAGGATTCATACCTTTCCCAAGGGTATTAGCGCTAAGTGTAATGCAATTACCACATCCAGGATTTGAACTCGGGGCGACGAGTCCATTTCCCATTACTTTAACCATTACACCACGCGCTTCCTATATATATATATATATATATATATATATATATATATATATATATATATATATATATATATATATATATATATATATATATATATATATATATATTCTATTTGGTAATTTGCTTTTGAAGCATTGTGAAGTAAAGTATATTATTATTTATATTTTTGAAGGCAATTACAATGCGTATATCGTATAGATTTCGATAATTATTGAACATAATCATGACAAGCAAACTCGGCGAATAACACACGCGACGTGTGGAACACCGTACAGCTGTTTCAACCTTATTATGTCTCATCAGCAGTGTATACCTACGATCTCCCTCTGACAGAGATCGAACCGGAGAACCCAGCACGCAGAGTAAGAGATTCTACCCCTGGGCCACCGGCACGCCGCACACGAAATACGCCAAATTAACCTGTCAATGACAATGCATACACTGCTGATGAGACCTAATATTGTTGAAACAGCTGCACGGTGTTCCACACGTCGCGTTTGCTTGTCATGATTATTTTCAATAATTATCGAATTTTATTCGATATATGCATTGTAATTGCCTTCAAAAATATAAATAATAATAATAATATATATATATATATATATATATAATATATATATATATATATGTGTGTGTGTGTGCGTGTGTGCGTGCGCGCGTGGTGTGTGTGTATATATGTGTGGAAAGAGGATTGGAATGAATCCTACAAAATGTGGTGGAGATGTGAGGAACAAAAGAACAAAACTCAGACAAAAGTGTGTGGGATATATTTTGCTAAAGCTTTGAGCTCGGCATCATCAGTCGTTTTAATGAATTATCAGGTTAATACTCCCTTTTGCTACTGCTTTGATCAAATTTCTCTCCAAGAAGGCCTCCCACCTCTGCCCCTAACCTGTTTCTTTCACAATATATCTCTCTACTTTCTCCCTGATTACTATTTCTATCTCTCTCCCCTTCTGATTTCCTTCTCTTCCTCTCCAATGATTCCTGCTTGACCATTAAAAACATTTCTTCACTAACGCTTACCCACCCACTTGACCTCCTCTCCTATCCACTTCCTCTCACCACACTTACACTTCTATAAAACACTTGTATGATAACCTGATAATTCATTAAAACGACTGATGATGCCGAGCTCAAAGCTCTAGCGAAATATATCCTACACACTTTTTTCTGAGTTTTGTTCTTTTATTACTCACATCTCCATATATATATATATATATATATATATATATATATATATATATATTGAATAAAACAAATTCGAACTGATATCAGGGAAAAAAATTAAAAAAGAAAAAAAGACGAACACACCCGTACTTTCTGAAATTAATCATCAGTATAGTATGCAGTGGCCAAAAGAAAAAAAAATCCAAAAAACAAAAAACAAACAAACAAGTATTTCTAAGTTGTATATTGACTCAGAGTCACAATTACCCTGAAGAACCATTAGGGTGAAACCTAGGTAGATAGTTCCTGATCCATTTAGGTCCTATATATATATATATATATATATATATATATATATATATATATATATAAGGACCTAAATGGATCAGGAACTATCTACCTAGGTTTCACAAAAAACATCTCTCTCTCTCTCTCTCTCTCTATATATATATCTTTATCTCTCTCTTCTCTCTTATATATATATATATATATATATATATATATATAGAGAGAGAGAGAGAGAGAGAGAGAGGGGGGAGAGAGATGTTTTTTTGTCGAGCTCACACGCATACACCATTCGGTCCATATATATATATATATAGAGAGAGAGAGAGAAAGAGAGAAGAGAGAGAGAGAGAGAGAGAGAGAGAGAGAGAGAGAGTAAGAGAGAGGGAGAGAGATTTTTTTTGTCGAGCTCACACGCATACACCATGCGGTCCATATATATATATATATATATAGAGAGAGAGAGAGAGAGAGAAGAGGGGAGAGAGAGAGTAAGAGAGGGAGAGAGAGAGGGAGAGAGAGAGAGAGAGAGAGAGACAGAGGGAGAGAGAGATGTTTTTTTGTCGAGCTCACACGCATACACCATGCGGTCCATATATATATAGACAGAGAGAGAGAGAGAGAGAGAGAGAGAGAGAGAGAGAAGAGAGAGAGAGAGAGAGAGAGTAAGAGAGTAAAAGAGAGAGAGAGAGAGAGAGTGAGAGAGAGAGAGAGAGAGAGATGTTTTTTTTTGTCTAGCTCACACGCATACACCCCTCTCTCTCTCTCTACTCTCTCAGTAGAGAGAGAGAGAGAGAGAGAGAGAGAGAGAGAGAGAGAGAGAGAGAGAGAGAGAGAGAGAGAGAGAGAGATGTTTTTTTTTTGTCGAGCTCACACGCATACACCATGCGGTCCATCACATGATTTAAGCACTTAGCATATTTTACTCAAATAGCCCAAAGAATAAGTTTCTTTTTTCTTCTTTTTTCGGCCTTTTCTTTTTTCGGTCTAGTCAAAAGGAGAATACTAATCGATGGATCAAGAATGATTGGCCAATAAGTTGACTTGATATGCCAGACGTAACAATCGAACGTTCTTATGTTTCATTTACTCCTAACTTTTGTTTCACATACACTAATTCTATTTTCATCTATTTCTATCTTCTCTCCCAACACCACCTTACACCATCCCCACATTGTTCTCCCTTCGTCTTTCCATAATTATGACCCCCCTTCTCTCTCTCTCTCTCTCTTTCTCTCTCTATAGAGCACTCTCTTGCGGCCTTTAAATATATACATATGAATATATTTATCAGTTAAAATTCTCTTCGCAGTTTGTAGGTGGTGATGATAACAAAGCGGTTAAGAATGATAAATCGATCGGGTTTCCATCCCGGCTGGAGGTAGCCTGCAAATGTCTAGCCACACTGAAGAGACGGGAAACGTTGAAACTATGTATTCTCCAAAGCTAATTGTATTTGCAAGAAGTGCCATATCATATGCGTAGTCAGCATCTATAATAGCATATATATATATATATATATATATATATATATATATATATATGTGTGTGTGTGTGTATGTAGCACCCTACAAGAAAACAGCTGTACGGACATTTGCCCTCTATCACACAAACCACCTGGTTGAGACGAACATGACATAATGGACACTGCCTGAGAAGCAAGAAAGAACTCATAAGAAACATGCACATGGGCAAGCCAGTGTCGGCCGTCCAACAAATACCTGTATTGACCAGCTCTTTACGGATACTGGATGCTGCGCAGAGAACCTCCTGAGAGCAATGAATGATATGAACGGTTGGCGAGGGATTGTCATGGATATCTATGCTACTAGCGTGACATGATTATGATCTATCTATCTATCTATCTATCTATCTATCTATCTATCTATCTATCTTTATGAAGTCTTACGCAGCAGTTTTCCAATACCCATCCAATAAGCCTGTTGGTATATCTAAAACTGCTCTGGGCAATTTTGGTAGTGGTAATGTTGCTAAGACCCCGAAACCACGTTCGACCCCAAGTTCATCATCTGCTGAAGACTTTATTGGAATCTATCCCACATTAAACCTGCACACATCTTATCATTTCTCCAAATTTTCAAAATTCAAGGTAGATACTATTGGGAAGGTAACCACACTATATCTCCAGTTGTTTAAAAAAGTTCAAGGTGGACACAATTGAAAATAAAATCACCCGTTTTAATCAACCTATCACTCTCTTTCCCTCCTAAACCACTAATAATACACAATACCACAAAAATAACGTTTAGAAGTAACATTACACCAATACCTACCCCCTCTCATCACTCAACATACAAAACATATATAAATTTAATTACCTACAACTCTTCACAATTTAAGAATTATCCAATTTCTTTAGATACCACTAAAAACTTCCTTTAGTTAAAATATTACAAGACCATTTATTAGTTCTCTTTAGTAAATACTTTTCTAAATCATTTTCTAAACAAAATCCATTGACTTCAATTTTTTTTTACATCAAGACAAAATTAGTTACCATACTTTCTAAACCAGAATCCTACTACTAACAAGTATTATATAAACCAAGGGAATCATTGGAATCTACCCCATATTAAACATTCACATATCTTACCCTTTCTCCAATTTTTCAAAGTCCAAGGTGGACACTATTGGGAAGGTAACCATACTCTATCTCCAATTGTTTAAAAAGTCCAATTTGGACACAATTAAAAATGAGTTAACACTCCAACCCCCATCATCCTATCACTCATTCCCTCCCGCCAAAAAGACACTAACCACACACAATACAACTGTGACAAAGTCCATTAAATCCGAAATCTGTTATACTGGTTGAATTGAAAGTTATATATAAAGAGATGGATAGATATAGTTTACTAACACATCCGTCTTATGCTGTAATTTCACAACACCTACCCAATAAATTTGTTATATTTAATACTGCTTGTGCACTTTGGGTAATGATAATGATGTTAAGGCCCCGAAACCACGTTCGCCCCCTAGGTCATCATCTGATGAAGACTTTATTGGAATCTATCCCACATTAAACCTAAACATATCTTAACCTTTCTCTAATTTTTCAAAGTCCACAGTGGATACTATTGGTTTGGTTTGGTTTGTTTTGTTTTACGGCATATCAACCTCAGTGGGTCATTTAATGCCGATAAAGTTTTGAAATAAATTCATTCTTAATGGATAATAAATTTTTTTTAATAAATACACTTTTCTATTTAACCCATAGATGGGACCCTAACAGGTACTACCACTCCGGGTCAGAGTGGACCAGGGAGCAATGGTGATGAAGGGGTGCTACACATTCTCCAAACCTCCAAAACTGGAACCTCACCATCAGATAGAGTTTAACATCATTCACAGGACATGTAGACCCGCAGCCACCGCCTTCTAGCACCCATATGATAAAAGGGGGTTGGGGCTTTGGACACTATTGGGAAGGTAATTGCTCTATGCTGTGTTGTCTATGCATTCAATAAAAATATCCATGAATTAATTTTACTTGTTAAAAGTCATTCTTAAAAAGTAGCGTTGTGGCTTAAACCAGCATCTGGTTGTTTTGCAGATGCAGCTTTTTAGATCACTTGTGGCTGGACACAGAATCAGATGAAATGGCCGACATCGTCTTGAAAACACTCGCTGTGAAGAAAACGACGTCAGATTATAGGAATATAGTTTTATTGTCAGCAACAGCTTCGAGTCAACACAGATTATTTGCTACTCTACTAACATCATCTTGCTTACTCTTGTTTTCATAGGAACATAAAATTACGAATAGACTATCATTAATTATATGAATTATGGCAAATATATTTTTATCTGTTTATTATTTTATAACAGTGTATATTTGCATATTGTATATTTAAGGGCCGGTTTAACTCTGTCGGTAGAGCATCCGACTGGGAACCACAAGGTTCCGAGTTGGATACACACCCTCGCCAATTCAGCGTATGAATAACACAGGGATCTGTACGGTAAAGTAAGGATGGTAGGGGTGGCGTTCCACCCCAGACCCCAAAACAATCACCTTGGTCTAGGGCTAGTGAAAAGGGGATAGACTCTCTTCCTGTCTATATTGACTGATACCGACTTTAGACCACACCGACAACTTTATATTTGCATGATATTTTCCTGTTAAAAACATCAGAAAGAACCAGTGGCACTGAAGCGTCTTCCCTTTATTGAATTTGGCCTTTTTTGCAAATTGTTTGGACACCGTTGCCCTAAGCTGACACTCACTCTTCTCTTGCTGATTAATGCCCCCACCCTCACCCGAAGCAAATAACATATGCTGAAATAAATTTTCTTATTTTATCAGACACTAGTCAACAACACACAACATGGGTGGCGATTCGTGATGCTTAAGGACGGATTCTTTGTGGCTGAGCAGTTTATTACATGCAACACTCCACTTAGACATTTAGGCTAGACGGGCGGTCGGAGAAGGCTCCTCCAATCAATCGGCTGATCACCTCAATCCCTAGAACCTATATGATTGTCCCAAACCTATTGCCCTTATGGCACCCCTACCCTTTTTATCATATGTGCTAGTTGGCAGTAGCTGCGGGTCTTAGTATCCTGTGTATAACATTAAACTCTAAATGATGGTGAAGTTTCAATTCTGGAGCTCTGGAGAATGTGGAGTACCTATTCATCACCATTACTCCCAGGTCCACTCTGATCCGTTATGTCCCATCTATGGGTTTAAAAAGTTTTTTAAAAATTGTGCTTTAAAAAAGTTGAGTACCTATCAACAATAAATACAAGAAAACGTGTTCGGGATAAAATAACCCAACAAGAGTTGACATGCCGTAAAATACAACCAGCCAACAATAACACACAGAATCCTTCCCTTAAGTTAAGTTTGTCATCCTTTTCCTGTGTATCTCCCCCTCCCCTTGCTCCGAACGACATTACCCTTATTCTGTTATTTGGATTATCGGTAAATATGCACCTAATGACAACTTAATCCCTCAACCAGATTATGTTCCATGCACTAAGTCACCCCACATTATACATTTTTTTAAATCATGACGTATTTAAATCCATGTTCTTAACTTGGACGCCTAAGATTAGAGAATATTACCAACTTTATAATAAATCTTTATATCTTACCACATCATCACCACTATTGCCACCATCACCATCATCATCATGGTCATCATCATGATCATCATGATCATCATCAGGTAGTACTGACAGCACGGATTCTCTTGACTCGCCACTAGACCCATCGTTCTTGGCAAGTACTCCAGACGGTATCCTGTATCAACACAGAGATGTCGCACGTTAATCTGTGCATCTCTACAAGTTATACATTGAGCGAAGCAATGCACAACGTGTCAGTGCACCAAGTACCACAATACTACCGAACACAGTGAGTACATATTACAGCTTGAACTGCTTCGCTTTTATGAAACTAGCATGTATCAAAATATTGTACAAAAACATTGTTCCAAAATATTGCAAAACTTTTGACTCACTCTAGTATTAAATAAAATATTGTTCCGAAATATTGCAACACTTTTGACTCACTCTAATATTAAATCTTTGTTTGTTTATTGATATTAACGGCATATCAAACCGTCTGGGGTTATGTCATGCCTAACGGTTAAGAAGTTATACATATCGTGTATTTATATTTATACTTTTTAGTAATTGGTTTTAACAATGTGTTAGCATTATTGGGGATTATGTTGTATGGTATTGATTTGTTTCATGTCTATATTCTATGATATAATTCTATTTCTCTCTCTCTCTCTCTCTCTCTCTCTCTCTCAAAAAATATATCCTCTATGTTGACATTTTCAAACAGATCTTTCATATTGTTTGCTTTAAAATAACGGTTTCTGATGTGAGCAAAAAACTGCATTCCATGAATAAGTGTTTAACTGTCAAAGGTGTTTGACATGTTCTACATTGTGGTTGTTGTTCTTATTTGAGTATATTGGAGTGCGTTAGTCTTGTATGACCAATGCGTAATCGAGATACAATGACTTGTTCCTTTCTAGACTTCCTTAAAGTTGGTCTCCAGCCTCCCAAAGTGGGTTTGATTAGGAATAGTTTATTGTGGATGTTGTTATTCCAGTGTTGTTGCCATTTTGTATGAAGGAATCTATTGATTTTAGGTTTCAAATCAGTATATGGTATCTTGAAATTGTCGGGGATCAAATCTAGAGCCGATTTAGCTGCAGAGTCAGCTCTTTCACTACCCTCACTCCTATATGACTTGGGATCCAGCATATCATAATCTTCTTAGAGTTAGACATCAAGACTAATCTATTCAGGAGCTTAATGATGAGAGGGTTTTCCAGTTTTTTTTAAATTTCTTAATGATAGTAGGACAGAGAGCGAGTCTGAGAAGATGATATATTTTTTGTGGTTATTTTCAGAGATTATGTCAAGTGCTAGATCTATTGCACGAGTTTCAGCTGAACAAATGGAACTTTTATTTGGGAGAGATAAAAAACATTTGAATTATGGTGAATTTAATTTTCAAGTCACGTTCAAAGATTTTTGAAAAATTAACAAAAACATTAAATTTTCCTGAAATGCAAATTTTATAAAATGTATTTTTTATCTCTCATTTGTCTTTACAATTTTTGTTTTCTTATATTTTCTTCGAGTTCGACAAGAAATATCTGAAGGGCACAAATGCACTCTGGGCGGTGTAAAAATTTATTTTTGTAAGCTATTGCCTGAGTGGAGTGGAGTTAAACATTCAATGTCAGAGGGTTTTTACCAAAAGTAATTGTTTGTTTGTTTATTGATTTTAACGGCATATCAAACCGTCTGGGGTTATGTCATGCCTAACGGTTAGCAAGTTATTCATATCGTGTATTTATATTTATACTTTTTAGTAATTGGTTTTAAAAATGTGTTAGCATTATTGGGGATTATGTTGTATGGTATTGATTTGTTTCATGTCTATATTCTGTGGTATAATTTTATTTCCCTCAAAAAGGAGAGAATATCCTCCATGTTGACATTTTCAAACAGATCTTTCATATTGTTTGTTTTAATCATAAAATTTATTAAAGGAGTAAAAAAAGAAAACAATTTGAAATGAAACTTAGTCCTGTCCCCCTCAAATAAAATGTTTTCCACACCTATTAATCATTAATTAAATAATTATTTTGAATATTTTACACATGAATTTGACACAAAATCGTAAATATTTATTTATTTGTGAACATTTAGTTAACTTCTTATTACTGAAAAAGGGCGAGAGTAAAAATAACTTAAAAAATTGATTACAAATTTCGCAAATATTTTTTTTCATTTAAAGTAATACAATTCTTTAATTAATTTCATAGTTTATATTGTTCATTTATCTAAATAATATTTAGTTTATTTATTATAATGGGAATGATTCAAACGTTGGATTATAAGGAACAGCTTTCATTTATTTTATAAATATTGATTGTTCTTTATTCTATGTAATGACGCAAGCAGTGACGTTGTTTCGGTTACAGACAAATAGAGACCGAATCTCTATTATTAATAAGATATAACAGATGAGGGCAACAATCCGAAAAATCTAAATAATACAAACTCCTAACAAATAACATAACTTCATAACTTCAGAAACAATAAATATGTCAGAAATTTGATGAGTGTCGACTAAAGTTTCTTAATAAATTGTAGGGTTTTTATTTATGAAATGGGGGAAGGGAATGGGAAAGTTTTAAATAATGAAATTTATTGTGTACAGTGCTCAGGTGCAGCACAACTCATCAAAGTCTATGTCTAGTACACAGAATGATGTATTAGTGCCAGGAACATAAATAGCGTACAGTAATAATATACATGTATGTGTCCGTGTGCATGCATTTGTGTGTGGAGGGGGGTATCAGGTATAGTGTTGGCGGATTACAGAAGGCATGGAAGCTTTGAAATATGCAGCTTTTCGGCAGCCTACAACGGATGCAGGCAGTTTATTTCATGCTCCGGCAACCCTGAGCGTGAAAAAATGTTTCTTTGAAACAACTAAAGGTCTGTACCCCATCCTGTGTATGAAAAAATATTGACATGTAGTTACAGTGAGTCCCAAAATTTTATTGCTTACTTCGTGGCCCATATCCCGCTATTCCACAAAATATTACTGAAATTCACCGAGGGCTTTTGTAGATATTGGGTATACAAAAAAGCTGAATGTATAACTTTTGTCTGGCTCCGTTTGTAGATGTAAAACAAAATTCCCTTATGGTTTTTATTCGTTTTATATAAACAAATCTTAACAAAAGTTTATTTCAAAAGATCTACCAAGAAGTTAATGAATTATTCCTTGACTTTTGATCCGTTATTCCACACACACAAAAAAATCAATGACAAAGATCCCTAATTATGACTGAGCCTATTCTGTGTGTGTGAGGTTTTTTTTTGTACATTATATATATATATAGGGGCCGGGTTAGCTCAGTCGGTAGAGCGTTCGGCTAGAAACCACAAGGTTCCTAGTTCGATACCGGTCCCCGCCAACTCAGCGTATGAGTAGCACAGGGATCTGTGCGGTAAAGTAAGGAGCTGATGGTAGGTGTGGCACTCCACCTCAGACGCCAAAACAATCTCCTTGGTCTAGCGCAAGTGAAAAAAGGGATAGACTCCCTCGCTGACTGGTTGATACCGACTTTAGGCCGCCCGTCGACTTTACTTATATATATATATATATATATATATATAGGTCATCCACAGACACGTGTTTCGGCGTTTCACGCCTCTTCAGTGTGGCTAGACACAAGTATCTTTGGCTAGGGTCAAACTCAGACTATATATATATATATACATATATATATATATATATATATATATATATAATATTGTGCATATATATAATGTGCATATATATATATATATATATATATTTATTTATTTATTTATTCATATTAACTAATATAAATGAATATAACTAATATAACTAATATAACTAATACAAATAAATACAGCTCTTACAGAAGTAATTGAGCCCTATAATTATTTCTCCAATAATAATAAAAAAATATATATATGTGTGTGTGTGTGTGTATGTGTGTGTGTGTGTGTGTGTGTGTGTAATGTGATCCTCCTCCGATATAAGAAAAATCATAACCGAATATACAAAAATCCTCTATAAAAATAGCAATAAGAATCTTCTACAAATTCTTGAAGCGATTTGTATAAAAAACAACAAACCCAACATTAATAGAATAGCATTTAATAGCGGTAACAATCTACTAAACATCTTCAATAAGCGGAGTTTAACATGCTTGAATTCAGAGTTTTCCTTCTCCTAGACTGGTTGCCAAACCAAGGTTAAAGAGCCCAGTCTGTCCTACTATTTTACCCATAGCTGGAGGGAGAGTAGTTGGATTTCTATCTTTCCCAAGGGTATTAGCGCTATGTGAACTGTTGCTTCGTTCAGGATTTGAACTTGGGTTGACGAGTCTATTTCCTACGACTCTACCCATTACACAGCGCACATCCAACTCTACATTGCCTTTAAAAATCATTGATACATGTTGTGTGGACAAGCAGAACAAAATTGAGTGTCTATTTATCTACCAACTCTTCCGCGCGAGCAGGATGTGACACATGGTCTATTTCTTAAGCGGAGTTTAACAGGTTTGAATTCAGAGTTTTCCTTTTCCTAGACTGGTTGCCTAACAAAGCTTAAAGAGACCGGTCTGTCCTACTATTTACCCATAGTTGGATGTAGAATATCTGGATTCGTACCTTTCTCAAGGGTATTACCACTATGTGAAATGCAAACAGCTTCGTCCAGAAATTGAACTCGGGTCGACGAGTCCATTTCCTACGACTCTAACCATTTGACTACGCGCCTCTATTTTATCATATATGTGTCTAGAAGTCGGTGGTTGAGGATCTTGAGGTGCCTGGATATGACGTTAAACTGCATCTAATGGTGATGTTTCAGTTCTAGAGCTGTGGATGTAACACAAGAGAGAGAGAGAGAGAGAGAGAGAGAGAGAGAGAGAGAGAGAGAGAGAGAGAGAGAGAGAGAGAGAGGGGGGGAGGAAATGTGACAGTGACGTGTAAATTAGCACGGAACAGTTTTTAGGCGGAATACAAGAATTACATGTAGATTAGAATGGAAAAGTTTAAGGATGAATCAGCACAAGGCCACATGGCATTTTTCTATTGAACGAGACGTGTCACGTGACGAAAGGGGCAGAGAGGAAGAGTGAAAGGTGATAATGTTAGGTGAGTTTCGGACAACGCGCTGACAATATTTGATCTCGTGCCGCCGTGTCCATTTTCTATGACGATAACCAAACTTGAGTATATACACAACATATATCCAATGTCAATGGCGAAGATACTAAGACACATGTTAGACGTTTATGTAAAAGTATTTTTTATTGTTTTGTGAGTACAGTTTATATTTAGTTTTATAACATCTCTTATTATAATGGAGATTGTGTGTTTTTCTGTCTGTAACCGAAACTATATTACTACTCAAGTCACTTTTCCCATAGTTATTTATATCACATTCTCAATGATTTTATTTTTATTTAAACCTCAATTATTAATAAAATTGTTTTACATTATTAATACTGTTAACCATATCTACATACTAATAGCATGCAATTATATTTATATGTACAACAAAATAGCGGTTTATAGTGTGAATGGGAAGGCTAATTTGCATATTAATATTAAACATTTGATTTTAATAAATATGTGCTTAATATTATTGATTTCTAACTGTTTGGTTTTATTATAATGAATATAAGCAAACATTTCTACAATGAATCTTAAATGAAATCCGTTAACAAGAAAAGATAACTGTAATTTTATTCTTCACTTCCTCTTTTAACTAAATACTTAAATTAGAAAAAATAACAATGGAAGACAAGAGTGATGGAAGAGTAAATTTCAGTTGTTCTATTTTTCGATTATACTCCTTCTCTGTTTCAAATCTTTTTATCTTCATCCTTATTTAGTTTCATTAGCCTTTCTAATTTAATATAATGTTTTATTACATTAAAACTTAAATACTTGCACCCGGAGGGTGCATATATTTGCTAGTTTTGATAATAAAACTGGTTAATAAAGTTACCAATGTATTTAAGTAAAAAGAATATCTAAATGCCGATAAAAAAAGGTCTGAATAGAGAGACGTGTGTCAAAGAACACATGGCAAATCAAATAAAACATTCAAACTAGACAAAACAAAATGGCTATTTCTGACAACCGGAAAAAGCTTAAGCCGCATTCCACAAAGTCACACAGTCAATCTACTTCAAACAACATTATTTAATTCATTTTTAGTCTTGATATTGACATGTCCACAGGCATCAACTTACATGTGTCAAAATAGTGCTTACTATCTATATATCTTATTATAATGGAGATTTGTTGTCTGTCTGTCTGTAACAGAAACTATAGTCTCAGGAATTGCGTAAGTTTATCAATGAGCATTTTGTGACACAATGGTACTTGTGTAGGTTCAAAACTAAAAAACAAAAAAGAAAATAGAATATATTAGGTCCATGTATATGTATATGTTTGTGTGTCCGTAAAAGAACGAAGGTTCTCCACATCAGTCAGTGAGGGTTCAAAAAACCCATAAAAAGATGTACGACCACCTTGGATTGAAGCCACTTAAAGATAATATCTTTAAGTGGCTAGTTTTATGAGAAAATGGGTCTTTAAAAGTTAATGGTTGGAAAATTGCCGTCCAGCAGTCTAGAACTAAAGTAATGTCCATAATTTCCAAAGAAATTGCAGCCATGAATTCTGGCCAAAAAAAAGTTAGTACCAATTTTTGGGTGGTCAAATAAGCTGGGTCGGGTGGGGGAGAATATTCAGTCAGTTTTTCTTTTCAGTTTTCTTCTATTCACACCTTCGGTCTTTTGTCTTTTTATTTATGCAGAAAATAGTATCAATCACATATATACCACACCGATATTTTGCGCCCTCCCCCCCAAAAAAAAC
>CM042139.1:22252959-22287959 GCA_023376005.1 Doryteuthis pealeii | reverse complement strand
GTTTTTTATTGGTTGGTTTAGTTTATGCTAATTTATTTGAATCACAGTGGAAGGTATTATATAATAATGCGTTTGCTCCAAGTCTCTTCAGTCAGATCTTAGCCCTGAAGAGCACTAAGCGAAACTATTAGTTGGTATATCTGACTCATTAGGATTATATATATATATATATATTATAAAAAATGGATATAAAAGAAACCTACTCGAGTTTCACCATAAGGATCTTCAGGGTTAAATCCACTGAATTAATCGAGATACCGATTAATTGCAGCCGATTGCACGTGTGTTTACTGATTCAGTGAACACACGTGCAATCGGCTGCAATTAATCGGTATCTCGATTAATTCAGTGGTTTAACCCTGAAGATCCTTATGGTGAAACTCGAGTAGGTTTCTTTTATATCCATTTTTTTAATAATAAATTTGCTCTACTCCGTATTGAGCACTTTGTATTTGTTAAATCGCTGACTTAACCCCTGAATTTTGCACCTTCAATGATCATGCCCATTTTCACTGGTAAGCACCTTTATCCTTATAATATATATATATATATATATATATATATATATATATAAAGTAAAAAATGTCGAAGGGGCGGTCTAAAGTCGGTATCAGCCAGTCAGCGAGGGAGTCAATCCCCTTTTCAATAGCGCTAGACCAAGGAGATTGTTTTTTAGCATCTGAGGTGGAGCGCCACACCTACCATCAGCTCCTTACTTTACCGCACAGATCCCTGTGCTACTCATACGTTGAGTTGGCGAGGACCGGTATCGAACTAGGAACCTTGTGGTTTCTATCCGAACGCTCTACCGACTGAGCTAACCCGCATAGAGAGAAGCAGACAGACTGAGAGAGACAAGCAGGTAGAAAGACGATATGGTGCTCGAGGGTTATGGTTTAAAAGCCTCAGTTTCGAATTTTACACTCATATTGTGTCAAAATATTTTCCCTCCTTTTCCCATTTTGGCGTTTGTTTCATATGTCATTTAATAATTGATCAACAAAACCCGCCACAATGCCAACAAAACTCAATTATTAAACTCTTCTAAAGCCATTAATTCTTTATTATATTCTACACGTGCTTGTTGCCTGACAAGGTCGTTGTAAATGGAGCCCAATAAATTATTCATATTAAAGATGAAAACTCATTGTATGTTAAATAAAGTTCGTCATTAATGAAGTTTATAGCGTACTACGTAAGGTCACACATGTTTTGTCCAAACAGACAGTTTCCAAAAGAGCAATTTCTCTCGATTTCACACAGCAACGTGTCTGAAAATCCTCATAGATTTTTTAATTTTGTGTGTTTGCCAAATTATTGAAAGAATCGGACCATATTACCTTTAGGCACCCCTTTTTGATCTCGATTCAGAAAGGACATGTTTTTTTTTTATTTACACCGTCAATATCCGGTTGTTTGTTAGGCGTTAGGGTTACGGGTTAGGTTTAGGATTAGGGGTTAGTTTTATAATAATAAAAAAATCTAAAAATCGTCTGTTGAAACAACCGGATATTGACGGTGTAAATGAAAAACATGTCCTTTCTTAATTGAGATCAAAAAGGGGTGCCTAATATGGTCCAAAAAATTTATGACAGACAGAATTAGTCTACAACAGTATTTCTCAACCTTTCCCATTTAGTCCTTTTTAACCCAATGCGAATTCTTTGTGCCCCCCCACCCCAGTCAACTTAAATTTTTATCCCCCACCTCCATCGTGTTCCGTACGTCAACTTAATGCATCAAGGGAAGTAGGAATATTAAAGACTAGCAGGACCTGTGAATATACCACAGTATGATAATTTAATTATTGCAATATTTGCTAAAGAGCTAAATAGTTCAATATGTACAAAGTTTAATAGTCATGATTTATTTTTAACTCTCTCTTTTTTCTTTCTTTCCTTCTTTTCATCTTTTTATTATGCTCGATTGAAATAGATTAGCGTTATTACCCTGTCTCTCTCTATTTCCCCCCTACTCTCATTCATTCATTCATTCATTCTTTCTTTCTTTCTTTCTTTCTTATTATATTTTTTCTGTGTAGTATTTTCTTACTTCCCTTTCCTTCTTTATAAAAAAACGGAATGGTCCATTAAGTTGATGTAACGACACTCATAAGAAATAAGAATTCGGCGGATATGCAATACCAGATAATCAGTATTTTTAATTATGCCTTTCATTTGGATGGTCTCATTTTTAACCACCAGATGATAACTGCAAGATGATAACTGTCGGAAGATTAAGGAACAAGTGTATTAATATATAGATGGTAGTTTTGATAGTACTATGTCATCAAAACACTAACTCTAATTGTAAATCAAAGAATAATATTTTATTTATTGGATCCCTCCCGTCCACTAAGAACGATGGCGTAGTGTCCAAAATAATAATAAAAGATTATCTGAGCAAGTGACTCTGCAGGCCAATTCTTGAGTGACAGTCTTTGGTGCACTGAATGCACACAAAATGTGATGCTTTCTGGGGCTGCTGGCTTTTCTCTCTCTTTCTGGTTCTCTTTTTTGCTGAGGCTGCTCTCCTCTCTGCCCCACCCGCCTCCGTGCCTTGCTTAACGTTGATAACGTTAATATATTTCATTAAATTAAAACTTGAATACTTACGCCCGGTGGGGGAGGGGGGTTGCATGTTCTTGTTAGTAAGGAATAACAAGGACAGTTTTCAAAACGGTCTGCATTGCAACTTCCGGTTGAGAAATTATTTTTGAATAGATTCACTTTACACTCTGTTGGAATATTTTTGGTATATAAGGTGTGCTTTAATTCCCCACATCTATTTATAGACTAGCCAAGGTCACGTGATTGACTCCTGTAGCCAATCACTAGCCTTGCATAACGTTGCGGCGCAAGGCCGCTCTATTTTTTGCATTTACCTCCCACGTGTTTGTGTCAATATGGCATATCCTCATAACTCTCCTGCAGACATCTTTAAATCGTAGGCGCGGTCTACCAACCGATCGGGAGCCTTTTACTAATTTACAAAACAAAAAAATAATGAACCATGAACTTTATCTTTTATGGTTTCAATGAAATCCCTGTGACTGATGTAGAGCTAGTAAATTGTATCAGTGAAATATATATTTTTGTATCAATCTAAATATTGTTTTTAAAACAACGAGAGAGAAAAACACACTTCTTTGAGATTTTTAAAAACAAGATTTAAAATTTCAAGCAACTTTTTTCAGGGTCTTTACATTGTAATTAATCATTTTTTTTGTTAGCATATGTTGCTTTGATCTTTCTAGAAATGCAAAATTAAGAATTGGATTTTTTTTTCTTATAATCACGCCACCCTGTCGGCTGGGATAGAAGCATACACCGACTTCAACTCTGCAGGGTGTTAACACTCCCCAATATGCTCTCCAGTTGAACGTAGGTGGCGAGCCGTGATGCTAAAGGATGGAATCCTGGTAGTTGAACTGGCTCTGACATGCTACACTCCACTTTGGCCCTTACTTAAGCTAAACGGTCGAACGGAGAGACCCCCTCCGACCATTCTGATTTTCACGTCAAGCCCTAGAATCTATAGGATTGTCCTAACCCTATTGCTTTTGTGGCAAGCTCCAAGCAAACCAACCCAAAACTTGTGAAAAAAAAATTCAGGATTTCGGGTTTGGATTCGGCCCGGAATGTTTTAAATTTTCTCACGGAGTTGGCCTGATTTCAAAATGGTATGACATTTTGGGCTTGGAGTAAATTTGAAAAATGTGACATAATGACCCCCCCCGAATTTCGCATTTATTATTAGAGATAATTAAAGACGCACCCAAAAATATGTACTACGTATGTTGAACTCTGAGGTAAAGAGTATGCGGAGTATCATTTACATTTCATGGTTCATACGTCATACGCATCTTGGTCTGGCTGAGAACTTTTATTGCATATCCTCGTATTATATACATTATTATACACATTAATAGGAAATAAGATAATGCTAACATTATTTGTAATTTCTATAGAAACCTGAGAAATGTTGTGGCACGTGTTTTGAAATCCGGGATAAATATGTGGAGTATCATTTACATTTCATGGTTAATACGTCATTCACTTCTTGGTCTGACTAAGAACTTTTATTACATAGCCTGGCTTTCACCACCTAATTACATACATTCATAGGAAATAAAATAATGGTAAAACACGAATATTTTTAGCGTAATATAAAGACTTTTTGTTCCGTCACACATTGAGGTACCGACGTATACATGAGCGATTTTGTTGATGAGTAAAATATCATCATGATCATCATGATCATGATCATCATGATCATGATCATGATGATCATCATCAGCAGCAGCAGCAACAGCAGAAGCAGCAGCAACAGCAGAAGCAGCAGCAACAGCAACAGCAGAATCAGAAGCAGCAGCAGCAGCAATAGAGTTGGCATGCTAACCTTTTTTTCAGAGCTGATTTATTAATGCAGACAGTGTATATATATATATATATATATATATATATATATATATATATATATATATATATGAAGAGAAAAAATGGAAGTGAATCCGACGGTATGTAATATAGTGAAAAAATTTGAAAAAACACAGGGTTCAAATAAAATGAGTGGTATTTATTCAGCCAACGATGCAGTGTTTCAATCTGTTTAGTGGATCTTCTTCAGGGCTTTTGTTGATATAAGAAAAAGGAAAAAATATCTGTGAGACTGATAGTTTTTTGTTGATCAGTTTGTTTAAAAATGTGTTGAATGGAAAATTAGCGCTCTTAGAATAGTTCGAAATTTATTAAACGCTGGGATAAACGGTTTTGAAAGATGACATCGAACATTCTCTTACGTTGTGTGTGTGTGTGTGTGTGTGTGTGAGTGAGAGAGAGAGAGAGAGAGAGAGAGAGAGAGAGAGAGAGAGAGAGAGAGAGAGAGAGAGAGAGAGAGCGTGTATGGAAATGTGAGTAGATTAATCATTTTCATTTGGGTGTCTGTGTGACCGTGTGTGTAAGTGATATGCAAATATATAGATAATAAGAGAAGAGGAAAAAGAAAACATTTTGCCACAAGATAGATAGATAGATAGATAAATCGATAGATAGATAATAAAATAAAAAATAAAAAAGGGGGTGAAAGTATATATATATATATATATATATATATATATATATATATATATATATATATATATAGAGAGAGAGAGAGAGAGAGAGAGAGAGAAGGAGAGAAATAGAGAGAGGGGGAAGATAGATAAATTCTAAGTGAGGAGGGAAAATAAAACATTTTGACATAAGATAGATAGATAAATCGATAGATAGATGATGAAATGAAAACTAAAAAAGGGGGTGAAAGTATATATATATATATATATATATTGAGAGAGAGAGAGAGAGAGAGAGAGAGAGAGAGAGAGAGAGAGAGAGAGAGAGAGAGGGAGAAAGAGTAGGGGGAGATAGATAGATTCTAAGAGAGGAGGGAAAATAAAACATTTTGACACAAGATAGATAGATGATGAGAGAAAAAGAAAAAAGTGGTTTAATATATATATATATATATAATATATATATATATATATATATATATATATATATAGAGAGAGAGAGAGATACTAAGAGAGTAGGGTAAATAAAAATAAGTTGCTTGTGGACAGATAGGGAGGGAAAGTTAGATTCTGGCAAAATTGGCACATCACAGTCTTTCTACTTCCATTTCCAGTCTCGTGACTGTGAAATAAGATACTAAAATGGTAAAATAAATGCCGAACTCAGTTCGTGACGAGATTCTGTGGGACAAAAAAAAATCAAATAAATAGATGAATAATAAAGAATTAAAATGAAATAAATTCACTTTTCCCATGATGCAAAAGTAAAAGAACCGGAAATGCCTTTTTGTTATATGCCCGTCTATTGTTTCCAAAACGGAAATGATCACCCACTTTTACTGCAGTGACGCTGGTGGACGGTCATGCTTTCACGAGCTCTGAAAAAATATTTCATCAAAATAAATATTAAAAAAAAAACTTTTGGTATTTGACCCTCTTCTGAACTCAGCGCCAGGCTGAATTGAACTCAACCAATAACTACATTCTTATGGATATTATCTAAACTTACTTCTTGATCGATCTATCTATCTATCTATCTATCTATCTGTCTGTGTTAGTGTGTACATATCTATCTATCTACGTTAGTGCGTTCATATCTATCTATGTTAGTGTGTTCATATCTTATATTTTTCTATGTAGCTCGTCCTTTTTCTTCCCTTTCTTTAATAAAACGGAATGGTGCATTATCTAAGTACAGAAACTTAAGCTCTGAAAAAGTATCTCATCAAAGTAAATATTAAAAAAATTTTTTTTGTATTTGACCCTCTTCTCAACTCAGCGCCAGGCTGAATTGAACTCAACTAATAACTACATTCTTATTGATATTATCCAACTACCAACTTCTCTTAGAATTGTATTTCCTATAGGTTTGAAGTTTAGAAATAAAAGTAATTAGCAGGAGCTTTGGATATACCACAGTATGATAATTTAATTATTACAACGTTTGATATGTTTACTTAAGGGCTATTTCAAAAATAGTTCAATATGTAAAAAGGTAAAATAATCTTGAATTAACTCTAACTTTTTTCTTTATTTCCTTCTTTTCATCTTTTTCTTATGTTCATTTGAAACAGATTAGCGTTATCGCTTCCGCTCTCTTGGCCCTCTCTATCTTTCCTTCACTTTTTTTCTCGTATTTTTCTATGTAGCACGTCCTTTTTCTTTCCTTTCTTTATAATAAAACGGAATGGTGTATTATCTAAGTACAGAAACCTTTAATATTTAGCTCTCTTCTCAACTAATAACTACATTCTCCTGGATATTATCCAAACTTATATCTTGATCATAAAATTAACAACAAAAAGGATTCCGGACTGACAAGAAAGACTTTAGGAATTTTAGTTTTCCTTAAACCTCACCAAAAAAGAATAAATGGACCATAGTAAAACCCAAAGTTGTGTTCCTTCTTATATTTCACAATTTTTTTAATGTAAACACGTACACGCATCTACTCTAGATTTCAAGTGGAACCACCATGAGTTATACTCCAATATAGGAAACAATAAAACCTATAAACTAAAAAAACTTATAAAACATAAAAACCTAAAGCAAAAACTACACCTCTACATAATATTAGGAAACATAAAACCTATAAACTAAAACAAAAACTACACCTCTATAAAATAGGAAACAATAAAACCTCAAAAACTACACCCTCTACATAAAATATAGGAAACAATAAACCTATAAATTAAAGCAAAAACTACACCCTCTACATAAAATATAGGAAACAATAACACCTATAAACTAAAGCAAAACTACACCCTCTACATAAAATATAGGAAACAATAAAACCTATAAATTAAAACAAAAACTTCACCCTCTACATAAAATATAGGAAACAATAAAACCTATAAACTAAAGCAAAAACTACACCCTCTACATAAAATATAGGAAACAATACAACCTATAAATTAAAACAAAAACTACACCCTCTACATAAAATATAGGAAACAATAAAACCTATAAATTAAAACAAAAACTACACCCTCTACATAAAATATAGGAAACAATAAAACCTATGAATTAAAGCAAAAACTACACCCTCTACATAAAATGTAGGAAACAATAAAACCTATAAATTAAAGCAAAAACTACACCCTCTACATAAAATATAGGAAACAAAAAACCTATAAATTAAAACAAAAACTACACCCTCTACATAAAATATAGGAAACAATAAAACCTAAACTAAAGCAAAAACTACACCCTCTACATAAAATATAGGAAACAATAAAACTATAAACTAAAACAAAAACTACACCCTCTATAGGAACAATAAAAATAAAACTAAAAAAAAACTACACCCTCTACATAAAATATAGGAAACAATAAAACTATAAACTAAAACAAAAACTACACCCTCTACATAAAATATAGGAACAATAAAACCTATAAATTAAAACAAAAACTACACCCTCTACATAAAATATAGGAAACAATAAAACCTATAAATTAAAGCAAAAACTACACCCTCTACATAAAATAACAGAAGATATCGATTTTCCCCCAAAAAACCAAAACCAAGGAATATTTAATAAAACCAGCTTTGAAAAGATAAAAATGAAATTTAAAAATATTGCATTGAAAAGAAAAATATTCTAATATTTCTTGATTTCCTCCACTGATTCATTTTTTTAATCTAAGAATTTTGGAAAAAACTCGAAATTATTGTGAGTTTAGATCAGACATAGTATTGACATCACCGCTGGGGTCCTACAGGGAGATACGTTAGCACCATATATATTTATAATATGCTTAGACTACATACCCAGAACATCATTAGATACCCTAAAAGAAAAAGGTCTCACACTAAGGAAAGCAAGAAGCAGGCGATACCCCGCACAAACAGTCACAGATGTGGACTATGCTGATGACCTTGCGCTCCTTGCCGATACGCCGACACAGGCTGAGACACTACTACACAGCCTGGAGAAGGCAGCAAAGAACGTCGGCCTCTATGTGAACTCTGATAAAACTGAGTTCATGAGCTTCAAAAAGCAAGGGGACATCTCCACACTTGACGGCAAGCCTCTTAAGTCAGTAGAAAAATTCACATACCTAGGGAGTAATATCTCATCCACAGAAAGCGATGTTAACACTCGAATAGGAAAGGCATGGTTGGCCACCAACAAACTATCAGTCATATGGAAATCCGATCTCCCCAACAAGCTAAAGAGGCGATTCTTCCAGGCTGTGGTTGTGTCGGTACTTCTGTATGGCTGTACCACTTGGACCCTAACGAAGCGTCTTGAGAATAAATTAGATGGGAGCTGTACGAGAATGCTACGGACGGTCCTGGATAGGTCGTGGAAGCAGCACCCCACAAAAGAGCAACTGTATGGCCACCTGCCCCCCATCTCACAAACCATACGAGTGAGACGGACTAGACATGCAGGTCACTGCTGGAGAAACAAGGACGAGATCGTAAGCGACGTACTACTGTGGAAGCCAGCGCATGGGCGCGCTAATGTGGGCCGCCCAGCCAGGACCTACATTGACCAACTATGTAGGGATACTGGCTGCAGCGCAGAGGAGCTGCCGGAGTCAATGAATGATAGGGAAGGCTGGCGAGAGATCATCATGGATATCCGTGCAAACTGCGCGACATGATGATGATGATGATGATAGTTACCAACAATGGTGAGATGATAAGCGAGTATATCGATACATTGAAACCACAGATTTGATCAATCACAAATACCACACGTATGTGACATTGTGTCAAATTACCTATCTTTCCTGATTCTGACATACGTAATTATTTGATAACCGAATCAACACCATCTTCTTTACAGATTATTTTTCTATGTAGCACGTTCTTTTTCATTCCTTTCTTTATAATAAAACGGAATGGTGCATATCTAAATACAGAAACCTTTGATATTTAGCTCTCTTCTCAATCAATAACTACATTCTCCTGGATATTATCCAAACTTATATCTTGCTCATAAGATTAACAACAAAAAGGATTCCGGACTGACAAGAAAGACTTTAGGAATTTTGGTTTCCCTATAACCCACCCAAGGTTTTATTGTTCTTTTTTATTTAACAACCTATATATTAATGCGCGTGTTCCTTAATTGTACGACCATTATCATCTTGTAACATCCTCTGGCTAAAAATGTAACCGTCCAAATCGTCCAAGAGGAAACGCAAAAAATCTAAATCCTGATTATCTGGCGTTACTTATCCGCCGATTTCTTATTTCTTTTGAGTGTCGTCATCTCCGCTAAATAATGAACCATGCCGTTTTTTATATAAATAAATAAAGAAAGAGAGTAGGGGAAAGAGGGAGTGAGAGGGGTGAGCTCACGGAAGCGATAACGCTAATCTGTTTCAATCGAACATAATGAAAAGATGAAAAAAAAAAGAAAGAAAAAAGTGAGAGAGAGAGCGTTAAATCAAGATTATTATACTTTTTACATATTGAACTATTTCGCAATAGCTCTTAATTAAACATATCAAACGTTGTAATAATTAGATTATCATACTGTGGCATATACACGGGTCCTGCTAGTTAACTTTCAAAAGACGTAAAAAAGCGTCTGGCTTTTTTTCCTCTTTTTACTTAAACGTGAAAGCTCTTGGTTCGTCTGCGTGCGTTTACACACTGTCAAAATTCCAGATTTGCCACGACAAGCGTAGAATGTAAAGTTGCTTTGCAACCGGGCTTCTCATTGACGTCATAACTGCCTGGGCAGGGGAAGCCAGCGGCTGGGTGATAAGAGGAGGGAACATTCCACAAAAGATAACAACCAAATATGTTTAGAGAAAAACGTCAAGAGGCAGTGGGGGGGGGGGCGACTGAGAACGGGCACTGATAACTAAACTAATCTGGAATAAAACTAGGAACTATGTTCTCCATAGACGTAATCCTTTCTCACCTTGTCCTTTCATTCGGTATATCTATCGATCTATCTATCTACATCTTCTGTCCATTTCTCTCTCTTTCTCCCCCTCTCTCTCTATGTACATATATATATATATATATATATATATATATATTGGGGAGAATATGTGCTTGATTGAAGTCGTACCTAATTTTGAAAATTAATTAATTGATAATTAATGAATTAGGCGGGAATACCTATTCAAATGTAAGGCTAAACAAATCGAAAAAAAATCAATCTCTGTATGCACATTTCAGCCTATTAGGCCTCATCGGCAGAGCTATAGACAGGGAGACTGCTTTGTGTGTGATTCGAACATATCACACACATTGTTTGTTTGTTTACTTCTCATAAATATATATATATATATATATATATATATATATATATATATATTATATATATATATATTACCATCTGTACATATATAAAGGGCAGTTGTGTTTATGTGTATGTCCAGAGGAAACTTCGAAAATAAAACAATTAACGACAAAGTAAATATATATATAAAAAAAGTAAAGTCGTCGAGGCGGCCTAATGTCGGTATCAGCCAATCATCGAGGGAGTCTATCCCCCTTTCACTAGCGCTAGACCAAGGAGATTATCTTAGCATCTGAGGTAGAGCAGCACACCTACTATCAGCTCCTTACTTTACCGCACAGATCCCTGTGCTACTCATACGATGAGTTGGCGAGGGCCGGTATCGAACTAGGAACCTTGTAGTTTCTAGTCGAACTGACTGAGCTAACCCGGCCCTATCGGCTCTATAAATATATATACACATTAAATATCACCAGGGCTTGGTTTTTGAGTAAAAATAATGAAGATTTGATTTATATTAATGAAGATAATTAAAAAATAAAATTCAAATGGTAACAACAGATTTTTTTTGCATTTAATATTTTAAATAGGAGACATTAATTTTTCTTTTCAGATTGGCTGGATCAACGCAATGTCTTTTTTTAAGTATGGATTTTAATAAGGCATACAACGAGGATCCAACTCACAATTCAATAATAATGGATCTGTGGGACTAACCTTTTTGCATCCCCTCTACTTAGGCGACACCGGGTAGTCGCTTCTATTTTATATTAAAGGAAAGAAACTGGGGTTTCATGTGAGTAAAATTTGTATTTTAGTAAGGCATACAACGAGGATCCAACTCGCGATTCAATAATAATGGATCGGCGGGACTAACTTGAAAAAAAATTCCCCCTATACCCAGGCGACGCTGGGTAGCCGCTTCTAGTAGATATATAAAACTAGGAACTGATCTAAATTCTCCCTTGGCCTAATCATTCTTGAACTTGCCTTCTTTCTGTCTATCTATTGATCTATCTACATACATTATTTGTCTGGCCGTCCATCTCCCCCTCACCACCTCTCCGTCTGTCTGTCTGTCTGTCTATCTCTCTCTCTCTCTCTCTATATATATATATATATATATATATATATATATATATATATATATACACACACATATATATATATACATATATATATATATATAATCTTATCATAATAGAGATTGTGCATACGTCTGGCTGTAACCGAACCTACGTCACAACTAACATCCGTTAGTTATTTAGGTTATAATCTCAATGGTTACTGAATAATCATTATTTAATTTTAATTAGCATCTTATTTATCAACAATGTCTCTATTCGGGTCTAGCTGAGATTGATTTGCCACCAAACAGGCCATATTATTAATGTGTTTAATATCCTGCGATGTGTGTTATATATCATTAAGAAATAAATGTTTACATAGTATACGATGTGAATAATTTTCATAACGTTTTTTACAAAACCGTGTCTAATAAATTATTACTTATTATTGATTTTTGATATTATTGTTTTATTCTCAAACGTATTAACAGCAATCTTAATTATAACTTTATATTGAAATTAATGAGAACAAAGTAAAAATAAGTGTAATCTTTTTTGTGTTCTTATTTAATTCCATTAGTTCTAATTCAATATATTAAAATATTAAATGCTTGTGCCCGGAGGCTGCACTTTTTTGCTAGTATATATATATATATATATATATATATATATATATATATATATATATATATATTCCGAGTTACGTGTTGTAACTCGGTCGATTTTTTGTTTTGAGTTGAGAGTTAACATTTGAGATACAAGTGAGCTTCAGATACGCTTATGTTAACAAGTTCTCTAATACATTTACGTTTACACTAAAGAAAATAAACATTAAATATATATTACAGCACATGCTATATCATATTCTATTTTATTATGTTTTTATACAATAGAATGGTATTTTTATTATTTTAAAAACATAACAAAATAATTAATGTTTGCGGGGCTGGAATGCATTAATAACATTTCAGTTTTGTAGGCCGGTTTAGCTCAGTCGGTAGAGCGTTCCACCAGGAACGACAAGATTCTGGGTTCGATACCGGCCCTCGCCAACTCAGCGTATGAGTAGCACAGGGATATGTGCGGTAAAGTAAGGAGCTGATGATAGGTGTGGCGCTACACCCCAAACACTAAAATGACATTCTTGGTCTTGCGCTTGTGAAAAGGAGATAGACTTCCTGTCTATCTCTGATACCGACTTTAGGCCACCCCGACTACTTTACTTTTACTTACTTATATCAATATTGAACTTTGATATACGAGAGAAGTGAGTTAATAATTGAGCGAATTAAACTCGTAAGTCAAGGTACCACTATATTGACATAAATTTTCACCTGGGTTAGGTAAATACATTTCTGTCTGTGTGTCGTATTTCTGGTTTAATTGGCACTGGAGGCATTACCTGTACATTGATTTGGTTTGTTTTGTTTTGTTTTACGGCATATCAACCCCAGTGGGTCATTTAATGCCGATAAAGTTTTGAAATAAATTAATTCTTAATGGATACACAATTTTTTTAAATAAATACATTTTTATATTCAACCCATAGATGGGACCCCAACAGGCACCACCACTCCGGGTCAGAGTGGACCAGGGAGCAATGATGATAAAGGGGTGCTCCACATTCTGCAAACCTCCAAAACTGAAACCCCACCATCAGATAGAGTTTAACGCCATTCCCAGGACATGTAGACCCTCAGCCACCGCCTTTTAGCACCCATATGATAAGAAGGGTTGGGGCTTGCCTTAAAGGCAATAGGGTTGGGGCACTGATATAGGTGCTAGGACTTGACGTGATCAGCCGATTGATCACAGGGGGCCTCTCCGATCGCCCTTCTAGCATAAGTAAGGGTCCAAGTGGAGTGTTGCAGGTCATGGACTGCTCATCCACCAAGACTACGTCCTTAAGCATCACGGGTTGCCACCCACGGCCAATAGGCGGGCCTCATTTGGGGGAGTCTTACCCCTCTGCAGAGGTGCAGTCGGTGAATTCTAATCCCCATCCGACAGGGCGGTCTGTACATTGGGTACAACTGTTTACATTAAACAACATACAAAAAAATTAGTCTCAGAAAAACAATGACACACACACACACACACACACACACACACACATATATACATATATATATATATATATATATGTGTGTGTGTGTGTGTGTGTGTGTGTGTGTGAGTTTGTATGTGTGCAGGAGAAAGAGAGGGTGAAGAGGGCTAGATTAACAAACATTGGAATGTAAACAATATAAAATGAAACAATTGCTGTTTTAATTAATTTATTTAATGTTACAATCATAGTAAAAATCATTTCCAATGCATTTTTATAGTAAAAATCATTTCAAATGGATTTTTATAGTAAAAATCATTTCCTATGCATTTTTATAATAAAAATCATTTCAAATGCATATTTTATAGTAAAAATCACTGTCCAATGCATTTTTATAGTAAAAATCATTTCCAATGCATTTTTATAATAAAAATCATTTCCAATGCAATTTTATAGTAAAAATCATTGTCCAATGCATTTTTATAGTAAAAATCATTTCCAATTTAAAACTATGCAAAAATATTGAATTTAAAAAAATATGAATACCCATCAAGAATGAATAAATCAAAATGTCTTTGGCATAAAATAACCCAACATGGGTTGAGATGCCATAAAATCCTACCAAACAACAAGAATATTTCTTTGTTTCCATTTTCTAAGAAATTAGAGAGAAAACAGAATTGCTCGAAAAACAGAATTCTGGCAAAACACCTGTTAAGAAACACACCTACAGGCGAGAGGGGGATGGTGAAAGGATAGTAATGATAGAAATCATAGAAATATAAAGAGAGGTGTAATAAGTCTCTGTGTTGTTAAAAGACCAAACCATCTTTTTTCAAATTGTACATTTGAAGTACTTACGGTACTAGAGCAGATTTGACTCTCTAGCCTAGGTTGGCTATCAGTCTAATAAAAGGGTTCTCAAACTTTTAAGTCCGTAGGCACCTACAAAAATTTGATAGACCTATCACTGACCCCCTATTTATATACCCCAATCCACCTTGCAGTCGTTTTGTTGCGATCAATTATGGAATTAATGAATTCTGCACAAACGTTTATGTAAAACTGTTAATTGTAAAATAACCATAAAATAAATAGTAAATTAAGCATAACACGTAAAAAAGAGCTGCAAATATTTAATACTAACTTAATAACTTATCAAGGAATCACATTTCCTAATGTAATGGGTGAAGCTGGTGACTTTTGATAATTTCATGAATATTGGGTTTAAACATTTGAAAATATATCAACATGAGCATGTTCTCCAGGATTCTTGTGGAATTAATTTCTTCTAATTACTAAAAAAGCTTAGTAGTTTCCATAGACCCCCTTGTAGACCCTCGAATACTTACAGACCCCTGTTAATTATTAGGATCTAGCAGAATTCAAGAATAAAAATAAAGCTGTGTGCGGTCTGCTAGAGAAATAGAGGAAAAGGAGGAGTGGACACAACGGGTTGCCGGTAATTTGACCGAGGAATAACCCCGGAAGACGAATTGAAAGCTAAAACCGGAAGTTCCGGGTGTTGACCGGAAGCGGAAGTGACGTGGTGACGAGGAACGAGGAAGAAGATCGTCCTCTTTTCGCTTTCGACCGTAGCAGGGTTCAGACGGTGCTGCTGGTCCCTAGTGTTGGGACAGCAATATAGTTGGTACCATGTTAGAAGGTAGAGTAATTTAACAGTGTCTTCTCTCTCTTTCTCTCTGTCTTTCCTTCTCTCCGAAACTGAGCCCACGACACGAGCCTGAAATAAATGCTAAGACCCTTGTGACTATATAACCTACGTGTCTGTTGTGCCTTCTTTATCTACTAATGACGACTGCTGCTGGGGTTTGAGTTGGCTACATATATCGTTCTGGAGTTTGCCACACATACACTTTGGTACTTTGTTATACTACAAATACAATTTTTAGTGCCATGCATTTTGAGGCACGGGAACAAGCCCCGTAACATAACACCCTGAGATTTTGTATAGACCCCAGGGTATTTATGTAGAGCACTTTGAGAAACCCTGTTCAAGTAGAAAGGCAATAACCTAGGTGTGTAGTATCAGAGGCAGGTGGAAGAGTTGTCAACAGCTCGTCGTATGCGCGCGCGCGCGTGTGTGTGTGTAATCACAAATACAACCAATTAGTACTGATGAATTTCCAATTGGATTAGAATTATTTGTTTGAAGTGGGATGCTCAGTGTTTGTTTTTTTATGCGTTACCGACTTCCAGGTTTTTTTTATTATCACCACAGCTTTATTGCTCGGGAAGGGTATCAAGTTTCTTGTTAAGACCGAATGGATGAAAAATATAAGGACCTAAAATTCTTGTGGTTTGCGGATTGAATATGACACCCTTTTTTAATCATCAACTTAACTCGATTTAATAAAATATATATATATATAAAATAGAAAATAGTGTGAACTAGTTTAGATGTGCATATATGTATAGACAATCATTGCATTAGCGACAATTCTCCCAGGCCGTACTTGTATCAGTGCTACTGTACGTCTGCACCACTTGGACCCTAGTGAAGCACCGAGAGAATAAACTAGATGGGAGCTGCCCAAGAATCCTGTGAATGATCTTAATAACTGATTTCTTGTAGGGTGATATCTTCGCGATTTGTTAATTACATATATTGGACATTATGTCATAAGTTTGTACCAGACTGGGTTTAGCTTAAATAATGCCTAGGTATGGTTGGCTCTTTTGTTTTACGGCATATCAACTCTTTTAGGGTCATTTAATGCCGATTCAAGTCATTTTGATAAACAAAGGACTCAGTTTAATTACAGTACCTGCCGTTGCTTAAGTGGTCACCCAATTAAGTATTAAACAGGCTCATCACTGCTTAACTGACGAAAATGGTTGGTTGTTTTGTTTTATGGCATATCAACCCTTTTAGTTTCATTTAATGCCGATTCAAGTCATTTTGATAAACAAAGGACTCAGCTTACTTACAGTACCTGCTGTTGCTTAAATGTTCACCCAATTAAGTATTAAACAGGCTCATCATTGCTTAACTGACTAAAATGGTTGGTTGTTTTGTTTTACGGCATATCAACCCCTTTAGGTTCATTTAATGCCGATTCAAGGCATTTTGGTTAAGCAGCAATAAACATTTACCAAACTTAGATGGGTGACTACTTAAAACCAGCGGATCCTTTTAACAATATGAAGCCTTTGGGCTGGTAGAGTGGCAAGATGTTTAATATTTTAGGTTTAAGTGTAGCCGGTTATTCCTGGTGTGCGTTCCCTGGGTTTACTTTTAACCCCATCTTATTTGGTGGTCGCGCTAGAAAGGAATTCAAGGAAAGAAAAGGAAGGGAAAAAGACAAAAGGTAGTTTTAAGATTTAGGCTTTATTCACAGATTCATAGGTTTCAGCTATTTCGACAACTCTTTCATCGTTTTTTCTTTTGGCCATTTATCCTGATACCGACGATTATGTTCAGACAGTACGGGTTCTTTGGTCTTTTCTTTTTCAATATTTTCCCCCAGATATCAGCTGGTA
The DNA here is from genome assembly GCA_023376005.1 of Doryteuthis pealeii. NCBI lineage: Eukaryota > Metazoa > Mollusca > Cephalopoda > Myopsida > Loliginidae > Doryteuthis > Doryteuthis pealeii. Next base: position 22,270,574 of record CM042139.1, on the reverse strand, counting down.
CATTTCTTTATGTACCAACTTCCCCCTTTTTTTTTACATAATAAGAACACACACACACACACACACACACACACACACACACACACACACTAGGTGTGTCAAAAAGTATCGATATCTTTTGTACTTTTTGGCACACCTTGTATTCTGAAAAAAAAAATAACGTTCCATTCATTCTTCATTTCTATCTTGGTAAATACAGCTTAAAAACTTTGTACAATGCTAGGATGCAAGCGTTGGGGCTTCCGAGGAGACTCAATACTACGCGAAACAGGACCCTGTCGCAGCTCGGCAGTCTAGTAGTTTCGGACTTTCCCCTGCCACTAGACCGACTACCGGACTGCCAAGACAGTGGACTGAGGTATGTGCAACCTCTTTTCGCTTAAAACATCTCACGCACACGTTTTTCCTCCGTATCGAGTGGGGTCATCGCCCCCTGCGTGCCTGTATACGTGCTTGCGTTTGAGTTAATCTTCATTTGATTTACAAACTTGACATAAATATTATAAACATACCCTTTCTTTCTTTTTCCTTTCTTTTTTCTTTCTTCATTTTTTCTTTCTTTTTTCTATATTTTTTTTCTTTCTTTCTTTCTTTCTATTTTTTTCCTTATTTTCTTTCTTTCTTTTTCCTTTCTTTTTTCTTTTTTTGTTTCTTTTCTTTTTTTCTTTTTTCTTTCTTTTTTGTTTCTTTTTTTAATCTTTTTGTTTCTTTTCTTTTGTTTCTTTTTTTTTCTTTTTCTTATAGCCCAAAGGAAGTAGCAATGATTCTCAAGAGATTTATTCCACCACTGGTGATCATGGCAGCAACTGGGAAGTGGGCAGAGTGACAAATGGAAAGCCATCGGTGGCTATCAGGTTAGAAATTAAATAATCGTTTTTATTTTTTTTGGGTGTGTATGTGTGTGTGTGTATGTGTGTGTGTGTGTGTGTGTCTTTGGGGGGGGCTGCTCTTTTACCTTTTTCAATTTATTCTTTTTAATATTGAAGTTTACTTTGATAAAGAGTTTTCTTCTAGACTGGTTGCCTAACCAAGTTTGGTGAGCCTAGTCTGCCCTACTATTTACGCAAATTTGTAGGGAGAATAGTTGGATTCATACGTTTCTGAAGGGTATTAGTACTATGTAAAATAGAAACAATCTGTACGACCCTTTTTTTTTACCCGGTCAAAGTATCTCCGTTTTGTTTACCTGAAAAAGTAATGGATCTAAACCTTGACACCCTATTTTGAAATTCATATATCAATAATCGTATTCTCATCGCCCCGAGTTCAAATCCTGGATGTGGTAATTGCATTTCACTTAGCGCTAATACCCTTGGGAAAAAGTATGAATCCTACTCTCCCTCCAGCTATGGGTAAAATAGAAGGACAGACTGGGCTCTTTAATCTTGTTTAGGCAACCAGTCTAGGAGAATAAAAACTCTGAATTCAAACCTGTTAAACTCCGCCTAAAATGACCTTGTGTCACATCCTACTCGTGCGGAGGGGTTGGTATATATATATATATTCCTTAAAAGCACGGGCATTATCATCTTGCAACGCCCTCTGGTTAAAAATGAGACCGTCCAAATCGGCCAAAATTAAATGCATGAAATGCAAAAATGTAAATCCTGATTATCTGGTGTTGCATATATGCCGAATTCTTATTATGAGTGTCGTCACCTCAGCTAAATAATGGGCCATTTCGGTTTCTATTATAAGGATAGAAAAGGAAGAAAAAGGACATGTTACATAGAAAAATATTAGAAATAAATAAAGAAAGAATGAAAGAGAGTATGGGAAATATATAAAGAGAAAGAAGCGATAACGCTAATCTGTTTTAATAGAACATAATGAAAAGAAGAAAAGAAAAGAAAAGAAAAGAAAAGAAAGAAAGAAGAAGAGTGTGAGAGTTAAATCAAGATTATTATACTTATTGATTTACTTATAATAGCTCTTAAGTAAACATATGAAACGTTGTAATAATTATATTATCATACTGTGGTATATCCACAGGTCCTGCTAGTTGTACATAAATGTATTTGACGGGAATTACCAAAAACGGTATTAGAGCATATTTGACACACTAGCCCAGGCTGGCTACCAGTCTAGTAGAAAAGCAACACTATAGGAGTGTAGTATCAAGGATGGCTGGAAGAGTTGTCAGCAGCTCCTTGTGTGTGTGTGTGTGTGTGTGTGTGTGTGTGTGTGTATGTGTATATGTGTACGTGTGCGTGCGTGTATGTGTGTGTTGTTTTTCATTTGAGATATAAACTTGACATAAATATTCTAACTTAAAATGTTACTAAATAAATAAAGTGTACAACACCTTTTTTCCCCGATCAATAACACCGACAAATTATCTCACTTTGTTTACATGAAAAGCTAATGGAACTAAACCTTGACACCCTATTTTGAAATTTAAATCAAAATCTTTAAAACATTGTTTTGCTTGAAATTTCTATTCAAATACAAGAAAAACAACTTTCATCTATCTATCTGTCTATACATAAATATAGGGCAATTTTTGTGTATGTATGTCCGGGAGAAACTAAGAAAATAGGGCCGGGTTAGCTCAGTCAGTAGAAGCCACAATGGTTAAAGTCATGGAAAATGGACTCGTCGCCCCGAGTTCAAATTCTGGATGTGGTAATTGCATTTCACTTAGCGCTAATACCCTTGGGAAAGGTATAAATCCTACTCTCCCTCCAGCTATGGATGAATAGTAGGGCAGACTGAGCTCTTTAACATTTAACCTCGAGTTCAAATCCTGGATGTGGTAATTGCATTTCACATAGCGCTAATACCCTCGGGAAAGGTATGAATCTATATATTCTCCCTCCAGCCATGGGTAAAATAGTAGGGTAGACTGGGCTCTTTAACCTTGGGTAGGTAACCAGTCTAGGAGAAGGAAAACTCTGAATTCAAAAATCCTGAGGTCAGTCGTTGATTGGGTTTGTGGCATTCTTTGTGCACCAATTCTTTCCTATCGACTGTGCCAAAAAGTGCGGAATGGTCCAACACAAACCTTCACCACTATAAACAAAACACTGTGTTGGTTGTTCATTGGATGAACACTCATGCGTCGAAAATCGACGAGAGAGTCCATTTATATATATATACATGGTATTTGTGGAAAAAGTGACTTACCGGTGAAAATGGTCACAGTGGTTAGTTGATTCAAGTTTCACAATGATAAGTCATCGATATAACAAATATAAAGTGCTCAATACGTTAGCAGAGCAAATTTATTATCATAAAGGTACACGGTAATAACCTACTCGAGTTTCACCATAAGGATCTTCAGGGTTAAATCCACTGGATTAATCAAGATACTGATTAATTGCAGTCGATTTCACGTGTGTGTTTTTTTCGCGATAAACGGTTGATTATAGGTCCGCTGGTTTGAAATTCAATATATATATATATATATTATATATATATATATATATATATATATATATATATATATAAACAAATTTTTTTGTGATGAAACAAAGAAAATACAGTGCTCAATCACAAGTTGTTGAGTTAGATCCCATGGTGGTCCATGGGATCTAACTCAACAACCTGATGATTGCCCCTTGGCATGAAACCTGGGTAGCTGTTTATAATAAACATTGATCTATAAAAACTCAGCAAATTAAATATATATATATATATGTATATATATATATATATATATATATATATATATATATATATATATAGAGAGAGAGAGAGAGAGAGAGAGAGAGAGACAGGGGAGAGAGAGAGAGAGTTACTGAAGGAGGTATAGAAATCAGTTCACAGAAACATAGCGGAACACAAACATGTACTGAAATTATCAGAAGAACCCTATATTCGTAAATTCATTTAACGTAAACGTTAGACGACATTTGTCAGATTATTATGTGTACACGTCTTTATAAACACCGTATGTGGGTTTCGGGGTCAGCAGAAAAAAATGCATTCTTATCGTTCTAATCTATTAACTTACCTCTAATACCTACGTCAGTGAAATTATAAGATTTACCAAAAATATTTTCATTTTGACAGACTTTCGCTCAAAAACATTCTTAATGTATACATCTAAAGATTATCTATGATTCCACCATATTATCAGTACTATTACACACACACACACACACACACGTACGCCCCTATATATATCTATATCTATATCTATATCTATCTATCTCTATCTTTCTCTCTCTCTCTCTATATATATATTTATTATATATATATATATATATATATATATATATATATATATATATATATATATATACTAAGCCTGCGTTACCCCTCTAAAAAGGATAGGCCAAATCTGGAATGATTCTAAGACATTGTTGGACAGACACGCACACTCACACACACACACACACACACACACACACTTACACATACACGCACGTAGAGATTTCGTTGGAAGATATCACCAGGTATACAACTGAATGTACAAACCCAAAAAGGTAACAGCTCCAGAACTTAGCTTTCAGAAATCTTCTGACGAAGGGATCTTTAGCCCGAAATATTAAGAATAAATCAAATGTAAACGAATACATCATAGTCACCTCATTTTTCTTTGGACTTGCATTGTCATAGCCTTCATAACCAACCACCAAACCTATATATATATATATATATATATATATATATACATATATATATATATATATGTGTGTGTGTGTGTGTGTGTGTGTGTGTGTGTGTGTGTTTGTGTGTGTGTTGGCCTTCTTCCGTCTACTAAAGACGATGGCATAGTGTCCACTTAAAAAAAAAATCTGCAGCTGCATGAGTGGCTGAACAGCCCAATTTTTAAATGGCAATCTCTGGTGCAGTGACTGCGAATACTTCGTCTGACCAGGCCGATTGCCTTTGTTAGGTCTATGAATGCGGTGTAGAGTGGCATCTGCTCTCCTGGTACCTTTCCTGCAGCTGGCGTATTGAGAAGATCATGTCCACGGTTGACTGGTTTGCTCGGAAGCCACACTGTGACTCTGGGTAGATGTGAGATGCAAGAGTCTGCAGGCACCTCAGTGTAACACGAGCAAAGACTTTTCAAACTATGCGGCGGAGGGAAATGCCCCGGCAATTGTTGCAGTCTCTCCGATCTCCTTTGTTCTTATATAAGGTGATGAGGGTAGCGCCCTGCATGTCCTGAGGGATGTGTCCTTGTTACCAGCAGACTGCAGAGTAGTTTGTTTAGTGGTTGGAGCAGCGCTGCCTTCCTGCTTTGAAGACCTCTGCTTGTATGCCATCACTCCCAGTTGCTTTCCTATCAGTAAATGGGTCCACACACACACACACACACACACACACACATATATATATATATATATATATATATATATATATATATATATATATATAATGATTAGAGAATAAATGAGAAAAGTATTGGCATGAAAAGGTGCTCAATGCTAATAAAGCAGAGCAGTTTTATAATCAATAGTAATGGTATTATGGATGATTTGGACTCATAACTTAAAGTTTCATGGTTATGCAATCCTCAGATGAGTCAAATGGTTGAGATCTTAAAACCCAGTAGTAAAATGTTTGAGAATGCAAACACTAGCTCTTAGGTGATGTCATCTTATAGGCACCTACACATGGACACACTAGTATGGGTCAACAAGAAGGTTCTTGCAAGTCGAGTCGACCCATACTAGTGTGTCCATGTGAAGGTGGCTATAATATAACATCACCTAAGAGCTAGTGTTTGCATTCTCCACCATTGTCTAGCAGGTCTAATCAAAATGTTTTGATTACGGTCAGGTCACGCTGAAATCACCGGTTCTAACTAGATCATCGAAATTAAGCAGTGATGAGTCTGTTTAATACTTAATAGGGTGACCACTTAAGTAACAGCAGGTACTGTAAGCAACCAGAGTCCTTCGTTTATCAAAATGATTTGATTCGGCGTTAAAAGAGATTAATATACCGTAAAACATACAACCGGTAAGCCTACCGTACAGTTGCTCTTTTGTGGGGTGCTGCTTCTAGGATTTGTTCAAAACAGCACGTTGCATCATTGTAAAGTTCCCATGTAGCTTTTTCTCTATTCGTTTCATTTGTGTCCACGTGGTGTAGCCTTATAGTAGCACTCGAACAGTTACAAATTAGATACATATAGTCAGAAAGTTATTATCTAAACAGGTTTGGTTGAATACCAAGGAATATTTCTCAATGATTTTTAATTGCTTACGTTCAAGCCAGCGTGTCATTTGTCTTTAATAACTAGCGCGCTAACCATAGCCCCCCCACCTCCAATAAACCCTTCTGAATAAACCTCGCACCCCAAAAAACAAACAAACAAAACAAAAAGCAACAAACAACAACTACAACAAATAATACCGCTGAAGACGATAATGAGCTTGGTTGAAAGCGCTTGGGGAAACGTATGATACACTTTCTCTACCCCTGAAATAGCCATATATATATATTTACCAACTCCTCCGCACAAGCAGGATGCGGCACAAGGTCAATTTCTTAAGCGGAGTTTAACAAGTTTGAATTCAGAGTTTTCCTTCTCCTAGACTGGTTACCTAGCCATGGTTAAAGAGCCCAGTCTGCCCTGCTATTTACCCATTGCTGGGGGGAGAATTGGATTCATACCTTTCACCAAGGGTATTAGCGCCATGATAATGTAAACAGCTTCGTCCAGGAATTGAACTCGGGTCGACGAGTTCCTTTCCTACGATTCTAACCATTAGACCACGCGCCGCCTATAGATAGCGATATAAGAAAAAATGTATACAAACTAATTTGCTGGTGCATAAAGAAGACTCTTACTTAAATGATAAAAGAAATTAAAGTTATCGAAAAATGTTCGAAAGATGATTAACTCACTCAGGGTTAGATTTGGTCATCGTGATTAGACAGCAATTTTTAAGCCAATGGACATCACTGTTTTAGATGACCAGAGAGTAAAAATTCAAGGACAGCAATATGCAGAACATACGTGAGAACGTTTAAAAATGGATGAATATAAAGAGAACAGTTGTACCCATCATCACTGGAATACTTGGAATCATCACTAAGAAAGAACTGAAGCCAGTTAGTTAAATCAGCTAGACAATTGAGGAAAGTCCTGGAATATGTGCTAGAAGGCGGTGGCTGAGGGTCACAATGTCCTGGGTATGACGTTGGTTGGGAAATTCTGGAACTCTAGGAAATGTGGAGTACCCTTTCATCACTATTGTTTATAGAAGCCACCGGTTTCCCCGACCAAAATGATAACCTTGTTAAGTTTTTAAGGGCCATAATTGGCCAGTTGATTCTAGGTAGAGAGTCCTCCGATTTGGTTCCCTTGGTAATCGTCTCAGGTAGAGAATCCTAGGTTCCTTCGTAGAAGGTTGCCAGTAGACTGAGAAAGAATCAGCGCTTAAGTAATATATCAGCCACGCAGTATGGACAGCGATTGGCTAAGGAATAGACCACATGATCTCGTCTAGTCTATAAATATAGGCCGGGAACTAGCATACACCTTATATCCCAAAAATTCCAACAAATCTCTTTAATTCTTTGCCTACTTTAAGCCGCTCAGAGCATCTCTCCAACCACTGTGATACTACCGTAAACAAAGTAAAAACAAACTGATGGTTGGTTCATTATAATTGAGCAGGAGGACTTATATAATAATAATGATAATAATAATGATATTAATCATAATAATAATAGGACTTTATTTAAATAGAATGAATAGATATTGAACTTTGAAATATCCTATCATACTGGTAAAATATACCAAGAAAATTTTGTACAGCCGCGGGGGAAATTTGTTAAGCAAAGAATCGGTTGGTTGGTTGGTTGGTTAGATTCTACAACATATCAACCCTTGTTGGGTTATTTTATGCCTATGAAATTTTGTTTGGTTCATTCTTCATGGGTACTTAATTTTTTTAAAACTCTGCATTTTTAAACACATTTTTTCTCTATTTAACCCATAGATGGTACCCTAACAGGTACTACCACATCGGGTCAGAATGGACGTGGGAACAATAGTGATGAAAGGGTACTCCACATTTCCTAGAGCTCCAGAATTTCCCCATCAACATCATACCCAGGACATTAGGACCCTCAAACACCGCCTTCTAGCACATATTCAGTTGTCCATAAAGTGTGCACTTTAATTTATAACTTTACAGTGTACACAAACTTTGTGAACACACCGTATGATAAAAAAGGTTGGGGTTTGTCATAAGGGCAATAGGGTTTGAGACAATCATATAGGTGCTAGGGCTTGAAGTGGCCAGCTGATTGATCAGAGTGAGCCTCTTCGACTGCCCGTCTAGCCTAAGTAAGGGCCAAAGTGGAGTGGTGCATGTCATGGACTGCTCAGTCGCCAGGATTCCGTTCTTAAGCATCACAGGTCGCCATCCACGGCGAACAGGCGGGCTCCATTGGGGTGGGATGCTGTAGGCGTATTTTACAGCCCTAGCCAACAAGGCGGAAGCAAAGAGTTAGAGCTGTGTATGTAGACACTCTTGGTCGCCATTATTGGTATCCTTTCATTTTTTTTGCTACATTTTTTCTTCAGAAATAAATGGAAAATAAATGGAAAATACCTAAAAATATATAAACGTGTTGTATCAATTTTTTTAATAGAGCAAAGCTGTTTCACTAGATTTTTGTTTTTTTGTTTTTCAGGAGATACTCTATATTATGTACAGAAATTTCATGGGAGCTAATTATTGTGACTAGGGTTGTATATTCCGATTATCTGATAGGAAAACTAGCATTTAATTGACATTTGACACAGACATACGGCGTCACTGTTTGATCCCAGAAGAGTTATAGGTCATATTGAAGTCGTGTTAAATTGTCACTGAACAGAAAAATGTCCTTTTAAAATGTCTCTAAAAGAGAAAACGTTATCACTGACATGACATTCATATTTACTTCAGCTCTGTTGGCCAAGCTTAGAATATACTGACTGTATCCCCCGCAGAGGGGTAACATCCCTTTAAAAAGAAGTGTCATAGGTATGAAACTAAACTGCTTGGGATGGTGAGGCTCCTATTCTGGAGATCTGAAGAGTATGGAGCATTCCTTCATTGACGTCACACCCCAAAATATCTTAAGATACAACTACACAAAATATAACTCTGAACGCACAAGGAACACGATTTCATTGTTTCAAGGTATAAAATAACCCTAGACAATTTGACATGCTCAATCGGCTAGTCACACCAAGTCCTAGCACCTATATGATTGTCTCAACTCTATTGTCCTTATAGTCCCTTTTTATCATGTGCTATAAGTCGGTGGCTGAGGTTCTCAGTGGCCTGGGTATGACGTTAAACTCCATCAAATATTGAAGTTTTAATTCTGAAACTCTAGGGAATGTGGAGCACCCCTTTATCACTATTGCTCGCTGGTCTACCTTAACCTGGTAGTATCTGTTAGTGTCGCGTCTATGTATTGGATAGATAAAAAATGAATATAAAACAATGTGTTTAAAAAATGAGATTGAAAAAAAAATGAATACCTAGTTAGAATGAATGGACCATATGACCTTTCATCATCACCATCATGTCGCGCAAGTAGCACGGATATCCATGACAATCTCACGCCAACCCTCCCTATCATTCATAGCCCCTGGGAACTCCTCTGCACAGCATCCAGCATCCTCAAATAGCTGGTCAATATAGATCCTGGCTGGGCGGCCCACACTAGCACGCCCATGTGTTGGCTTCCACAGGAGTATGTCGCTTATGAGCTCGTCCTTGCTTCTCCAGCAGTGTCCCGCATGCCTAGTCCGTCTTACTCGTATGGTTTGGGAGATGGGGAGCAAGTGGCCATACAGCTGCCTAATTGTGGGGTGATGTTTCCACGACTTGTTTAAGACTGCACGCAGCATTCTTGTGCAGGTCCCATCTAGCTTATTTTCAAGGCGCTTCGTTAGGGTCCATGTGGTGCATCCATACAGCAGTAATGATATAACCACAGCCTGGAAGAATTGTCGCTTTAGCTTGTCAGCGAGATCGAATTTCCATATGACTGATAATTTGAAAAAAATATGACCTTTAGGGACCCCTTTCGATCTCGATTAAGAAAGGACATGTTTTTCATTTACACCGTCAATATGCGGTTGTTTGTTAGGGGTTAGGGTTTAGGGTTAGGGATTAGTTTTATAATTTAAAACAAAAACTCTAAAAAACGTCTGTTAAGAAACAACCAGATATTGACGATGTAAATGAAAAACATGTCCTTCTGAATCGAGATCAAAAAGGGGTGCCTAAAGTTCATATGGTCAGAATGAATAAACAAAATGTTATGTATAAAATAAAACAACAGAATCCAATCAACCAACATTTTTGGTGAATGGTATCACCCCTTTCCAGGGGATACAGTCAGCGTATTTCAAGCCCCGCTGATAGAGCAGAAAATATTCTAAGTATTGAATTAACTTAATCAGTTTTAGGACGTCCTTCCAAGTATCTTGAGAGCTGTATAAACAACGTGTTTATATCTTTATGTTAATCACTCTGCATTAGAATACTACTGTTTTGCAAATGATATTTGTTATTTTTACAAAACCGGCTAACACCCGATTTTTCCAACTCCTAATATTTGCATTTTACGATTACGCTGATCGTGGTAATAAAATGCAAGTCACTTACAACATGTCATTCGATCTGTAAATAAGAAAACAAATAAGTTAGGTCTTTTTTAATTTTTTTTTTCAAAATCTTAAAAACAACTTTCAATTTATTCCTTTTTAGAATTTTGATATATTTATTTTAAAGACGAAGGACGAAGACGAAGGCTAATGACTTTGCTGACTGTGTAGTCAAGCTTTGTCATTTGAGATGACCGATTAATGACTTTCAAATTTCGAACTTTTAAGCTTAAGTCCATCGCATCGCTTATCAGGCGAGGGATTACTACGACCTATTTATCAAATATCCCCCAACTGGTATTATCTGCGTTATTCGGACTATTGTCCTCATCATCATTGTTATTTGTACAACGTTTCGGTCGATATGCCCTCCGGTCTTCTTCAGGTATTTCTTGTCGGACTCGGGAACCTTCTCGGACTCGGGAACCTTCTTTTCGGACTCGGGAACCTTCTTTTCGAACTCGGGAACTTTCTTGTCGTAATCGCGAACCTTCTTGTCGTAATCGGGAGCCATCACGGAACTTTGAAGCTAACGCTTTATTCAGTCCACGGGTGTATCCTGTTCTCATTCCGCTAACCATAGCTGGGTAGGAGCTGTGTTGATTATTATTCTATGTAACTGCCGCCTGACAGGATTGAACGTCATCTCAAACATTCAGAGAAATAGGATATCATAATTGTTTGACTGTCATCTTTTTCCTTTTTTTTTGCAACAAAGTAAGAGACATGGTAACCTCCAATGAGATATGTGTCCTGTGTATAACTCTAAATTGCATCTGGTGGTGAGTCTCAAGTTCTGGATATCTGGAGAGCGTTGAGTACTCCTTTATTGCCATTACTTCCAGGTCCATTCTTACACGGTGTGGTGGTATTTCTTAGGGTTCCATCTATGGGTAAATTAGATCGCTTTAAAATTATTCGTATTCGATGGGATGATGAGCAAAAATCTCCACAATCTAAATAGTCTAAATAATCTAAATATTCTCGTTTGAGAATTTTGGAAAGGTTAATAAAAGATTAATTATTGGAATTTGGGACCATATTACCTTTAGGCACCCCTTTTTGATCTCGATTAAGAAACATGTTTTTTTTTTTTACACCGTCCGGTTGTTTGTTAGGGGTTAGGGTTAGGGTTTAGTTTTATAATTAAAAAAATCTAAAAATCGTCTGTTAAAACAACTGGATATTGACAGTGTAAAACATGTCCTTTCTTAATCGAATTTGTTCTGGATCTTAAATAATATTTGTGCTGTCTCTGTCTGTCTGTCTGTCCATGGATGCAATTCAAAACAAAGCCCTTTTCTTGGGTAGAATCTTACGATAAATCCAATGGTGGTATCTACATTTAAGTCTTTAATTCATCTGGGGTCACTTGGGACCAAATTACCGACTGTGGTAAACTATTCAAGGGTCAGCAATATGAAATTTAAAAAGAATAAATTCAAATTTAACCGGATACTATATAAATATTTACCAACCTCTCTGCACGAGTAGAATTTGGTACAAGGTCATTTTCCTTCTCCTGGACTGGTTGCCTAACCAAAGTTAAAGATACCAGTCCGCCCTACCATTTACCCATAGTTGGAAGGATAATAGGTTTGTTTTGTTGGATTTTACAGCATATCAAACCTTGTTGGGTTATTTTATGCCGAAGACGTTTTGTTCTATTCATGCTTGATATATATTCAATTTTATAAACTCAATGTTTTTGCATTTTTTAAAAACTCATTTTTTTGTATTTAACCCATAGGTGGGACCTTAAACAGGTACTACCAGTCCGGATAAAAGTGGACCTAGGAGTAATGATGAAGGTGTCCTCCACACTCCTCAGAGCTCCAAAACTGGAACTTTCTCATAAGATGCAGTTTAACATCATACCCAGGACACGGAGGGAGAATAGTTGGATTCGTACGTTTTCTAAGGGAGCTAGTCTATCTATCTATCTATCTATCTATCTATATATATATATATATATATATATATATATATATATATATATAAAGGGCAGTTGGTGTGTATGTATGTATGTATGAATATCCGGATGAAACTACGAAAAACAAAGTAAATAGACGAATAAAGGGCCGGGTTAGCTCAGTCAGTAGAACGTTCGGCTAGAAACCACAAGGTTCCTAGTTCGATACCGGTCCTCACCGACTCAGCGTATGAGTAGGACAGGGATCTGTGCGGTAAAGGAGCTGATGGTAGGTGTGGCGCTCCACCTCAGACGCTAAGATAATCTCCTTGGTCTAGCGCTAGTTAAATGGGGATAGACTCCCTCGCTGATTGGCTGATACCGACATTAGGCCACCCCGACGACTTTACTTACTTAGACGAGTATTAGTCAAAAAGTAATGCCATTTTCTTTATTTAATGTGAAGTTCTTTTTATAAAACTGAGGCCTACATTGAGACCCTAACGAGGCTCAGAGCAAGAACCCGACGAGTAAGACCCAGCTTGCCAATCGACAATGTCCCCCTTCTGCATCACACACTAGCATCAGGACAAGGGAGAAAATCGCCTCATTCGAGTGGACAACTTTATCGCATCCTCCATATACTCACCAGATTTAGCACCTTCAGACTATTAGCTTTTCGGCCCCATGAAAGAGGGTTTGAGAAGCAAACTTTATTCCAGTGACGAGGAAGTGAAATCTGCAGTGAAGAAGTGGCTCAAAGAACAGTCAACAGAATTTTACGGGTCATTGATATTTGTTCTCATTCAAAGGTCGAACATTGCTATTAAGAGAAACGGTGACTATGTGGAAAAGTAGGGATGTGATCCACAGGGGACCAGCTTCACTTTGATGTATGATACATGTTCCTGTGTTAGCAATTATACCTGTCCTAAACAAAATGGTGTTACTTTGTGACTCTCCCTTGTATATCCACATTAAATAGCACCGGTTTTTGTTTTTTGTGCAAAAATTATGAAGATATTTAAAAATCAAAATGTACAAGAAATAGCATTGAAATTCTACTTAAGAACATACAGCATTTATAAATCTTAAAAGTAAACAAATCAATACACCAGGGTTTTTTTTTGCCATCCTCCACTCTATCCTGGCGACGCTGGGTAGCCGCTTCTAGTGTTTTATAAATCTTAAATGTTGACATGATCAATTAATCAATCAATCAATTGACATATGAATTCACATCTGGTATTTTTGGAAATCTCTCTTTATCTTTTGATTTACCTTAAGGAATCGGCAAAGTTCAAATTTAATCCTCAAAGTGCATTCACCATCATCTAATTTTCTGCTCGTCATCTTATTTTATTTCCACGTAGCATTTGATCTAATAGTTTGAAATTATCGGAATTTCTAAGATTAAGCATGTCCAGTGTTAATTCGTGATTAAATTTTCCTGTTTATCTTATCACTGTTGCTTTTTATCGCAATGCACAATTCGTGCCACATGACTTTAAATGGGAAACCGAATATGCATCGTTGTCGCAAAATAACAGCTGATTTTACTGATATTATTGGCAAAAAGGGGAATTGTCTCATCGTCAGTCAGGAGCCGATTAGTCATCCTAAAGCCAAGGCCTTGCGTTTAAGGACATTTTCATGTCAAAGCTGAGAACAACCTTGACAGATAACGAAGTTCAAACCAGATCTTCTTGTGAAGAAAGAGAAGAAAATTTATTAGATATTGTAGGTATTTACCTAACCCGTTCGTCACGAGTAGGATGTGACACAAGGTCACACGTACGGGGCTTATAATGAAGATCAAATCAAAGTCACAAGTATCGGCCATCCAGTGAGGATCGAACTCGCTATTAAATAATAATGGATCTGCAAGACTAGCTTACTTACCATTACAATACGATCACCACGGGTAGGATGTGACACAAGGTCACAAGTATGGAGCATCCAGCAATGATCGAACTCACCATTCAGTAATAATAGATCTGCGAGACTAGCTTGCTAACCATTACAACATGGGACTCCCTTCTATACCCAGTCCGCTCATCATGGGTAGGATGTGACTCAAGGTCACAATATGGAGCATCCATTGATGCTCGACCTCGCTATTCAATACTAATGGATCTGCGAGACTAGCTTGCTAACCATTACACTACGATGAGAAGCCCTTCTTACTCAGCCCAATCACCACGGGTAGTATGTGACACAAGGTCACAAGTATGGAGCATTCAGCAATGATCGAACTCACCATTCAATAATAATGGATCTGCGAGACTAACTTGCTTACCATTACACCATGATGAGACGCCTTTCTTACTCAGGCCGTTCACCACAGGTAGGATGTGACACAAAGTCAAAAGTATCGGCCATCGAGTGAGGATCGAACTCGCTATTAAGTAATAATGGATCTGCGAGACTAGCTTGGTAAACATTACAACATGGTGGGACCCCCTTCTATAGCCAGTCCACTCATCACGGGTAGGATGTGACTCAAGGTCACAATATGAAGCATCCATTGATGCTCGAACTCGCTATTCAATACTAATGGATCTGCGAGACTAGCTTGCTACCCATGACACCACGATGGGATGCCACTTTGTCAGATACTGTATATCACAAGTATGAAGCATCCGGTGAGGATCGAATTCGTTATTAAGTAGTAATGGATCTGCGAGACTAGCTTGCTAACCATGACACCACGATGGGATGCCACTTTGTCAGATACTGTATATCACAAGTATGAAGCATCCGGTGAGGATCGAATTCGTTATTAAGTAGTAATGGATCTGCGAGACTAGCTTGCTAACCATGACACCACGATGGGATGCCACTTTGTCAGATACTGTATATCACAAGTATGAAGCATCCGGTGAGGATCGAATTCGTTATTAAGTAGTAATGGATCTGCGAGACTAGCTTGTTAACCATTACTCCACGATGGGACGATTTGGTTTTTGACCAAAAATAATAGAGATTTGATTTTTTATTCGTGAAGATAATTAAAAAAATTAAATTTAAATGATAACAGCATGGATTTTTTTTCCATTTATTATTTTAGATAGTAGACATTAACATTTCTTTTCAGAGTAGCTGGATCAATGCAAGGTCTATTTATTTATTTATTTATTTATTTTACATAGGGATTTAAATGGGGCATCCCACGATGATTCAACTCACGATTCAGTAATAATGGATCTGCGGGACTAACTTTAAAAAATCCCCCCCCCCTCTATCCAGGCGACGCCGGGTAGCCGCTGCTAGTTTATAAATAAATGCTCGATATCAGGGATAGAGCATATGTATTTAATTTACGATAGTGTAGACCCATAGTGAACGGCGCTTAGTGGCTATGCAATCCCCAGAGCAAGGGCTATCTTAACTAAATGTTCATATGCAACATGTGTCTTTTTGATGATTTGCAACAGCTGTGCAACTCGATGGATAAACTTGATACCAGCCACCACGAACATCTGAGAACTATCAACGAACACCGATGGCTAAACAGTCTAATCTCCAGCAAGGGCCCCGTGCAAGATGTGCAGCAGCATTCCACTATCATCAAGGGTGGCGCAACTACGGTGGTCCATGTGTGATCTAATGGTGTCAATGGTAAGAAACTAACACCAAATGCCGTTCACTTTGTGTCAGCACTATTAAAAATTAAATCTGTATATACTCTATTAGCGATATTGAATACACTTTCTTCAAAATGCAAACCAGCAATCCCTAGTGGCCTAGTATGCTTACACAGTAAAATTCCATTTCTAAATATTGTGTGTGTAGATGGCGCGGTGGTAACATGTCCGACTGATTACAATTCGGTCGGGTTTCGAACACAGCCTGATGTAGCCTGCCTTGTCTAGTTACACTGATGAGCCGTGATACGGCAAAACAGAACTGCATGTACTATATATATATATATATATATATATATGTGTGTGTGTGTGTGTTGGGGTTGGCATATATATATACCAACATTTTCGCACGATCAAGATATGACACAAGGTCAATTTCACACGCATACAGATTTGCATTCAGAGTTTTCCTTCTCCTAGACTGGTTACTTAGCCAAGGTTAAACAGACCAGTCTGCCCTACTATTTACTCATTGCTGGAGGTGGAGCAGTTGGATTCATGCCTTTTCCAATGTTATTAGCTCAATGTGAAATGCAAGCAGTATCATTCAAGTTTGAACTCTGGTCGACGAGTCCATTTCCTATGACTCTAACCATGAGACAACACACCTTCTTGTAAGTATGTATGTATGTATATATATATATATATATATATATAATCATTTTTTATGGATTTTGTTGGTTGGCTGGTTGGTTGGGTTTTACGGCATGTCAACCCATCAAGTTATTTTACGCGGAAGACGTTTTGTTTTATTCATTCTTGATGGGTAATCAATTTTCAAGCACATTTTTTAAACTCATGTTTTCTATTTAACCCATGAATGGGGCCCTAACAGGTAATACCACTCCCAGTCAGAGTTGACTTGTGAGTTATGGGGGTAAAGTGGCACTCCACATTCTCCAGAGTTCCAGTATTGGAACTTCGTCCAATAGAGTTTAACGTCATACCCTTAGCCACCGCCTTCTAGCACATATATGATAAAAAGTGTTGGGGTGATATAAGGGAAATAGGGTCGGGACAATCACATAGGTGCTAGGGCTTGGCGGGACCTACTGGCTAATTGGAATAGGTCTCTCCGACCACCCGTCTAGTCTAAGTAAAGACCAAATTGGTGTGTTGTCATGGACTACTCAGCCACCAGGGTTCCACCTTTAAGCATAACGGGTCGCCACCCACGACCAATATAGGGCTTCGTTAGCGGGCGGTATTACCTCTTTGCTGAGATGCAGTCGGTGTCATCTACAGCCCCAGCCACGAAGTCGGTATGAATGCTGTGATTTTTGCATAGAACTTAAAATATGCAAAATTCCTGTTGTATTTGAAACTAGACTGTCTTTGATTCGCCTCCGAACTACATCCGCTTTTATGTCATGAATAAATTTTGCTTGCATTAATTATCTCCCCCTGATTATTTGGCTCAGTTTTAATTGGTTTAATATCCTCCTTTTATTTTATTTTATCTCATCTGAGC
>CM042139.1:22242959-22247959 GCA_023376005.1 Doryteuthis pealeii | reverse complement strand
TTATGGTAGGTGTGGCGCTCCAACTCAGACGCAAAAACAATCTCCTTGGCCTAGCGCTAGTAATAAAAAGGAGATAAATTCCTTCGCCGTCTGGCTGATACCGACATCAGACCACCCCGATGACTTTACCTTTTACTTTGCTATAGCAATCAAAACACCTTTCAATTCAAACCCGCAACACCACTCCGGGTCAGGGTGGACCTGGGAGTAATGACAATGAAGGGATACTCCATACTCCCCAGAGTTCGAGAATTGGAACCTCCCCACTAGATACAGTTTAACGTCATACTTAGAACGCGTGCATTAAGTGCGTGTGTGGATGTCTTTATTCATCGGTTGGAAAACCCACTTGAACTATTTTTAAGGGCAATTTTTTATTAATGGATTTTACACATGCTAACGGAGCCCCTCTCCTTTTTTTTAAAGAAACGTTTCCCAACTCCGTCTGAGTCTGTACTGTGACCCAATATTCCTTTTCAGTGTGACTAGGGTAGACAAGCAATGGGAGAGGTCAGACTGAAGATTACGTAATACTCCAAATGACAAAGCAATTTTGAAAAAATGGAAAGGGCAGACTAGAGGACACAGAGTGAATTTAGATAAGAAGATAGATTGATAGATTGAGAGAGAGAGAGAGAGAGAGAGAGAGAGAGAGAGAGAGAGAGAGAGAGAGAGAGAGGGAGAGAGAGGGGGAGGAGAAAGAAAGAGAATGAAGGTAAAGAGAGAAAGAAAAAAAAAGATGAGAATGAAGGAAAAGGAGAAAAAGAATGAAGGGAATGAGAGAAAAAACAGAAGAGATGAATGAAAAAGAAAGAAAGAAAGAAAGAAAAAGAGGATGAAGGAAAAGAGGGAAAAAGAAGAAAAGAATGAAGGAAAAGAAAGAAAGAAAAAAGAAAGAAAGAAAGAAAGAAGAAAGAAAGAAGAGAATGAATGAAAAGAAAGAAAGAAAGAAAAATATGATGAAGGAAAAGAGTGAAAAGAAGAAAAGAATGAAGGAAAAGAGAGAAAGAAAAGAGAAAAGGAAGAAAGAAAGAAAGAAAGAAAAAGAGGATGAAGGAATGAAAATAAGAAGAAAAGAATAAAGGAAATGAAGAAAGAAAGAAAGAAAGAAGAGAATGAATAAAAAGAAAGAAAGAAAAAGAGGATGAAGGAAAAGAGGGAAAAAGAAGAAAAGAATGAAAGAAAGAAAAGAAAGAAAGAAGGAAAAGAAAGTGTATTGGACATGTTTTCAAATGGGGCGTTAAAGTCGGAAAAGCCATTAGATAAAAAAATATTGAGTAGATTTAAAAATGGGGTAAGATGTAAAGAATAATATATATATATTATATATATATATATATATATATATATATATATATATGAGAAACACGGAGAGATACAGCAATAAAGACAAAGGAAGGAAGAAAGAAAGAAAAAAGAAAGAAAGAAAGATGAGATTTATGGAGAAATAAAAAGGGGGAAAGAAAGAAAGAAAGACAGAAAGACGAGATAAACAGAAAAATGAAGAAAAGAGAGAAAGAAAGAAAGAAAGAAAGAAAAAAAAAGACAAGATGAACAGAAAAATGAAGAAAGAAAGAAAGAAAGAAAGAAAGAAAGAAAGACAAGATGAACAGAAAAATGAAGAAAAGAAAAAAGAAAGAAAGAAAACAAGATGAACAGAAAAATGAAGAAAAAAAAAGAAAGAAAGAAAGAAAGAAAGAAAGAAAGAAAGAAAGAAAGAGAAGAAGAAAGAAAAAGAAAGAAGAAAGAAAAATGAAGAAAAGAAAAGAAAGAAAGAAAGAAAGACAAGATGAACAGAAAAATGAAGAAAGAAAGAAGAAAGAAAGAAGCGCTAAGAAAGAAAGAAAAAATAAAGAAGAAAATAAAGAAAAGGAATAAATAAATACATAAATAAATAAGTAAATAAAGACAGAAATAAAGAATAAAAACATTAAGAATAAATAAACAAGGAAATAATGAAAAGGGATAGAGAAAGAAAGAAAGAAGAAAGAAAGAAGGAACGAATGAATGAATGAATGAATGAATGAATGAAAGAAAGAAAGAAAGAATACAAAAAAGGAAGGAAAATTAAGAAAGGTAGGAAAAAGGAAGAAAAGAGAAGTAAAAGAAAGAAAGAAAGAAAGAAAGATAGAAAAGCGAGAAAGAAAAGGGAAAAATGAATAGATAAGTAGACAAAGAAAGGGATAAAGAAAGAAAGAAAATAAGAAAGAGATACAGAATAATAAATAAAGAAAAAAGAAAAGGGAAGAGAGTAAAAGAAAATTAGAAAGAAAAATAAATAAATGAATAGGGAAAGAAAGAAAGAACAAAACCACAATGAAAGGGATATATAAAGAAATTAAAGAAAGAAAGAAAGAAAGAAAGAAAAAAGAGACAAACAATAAAATAAAAGAAAAGGGTATTGTTTGTTTGTTTTCTATTTAACCCATAGATGGGACCCTAACAGGTACTACCACTCCAGGTAAGAGTGGACCTGGGAGTAATGGTTATGAAAGAGTACACCACATTCTCCCAGAGCTCTAGAACTGGAACTTTACCATCAATTAGAGTTTATGGACCATATTACCTTTAGGCACCCCTTTTTTATCTCGATTCAGAAGGACATGTTTTTCATTTACACCGTCAATATCCGGTTGTTTGTTTGGGGTTAGGGGTTAGGGTTAGCGGTTAGTTTTATAAATTAAAAAAACCCTCTAAAAATCGTCTTTTAAAAACAACCGGATATTGACGATGTAAATGAAAAACATGTCCTTCTGAATCAAGATCAAAAAGCGGTGCCTAAAGGTCATATGGTCCAGGGGTATATAAATAGATAAATAAAGAAAGAAAGAAAGAAAGAAGGACAGAAAAAAAGAGACATCCAATAAAATAAAAGAAAAGGGTATTGTTTTTTTGTTTTCTATTTAACCCATAGATGGGACCTTAACAGGTACTACCACTCCAGGTAAGAGTGGATCTGGGACCAATTGTGATGAAAGGGTACTCCACATTCTCCCAGAGCTCCAGAACGGGAACTTCACCATCAGTTAGAGTTTAACGTCATACCCAGGACATCAAGACCCTCAGCCATATGATAAAAAGGGCTGGAGCTTGCCATAAGGGCAATAGGTTTGGGGCAAGTTGCTAGGGCTTGACGTGACCAGCCGATTGATCGGAGGGGCCTCTCCGACTGCCCGTCTAGGTAAGGGCCTAATTGAAGTGTTGCATGTCATGGACTGCTCATCCACCAGTGTTCCGTCCTTAAGCATCACTGGTTGCCATCCACGGCCAACGGGTGATCCCATTAGGGGATCTTACACCCTTCAGAGATATAGTAGGCGTATTCTAAAGCTACAACCGACAGAGCTGGGACAACATAGTCTTGATCCAAGCATTGGATAAGTTAAATTTCAAGGACCATATTAGCTTTAAGCACCCCTTTTTGATCTCGATTAAGAAAGGACATAGTTTTCATTTACACCGTCAATATCCGGTTGTATGTTAGGGGTTAGGGTTAGGGCTTAGGGTTAGGGGTTAGTTTTATGATTTTAAAAATATCTAAAAATCGGATATTGACGGTGTAAATGAAAAACATGTCCTTTCTTAATCGAGATCAAAAAGGGGTGCCTAAAGGTCATATGTTCCAATTTCAATGATATCTAACTCAACCCTTGAAATATACACAGAATCAGTGCTCTCTGTTTCTTTTTGTTCACTCCTATTACGGTTTGAAAATCGCATAACTGAGAAACTGTCAATTACTAAACATCGTTGACTCCATGTCTTCGCAATCCTAATTGCAACACCGAAGAAAGAAGTGCGGAAGGGGACTATGTTTAGACATATACCAAATTTGATCTCAAATGAGAGTATCTTGGTCAGCCCATGAACTTTTCAGCCAACCTTCGTCTATAGGCACTTATTTGATTATCAAAAAAACAAAACAAAACAACAACGTAGATTTATTTTTCGTATTTCCAGAGAAGCATTACATGATTCTATGAATAATTGTTATCACGTTTTTATTTTCAGAGAGAAGACGTCATAGTTTTTGAAAACTTTGAAAAAATCTTTATGCACAAGTTATCTAGATAATCACAGTCCCCTATTTAATTGAATAATTGTGCAAATTGCTCGTTTTCTGTTAGCCAGCCAAAATACAATGGATTTTTTCTTGCATCTCGCGTGTCTACGTCAACCAACTTCCATCTCTAACTGTCCACTGTGCATCCACGAGTGGGTTGAGCGGGGTGAGCGTGTGGGAGATAATAATCGTTTTTATTTTGTGCAACCATCGCGAAAGAACGTTTTTTTAATGCAAAATCAGATGCTGCTGCTGCTAATATAAAAGATTCGCTGGCTGCTGCCTATATTAGCCCTGATTTAAAATGGCGCCGCTGCTGGTAATTTGAAGTTAACAGATTTGTACCCTAATCATTTCTGGTTGGAATTTCTTGCGTATCACAGGTCTAATGTTACAAATATTTATTTGGCTAGAAAATAAAATAATCTTTTTAAATATGTAATTTGTATGTGGTTATATCGATTGAATTAATTTTTACAGTGATATAAATAACAATAATAAATGAAAACATTTATTTTAACGATTAATGATAACTTTGTTTTTATTATCAATACTTTTCAATTAGAATAAAATATATACATTTTAATCAGTATCTAATTTTTTTCGCATGTAAGTATTTAATTCTTAGCATTTCATTGTTACTTTTTAATACGGTAAAAAAAGAAGGAATTAAACGAATACATTTCATTTCTACCATTTGATATCAACAGGTAAGGAAGTTCGCTTAAACAGAAGAATATTTTCTTAGTAATTTTTATGATGCATGAAAAAAAAAGAAAAGAAGACTTATTCGATTTCCCAATTGAAAGTGTCTGCCGACAATGTCTTCCGGCTTGCAAAAATATTACAGTAGTCAGTAATTTATGAGGAAGACCGTCCCGGGATCCTGCCTCAAAAATTGTACCCGGTGACTGTTAAAATAACGACCCAACTACGT
>CM042139.1:22232959-22237959 GCA_023376005.1 Doryteuthis pealeii | reverse complement strand
TCATAATAAAAATTATAAATGCATAGAATAAAGTTTATTAACGATGTCTCTATGTAAGTTATCAATGAGTATTTGATTTATAGTCATAATAAAAATTATAAATGCATAGAATAAAGTTTATTAACGATGTCTCTATGTAAGTTTATCAATGAGTATTTGATTTATAGTCATAATAAAAATTATAAAATGCATAGAATAAAGTTTATTAACGATGTCTCTATGTAAGTTTATCAATGAGTATTTGATTTATAGTCATAATAAAAATTATAAATGCATAGAATAAAGTTTATTAACGATGTCTCTATGTAAGTTTTATCAATGAGTATTTGATTTATAGTCATAAATAAAAATTATAAATGCATAGAATAAAGTTTATTTAACGATGTCTCTATGTAAGTTTATCAATGAGTATTTGATTTATAGTCATAATAAAAATTATAAATGCATAGAATAAAGTTTATTTATTAACGATGTCTCTATGAAAATCTGATTTAGATCTACCACAACACCTCCCATGTTATTAATGCATTTACATTCCTGCAATATATCACTAAGAAATAAAGGTTTACATAATATATGGTGTGGTTAATTTATATACTGGATTTAACAAATCCGGGATTAATAAATTATTACTTTATCTTTTTTTTTATGTAGTAGCATAAGTAGTTAATCAATGATCTCTAATATTATTGTTTTATTCTCAAACATATTAAGATCAACCTTATGAATGATTTTTATATAAAAACCAATTAAAATATAATCAAAATAAGTGTAATCTTTTTAAATGATGTATTTAATTTTGTTAGTCTTTCTAATTTAATATAAGGTGTGGTTAATTTTCATACTGGTTTTAACAAAACCGGGTTTAATAAAGAATTACTTGCTGTTATTGATCTCTAATCTATCTATCTATCTATCTATTTGAAAATCGCAGAGGCGAAAAACTGTCATTTAACAAGCGCCGTTGACGTCATGTCTTCGCAACCCTAACATATATATATATACATATATATATATATACATATCTATATACATAGACTATCAATATATACATATCTATATACATAGACTATCAATAATATTGAGCTCTCTTTACTAATCTATTAATGATGGAGATTCGCTCTCTATTTGTCTGTAACAAAAACTGCGTCACTGCTTACGTCACATAACCCCAAATCGTCATAACATAGAATGAATACACTCAAAATTTGAGCATGCAACCTTAGATGGTCCCCATTTAAAAAAAAACGTTTTAATAAATACATGCCCGGTATTATATATATTCATATATAGTTTGTTTTATCTGAATAACATATTTAAAGTTATCAGAACTAAGTTTCCATTTCAAATTGTTTTATTTTTTACTCCTTTAATAAATTTGATGATTTTACCTACTTATGGTACAAACTCTCTGACATTGAATTTTTCAATCCCATCTACTCAGGAAATACCTTTCAAAAATGTATTTTTACATCAGCCGGAGGGCGTTTTTTTATTTTGCTAGTAAATGTAACAAAATATGTTATCAAACATTTCCTTCTCAAACATATCAAGGTCAATCCTGTGAATGATTTTATAAAGGAACAAATTAAAATATAATCAAAATAAGTGTAATCTTTTCATGTGATCTATTTAATTTTGTTAGTCTTTTTAATTTAATATATTTTATTACATTAAAACTTAAATACTTACGCCCAACGGAGGGCGCATATTGTTGCTAGTATCAATAATGATTATTTTCAATGGGATACAAGAGTAACAACAATTCTCAGAATATGACGAGTGTTTCTTTCGCGCGTATTTCTTTAATTCCCAATCATTTGTTTGCTTTTTGTTCAGTCGCCTGGTGAGTGTCGACAAAAACCGGTCGCATTCTAAATAAACGTGGTCATTGTCGAGCACAAACTGTTCATTCAACCATCTTTTTCACACACACACACACACACACACACACACACACACACAACACCAAACACACACACCACACTTAAATATATATTAATTAATAATAAAATTAATAAATCAAAAAACGTACACACACATAACACACAAACCACACATGCACACACAGACACAAGACACAGACACACACAAACAGCCACATACAAACAAACAAACAAACATACGCACAAACACACACACACATATATAAATATAATTTATATATATAATTAATAATGAATTAATAAATCAAAATCGTACACACACACATTCTCACAGACATGCATACACACACACACACACACACACACACACACACACACACACATATATATATATATATATATATATATATATATATATATCAAAGGGTTACTATCATGTAAACATTGTAGCAGCATAAATGGTTAATCCAAAAGGGAACAATATATCTTGTAAAATATAAAGCATTAATAGTTGTAGAAAAGTTATTTCCCTACCACGGATTCGGTTTTCTTAGTACATCGTCTTCAGGGGAGTTCCCCTGAAGACGGTGTACTAACAAAAGGGGGATTTTTAAGTTAGTCCCGCAGATCCATTATTATTGAATATTTAAATCCCTATTTAAAAAATAGACCTTGCATTGATCCAGCTACTCTGAAATGAAATGTTAATGTGTACTATCTAAAATATTAAAAGAAAAAAAATCCATGCTATTATCATTTAAATTTAATGTGTAAAATGTCTTCACGAATATAAATTAAATCTCTATCATTTTTGCTCAAAAACCAAGTCTTGGTGATATTTAATGTATATATGTATATTTACTTTGTCGTTAAATTTTTTTTATTTTCGAAGTTTCTTCGGGACATACAGACTCACACAACTGCCCTTTATATATATTATATATATATATATATATATATATATATATATATATATATATATATATATACCAGGGAGCATGGTGATGAACGGGTACTCCACATTCCCCAAACCTCCAAACTGGAGATAGAGTTTAATGTCACTCCCAGGACATGTAGACCCACAGCCACCACCTTCTAGCACCCATATGATAAAAAGGGCTTGGGGCTTGACATAAGGGCATTAGGGTTGGGGAAATCATATAGGTGCTAGGGCTTGACGTGACCAGCCGATTGATCGGAGGGGGCTTCTCTGACCGCCAGTCTAGCCCAAGAAAGGGCTAAAGTGGAGTTTTGCAAGTCATGGACTGCTCATCCACCTGGGTTCTATCCTTAAGTATCACGGGGAGTCTTACCCCTCTGCAGAGGTGCAGTCGGTGGATTCTAACACCCCAGCCGACAGGGCGGGGGAGACCTGGAGATCAAAGGAAGAATCTAGAACGTCCTGACAACAGCACTGTTAAGATGAGCTAGATTACTTAGGAGAGTCCTGGAGACCTGAGTAGACTTGCTGTCATTTAAATTTCAGTGATAAAGCACCTGTTAAAACTGGTTTGATAAACTCACATAGAGTAAAAATGATTTATGAAAGGCTAACGAACATCTCGGAAATTGATCTTGGGAATTTCAAAAATTCCTCTTTCTCTTCCCCCCCCCTCTCTGTCAGAAAGTGACGTAAGAAGATCTAAATTCTTATCAATATATATCTCTGAGATTTTTCTCGTAAAATCTATTCCCACGACTGCTCTTTGAAAAAAAACCTCGTAAACGTTCTCTTTCTTTCTTTCTTTCTTTCTATCTTTCTACAAGCATTTTCTTTCTTTCTTCTCTTCTTTCTAAAGCCATTTTTTTCTTTCTTTCTTTCTGTCTTTTTTCTACAAGCCATTTTCTTTCTATCTTTCTTTTTTCGTTCTTTCTTTCTTTTGCTAGCAAGCCTTTGTTCAATGCTTTCTTTCTTTTTTTTCTTTCCTTTCTTCGTTTCTTTTCTAACAAAGCTTTTTCATCTTGTCTTTTCTTCTTCGCTTTACTAAAATGCAATTTTGCTTATTTTTTTTCTTTGCTTTCTTTTTCTAACAAGCATTTCCCTTTCTTTTTCGCGGCTTCTCTTCATTCTTTCCCCTTTTCCACAGCTTTTTCTTTCTGTTTCTTTCTGTCTTTTCATTTTTTTTGCTTTTCTATTGTTCGTCCCAATTAACCAGAAGCAAAGTAGATTCTTCTTTCTTTCTAAAGCAATTTTCTTCTTTCTTTCATTTCTTTTCCTGGGTTCATCAAGACAAGAGAAAGCCGTTTTTTTCTGTTCTTTCCCTCGTTTCTTCTGGTGCTTCTCATTTCTTTCTTTCTTTTCTAGCAAGTCTTTTGCCCTTCTTCTTTCTTTCCCTGGGGCTTGTTCTTTTTGTCTTCTTTTCTTTTTTTGTCGTTTCTCTGTCTTTTCTTTTCTTTTGCTTTTTCTTTCCTTTCTTTGCTTTCTTTTCTACAAGCTTTTTCTTTCTTTTCTTTCCCTTCCTGTCTTTTTCTTTTTCTTTCTTTCTTTCTTTTTTTTTCTATAACAGAGTCTTTTTTTTTCTTCTTTCTTTGCTGGGTCTGGTCTTTTCTTTCTTTTTCCTTTCTGTCTGTCTTGTCGTCTTATTACTTTTCTTTTCTTTTCTTTCTTTGCTTTTTCTTCCCTAAAAAGAGGAGAGATTTAGGCATTATTCAAGATGGATAATTGCAATGTGCGGATAGACAATGGACACTTGAAGAGACCGGATGCAGATACGGCGAAACGTTGTGTTTTTATAGACTACAAAAAGTTGAAAAAACAGTCCGAAGTAATGCATATCAAGCCTATTCAAAAAAATTTCTTAGAAATAATATACAATTATAGGAAATCATAGAAATTGTTTTCTTGATTTTAATTTTTTGAGTGTGACAAGGAGAAACGCGAGGTACTTGACATATAAACTGATTTTTTAAACACTTAAGCAACATTCACTTTCAAACCATATATTTACGCTCTCTTCTCTATTTCTCCTCTCTCTTACACACACACCCACACACACATATAGATATACATATATAATATTATATTATATATATATATATATATAATATATATATATATATATTATATAGACTAAGATTTTGGTATGTACGTGTCGATCTATAGCAAAGACAGAG
>CM042139.1:22206510-22229010 GCA_023376005.1 Doryteuthis pealeii | reverse complement strand
GAAGAGCAGTGCGTTCCGGATAACATAGCGCTAATAGCCTTGGGAAAGGTATGAATTCTACTCTCCCTCCAGCTATGGGTAAAATAGTAGGGCAGACTGGACTCTTTACCCTTGGTTAGGCAACCGGTCTAGGAGAAGGAAAACTTTGAATTCAAACCTGTTAAACTCCACTTAAGAAATTGACCTTGTGTCACATCCTGCTCTTGCGGGTGGTGGGTGGTGGTAAATATGTATAATGTGTGAAATTTTTATGTAGTTATATTAGATTAATTTTTTATGTGTATCTATGAGATGAGGCTGGTATGAGCAAATATGAGATTTCGGACTATTGTCCTCATCTTTATTATGTATAAACACACTGTTCAGGCCACTGTAATCTTTGTCTCTGTTGTAGGTGTTTTTTTTTATTTTTAATTTTTTAGATGGAATTTGATTTGAAATTTTCACTCTATTTTTCACTGTATAATGCTGAATCTATCTATCTATCTATCTATCTATATATATATATATATATATATATATATATATATATATACCAACCTGCACGAGCAGGATGTGACACAAGGTCAATTTCTTAAGCGGAGTTAAACAGGTCTGAATTCAGAGTTTTCCTTCTCCTAGACTGGTTGCCTAAGAAGGGTTAAAGAGCCCAGTCTGCCCTACTATTTATTCATAGCTGGAGGAAGAGTAGGATTCATGCCTTTCCCAAGGGTATTAGCGCTAAGTGAAATGCAATTACCACATCTAGGATTTGAACTCGGGGCGACGACTCCATTTCCCATGACTTTAACCATTACACCATGCTAAATCTATATATGGTTATGAACTTTGACCTTGTCCATAATGACGCAGCGGGTTGGTTGCTTGTAGAGGCGGTTGCTATGAAGAGCAGTGCGTTCCGGATGACTGCGGGTCATGCCCGTAACGACCCCGACAAGCTGTGTTAGTTTCATTCGACCAGATCTAATGGGCAATTGGAATGCAATACTTGCTCCCCCAAGATAGAGGGCAGGGAAATAGAGCAATAGGGGTCACTTAGATTGACGTGTTGAATGAAGATAGACAGATATCGGGTCAATCAACCGGAGAGAAAGATAAAAATGTCGGCTCTTTGTCGGCCTTTTTAAGCAAAGAGTTAATCATCTGGGTTGAGTATTTTTCAAAAGAATCGATATATATATATTTACCAACCCATCCGCACGAGCAGGATGTGTCACAAGTTCAATTTCTTACGCGGAGTTCAACAGGTTTGAAATCAGAGTTTTCCTTCTCCTAGACCAGTTGCCTAACCAAGGCTAAAGAACCCAGTCCGCCCTACTATTTATCCATATCTGGAGGGAGAGTAGGATTCATACCTTTCCCAAGGGTATTAGCGCTAAGTGAAATGCAATTACCACATCCAGGATTTGAACTTGACCTTGTGTCACATCCTGCTCGCGCGGAGCGGTTGGTAAATATATATATGATAAAAAGGGTTGGGCTTGCCATGAGGACAATAGGATTTGGACAAGTTGCTAGTGCTTGCGTAACCACCCTATTGATCGGAGTAGGCCTCTCCGTCCTCCGGTCTAGTCTAAGTAAAGACGAAAGTGAATTGTCGCATGTCATGGACTGCTCAGCCACCACAGTTCCATCCTTAAGCATCACGGGTCGCCACTCACGGCCAACAAGTGGCCTCATTGACGGGTTCTTACTCTTCTGCAGAGGTGCAGTCGGTATATTCTAATGCCCCAGCCGACAGGGCTGTTGTGTCGTTGTGTACAGTTCTGGGTCACTGGGTTAGTGAATATAAATAACCTAATTAAGGACATAAAACTCACCGAAAACGCTTAGAACGTTTTCAATTCATTTATTGGCATTCTATCTCATTGTTTCTAAAATCTTAATGAGTATAACATATAATGGTAAGACTGTTGCTATTATACATTGATTTGTTTAGATGTGTTTTGGTTATATATGCACAAGGTCAGAGTATTCATTGTCTTACCTTTAATTTTTTTTTAAAGGTAGGTGAAGGATAATGCGAGTAACGAGACTTACAGACACATTAAAGACAGATTTATTTCTTAAAGTTCAATCAGAGTTTTCCTTCTCCTAGACCGGTTGCTAACCATTGTTAAAGAGCCCAGTCTTCCCTACTATTTGCCCATAGCTGGAGGAGAGTAGGATTGATACCTTTCCCAAGGGTATTAGCGCTAAGTGAAAATAAATAAATAAAAAATACAATAGTATAAGTGCTAAGGGCCGGGTTAGCTCAGTCGATAGAGAGTTCGGCTGGAAACCACAAGGTTCCTAGATCGATACCGGCCCTCGCCAACTCAGCGTATGAGTAGCACAGGGATCTGCGCGGTAAAGTAAAGAGCTGATGGTAGGTGTGGCGATCCACCTTGGATGCGAGAACAATCTCCTTAGTCTTGCTAGTGAAAAGGGGATATGCTCCCTCGCTGATTGGCTGATACCGACTTTAGGCCAACCCGACGACTTACTTTATTTGTAAGTAGACAGTGCTCAATATCATTGCTAGAGCATCTATATTTGGGTTAATGTAGCGTGGACATGGAGTCAACACCTGGTTACTGACAGTTTCTCACCTATGCGATCTTCAGACCAAAAGCGCATAGGCGGCAAATTGATATTTATGACGTAGGTTGGTTGTTTAAATTTTACGGCATGTCAACCCTTGTAGGGTTATTTTATGCCGAAGGCGTTTTTTTTTTAATTCATTCTTGATGGATATTCAACACTCAATTTCTTTTTAAAAACATTATTTTTAAACTGATTTTTTTTTCTAGATAGAACCCTTACAGGTATTAACACTCCGGGTCAGAGTTGACATAATGAGTAATGGGGAGGAAGAGGTACTCCACATTCCCCAGAGCTCCAGAATTGGAACTTCACAATCAGATAGAATTTAACGTCATGCCTAAGACACTAAGACCCTCAGTCACGGCCTTCTTGCACATATGTGATAAAAAAGGGTTGAGGCTTGTCATACATGCAATAGGGTTGGGAAAATCATATAGGTGCTAAGTGTTCACTGTTTATGTTATAAATATAGCACCCACATTATCTATCTATCTGTCTATCTATCTGTCTATCTATCTCTATTTACCTATCTCTCTCACTATCCTCCCTCCCCCTCTCTCTCCCTCTCTCTCTCTCTCTCTCTCTCTCTATATATATATATATATATATATATATATATATATATAAAAAGATGAAAAGCTTAAATTTATAAGATATAAATTTATTTCAGCCGTTTTGGCCTTTTCAAATCTGATTTCATATATATATATATATATATATATATATATATATATATATATATACACATATATATTAGTGGGATTTGTGGATATACCAAAGTATGATAATTTAATTATTACAACGTTTCATATGTTTACTTAAGAGCTATTGCAATATATTTCAGTATGTAAAAATTATAACCTTGATTTAACTCTCTCTCACTCTTTTTTAAGAGAGGGGGTTGTAAAATATCTGCATTGATTTACCGATAAAAATCTGTGGGGCGACGTTTAAAATATCTACATTAATTTGTCGATAAAATGTGCCAAAAACATGACTCGGACAATATCTAAGTTGGACCGGAAATTCGTCTGACGCTGGCTCACTAAAACATAGCCTAAATTAAGGTAGCAGGTCTGGACGCCATAAGATCAAAATTACCAAAATATATTCCGTAATTCATAAATTCAATATTACAAATAAAACAAACATGTAACTTCTTTTGTTTTTCAATTCATTTTAATTTTACGTTGGGCATTTAAGCGACACAAGACCATTTGGGATGTTTAATTTTTCAAATTGGGCAAAATAAAATGTGATAAATAAAAAATCTGCGATTAAGCGACGCCAGATAATCTGGATTTACATTTTTGCATTGTATCTTGAACAATTTAGAATTTAGTCTCATTTTAACCAGAGAATGTTGCAGGATGATAACGGACGGAAGATTTAGGAACAAGCGTATTACTATATATATATATATATATATATAATATATATATATATATATATATATACAAAGTGTATCAAAAAAGTATCGAGATTTTTTGTACTTTTTGACACACCTTGTATTCTGAAAAAATAACGTTCCATTTATTAATTTTTTTAGAATACAAGGTGTGTCTAGAAAGTACAAAGTTTAAAACTGTATTTACCAAGATAGAAATGAAGAATGAATAGAACGCTGTTTTATTTCAGAATACAAGGTGTGTCAAATAGTACAAAAGAATCTCGATACTTTTTGACACACCTTGTATTCTGAAAAAATAACGTTCCATTTATTAATTTTTTAGAATACAAGGTGTATCTAGAAAGTACAAAGTTTAAAACTGTATTTACCGAGATAGAAATGAAGAATGAATGGAACGCTATTTTATTTCGGAATACAAGGTGTGTCAAATAGTACAAAAAAATCTCGATATTTTTGACACACCTTGTATGTATATATATATATATATATATATATATATATATACATATATTAATTATTAATGTGTATGGTTGGCACTAGTATACTAGAAACAGTAATAGTAATCCAACGTAGAGTGTTATTAGAAGAGTGCTCAATATCTGTGATAGAGCGTTGATAGTTGAATGAAGTGACAAATAAAAGTTTTAGGTTTATTCATTTATTTGGGAACGATATTACTACCAATGGTTTCCTGCTAAAAGCATTCATCAGGTAAACGAAATGTTTTTTTTTAAAAAGACAGAAATGGTATAAATGGTCGAATGTGTGCGGAATGTTCTTTTTGTTTGTACGTGTGCGTATTTTTGTTTGTGCGTATGTGTATGATGTCATGCGCGTGCGTGTGGAAATGAATAAAACCTAAAACTTTTATTTGTCACTTCATTCAATATATATATATATATATATATTATATATATATATATATAGAGAGAGAGAGAGAGAGAGAGGGGTGAACGACTTTTGATACCATCTATAGACTCAATAGAATTCTGGTTCATGAATTAGAAATTATGATAGATCGATTACTTTTTTGCACCGGGAAAGTGATTAATATTTTCATGATTTTTTTTTCTTTTATTTACAAGAAATTCGTGTCTCGTTCGATTTTGCCCCGAGGCGGACGGTTGAATTTACCTGACACTTAAAACTGTCTGGGTCATATCAAACGTGCTGAACTAACCCCGAGGCGAAAATTAGGGCGTGCTGAAAATTTTGTTGCATAACTATGAGTTTGAATGATGTGAGAAACAACTAGTCGATGTCACTCAATTCTTCCCGTCCATTTTTTAATTTTTTTTGGCTAAGACATGTATCAAGTTGCTTTTAGCATAAAGGAAATACTCCTGACACAAAGACCTACTTTTCTAGACTCGTAACGACAGACAAAATGTATTTCTAGTGACTGATGGGATATGGGTAAACCTGACACAAACTAATGGAAAAGTTATTGAAGAGATTCGTGAGTTTATAAGATAAAAACAAAAACTGTTACAGAAAACAATGACTCTTAAAGAAACAAGGAAATTAAATCTAATAAAAGCCACTCCGCCCTTTTTTAAATTATTATTTCCCATCAATTTCTTTAATTGTTGGACGGGCTGTATCAAATTAAAGGCTGGAGGCGCATGGTGTAATGGTTAAAGTTACGGGAAATGGACTCGTCGCCCCGTGTTCAAACCATGGACGTGGCAAATGCATTTTTATTTAGCGTTGATGACCTTGGGAAATGTATGAATCCTACTGTCCTTCCTGCTATGGGTAAATATTAGGGCAGATTGGGATCTTTAACCTTGGTTAGGGGTCTAGGAGAAGAAAGGCTCTGAATTCAAACCTGTTAAACTTTGCTTAATAAATTAACCTTATGTCACATCCTGCTCGTGCAGAGGGGTTGTCAAATACATACATATATTTAATTGAATGTTGTCTAATGAAGATAATACTAAAGGACGTTCACCATAGAACAATTAAGTCCTGAGTAAGACGTTAAACTATCTGATGGTGAAGTTCCACTTCTGTAGCTCTGGGGAATGTGGAGTACTTCTTCATCATTATTACTCACATGTCCACTTTGACATGGAGTGGTTGCACATGTTAGGGTCCCATCTATGGGTTAACTAGAAAAGGATGTGTTTAAAACATAAAAAAAACATAAAAAATGATGGCATAAAATGACGCAATGGGTCGACATGCCATAAAAACCAACCAACCAACCAACCAACCAACCATTGAAGTTTAATGATTCAAGAATTGTTTTATATGATTTTAAAGCTGGTTAATTTTGTGGCATGTGAAAGTTTGAGACTTGAATACTGATCTATCTATTTCGTTTTTTTTTTCTGTTTTTTTTTCATAGATCGCCTTTTATCTTTGCAGTCTAGATATTTTGCAATAAAAAAAAAAAAAATAGAATCTGCCAAAATGTTGTCTTATTCTCATTTTAAAAAACGAATTAGAATGAATTAGATCACTTATTTAAGGTCAAATTTTGTCTAAGTCCGAAAGTAGTAACATAATGAGCATCATTTGTAATTTATTTTGAATACACTATAAAACATTAAATTAGGCTCAAGATTTTACGGAAAATAACGATGACTTACTCCACTTACGTCGTAAAAAACATGTTACTAAACGTTAAAAACTTTTTATAGTTTCTTCTTAAAAATCAATAACAAAAACATTAATTACATTATGTACAGAAAAATGAATAACTTTTTGATATTAATTTAATAAAGATATCCTTTTTTTGTTCATATCACACAGAAAAACTAGAGTTTAAAAAAAATCATCCATTTTTTGTTTACAAAAGTCAGAGGAAAAATGTTGAAAAGTACGATGGCCGATCAGTGCCCAAATTGGTAAAAAAAAATACCAAAAAATCAGGGAATTATCTGATTTTAATAGTTTTTTCAGTGTTGACTTATCAATCGACGAATTCTTTCTTTTAAATTACTGAATTGCTTCAATCAAACGGATTCAACGGAAATAAATTGAAATTCTTTAAAATAAATATAACTATTAGAGCCATCCGTAGTAGCTACTCGAATACCAATTAATATACCTAATTAATAGATAAAATTCATTTAAAATATGAAACTCCTAATTTTAAGTTTTGAATTTCATGTTTTTAGATTCTAAAAAAGGGACTACTATAGACAGATTATCCACCATATGGAAATCTGATCTCTGATAAGATGAAGCGAGGTTTCTTTCAAGCTGTAGCTATGTCAGTGCTACTGCACGGTTGCACCCCTTGGACTCAAACAAAACACTTAGAGAAAAAGCTAGATAGGAACTACACAAGGACGCTGCGGGCTGTCTTGAAAATGCTGCTGTACGGCTCTTACTTCCTATTTCATTAATGGTTCTATTAGGACGAACAAGACACGCTGGACGAACTCATAAGTGACGTTCTTCTGGGACACTCCAGTATAGTCCGACCAACATAAACATACAAGGATCAGTGCGGGTTCTGGAAACAGCGAGGAAAAGCTACCAGGAGCGATGACCGATAGGAACAGGAGACGAGAAAGAGTCATAGGAATCCGTGCTGTCAGCACGACCTGATAATCATAATAAAAAATGTTAGGTTGTTTTTTTTATATGGGACTGATGTTATTCAAATTTAGTTCTCAATAGAAAATTGATGATACAACACAAACCAGAGCATAATAATAATAATAATAATAATAATAATAATAATAAGAAGAAGAAGAAGAAGAAGAAGAATGATGGTTGGTTGGCACCTTCCGTCTACCAGAGACGATGGAGTAGAGTCCAAATTTTTTTTAACTACATGTGGGTTCATATGGAGGATGAGCTGTTGCCCCAACAGCAAATCCCCCCTCTCCACACTACCGCTGTGATCCAAAGGAAAGGTAAAGAACCAATACAGTTTGGCAACAGAAGTGTCGCAGGAGTTGCTGGGTAGTACTGGATTTCAGCATCACACAACCTTAGGGACTCCGGCTCCTGATTTGTTTTCGGGGTTTACTCCTCTAGCCCTTGGGATGGCAAAGCCGCTAGGCAGCGCAGGTTTTGTTTCGGACTTTTCCTTGACTTAGATGGGTTGCCGACCAAGGCCAAGGAGCTCCTTCTAACCCATTTGAGGATTTATGTGAGTAGTAAGTACCCCAAACCTACTACTGTCGGTGTTCCTGAAAAATAAAATGATCCGGATTTGTTATCGGGGTTTACTCTCCTGACTTCCTCTGGATCATGTAAGCAGATCAGGGCGATGGTTTCATAAGACTCTTCCTGGTCCTAGATGGGTTGACGACCAGAAGAAGAATAGGAGCGATAGTAATATTATAGTGATAATATGGTTGAAAGAGCAATCATGGAACATTTGATGTAACAATGGGCAGTTTCGATAAACCGGAAACCTGTGAGGAAGTAGGAACAAACATATTAACCATCTTAGTTGAAACAATAGAACAAAAAAACTTTACATACACGCCTCATCTATCCAGCCTCCAAACACAATAAAAACATCGAATAATCCATAGGGCATAGATTATTCGACAACACATCAAACGAAACCATCTTCATCAACGCAAAAGAAGACTACGAGCATTAAAAATAGTGGATTTTCCGAAAAACTAACATATTCCCCTAACAGAACAACAATAAAACAAAAACAAAAACAAAACAAATAGATACAGAGAACCCACCATGCAACAGGAATGTTAAAATAAAAAGGAAAAATATTCTTCAAATCAACTGACAAACACTTCCCTAAATCAAACGAACTACACAAAATATTCAACAGAAACACTAAAACTCATCTACAGATGCACGGAAAACATTCTACAAATAATAAAAAAGCACAACAATAAAATATATAACACACCACAAACAACAAATAAACACACATGCAATTGCAAGAACAAACATGAGTGCCCTTTAAACAATAATTGTCTCCAAACTAGTGTAGTATATCAAGCCACAGTACGACCTAAACAAAACACTGAATAAAAATATACATCGGTGTAACTGAAGTACCTGGAAACAAAGACACTATGCCCACAAGACATTATTCAACAATGAAAAATATGAACACAGCGCTACACAATCAAAATATATCTGGGAAACAAAAAACTTCAACCAAAACGCACTTGAAATAACCTGGAAAATAAGGAAAACAGCACCAGCATACAACAACTTAAATCATAAATGCAAACTTTCCATTGAAGAAAAATTAGTAATAATAACCTTTCCCTAGAAAAATAAACTGCTCAACAAACGACCAGAAGTTATATCAAAATGTAGACACGAAAATAAATAGTTACTAAGCCAACTAAAAAGTAATAACTTCTACGACTAAAACAACGAAACAACACTTTAAACAATTTACAACAAAATGTCCAACAAATAAAAAGAAAGAAAAACAAGTAAAAAGACAAAAACAAAATGCTAACAGCAAACAGAAAAAAACAAAACAAATAAAATCCATATCCTGATACACATAGCACCTGACCAATGAAAATCCCTTCAAACAACAAACATGATAAAAAAAAAAAAAATAAAAAAAAATGAGTCAATGGAACCCCTAATGAATTTATTTACAAAGGGCAATAGAACTCCTAAGCAACACAATCCTTCAACTTATATGGAGTGTATATAAGGGGGTAGTCGTTCTAATTAAATAACTGTACATCCGGCTACATTTCATCCTACTACATATAGCACCAGACCAATCAAAATCTCCCACCACTCCCCTATTTAAAGGACCAAACAACAGCATACATAGCTCAACCGCTGAATCCTTTTTCCACTTGGTCTGAAGATCACATAGGCGAGAAACTGTTAGCAACAAGGCGCCGTTGACTCCATGTACACGCTACCTTAAATTACACACACCAGTCTGTACGATATTCTACACGCCGAGTAATTCTTTCCGAAATTCACTTGTCATTATTATCTTCTATAATTATTGAATTTTATGCGATATGCGCATTGTAATTGCCCTCAAGCAAAAATAAAAATATTAATATATATACTTTTTTCAACAATGCTTCTAAAATAAACAAACATCCAAAAATCTTATTTCCTTCACCGAAGAGCTTAAAGCCCGAGTTTGTTATTGTTCACTCAGCGCCCCCTTGCCTCATATGGTAGAGACGTCTCAGTATCATTGACAGGTTAATTTCGCAGGAATTTCTCCGTGCTGTACCGTGGCCGAAACGGTATAGTTTCTGACTATCCTGCTGAAGTGCCGGTTTCGATTTCTGTCGGAGGTAAATCGTTAGTATATATCGCTGATGAGACTTAATAAAGTTGAAACAGTCAGTACGATATTCTACACGCCGAGTAATTCTTTGCGAAATTCACTTGTAATTATTATCTTCAATAATTATCGAATTTTATGCGATATGCGCATTGTAATTGCCCTCAAGCAAAAATATAAATATTAATATATATATATATATATATATATAGTTATCCACAGGAACCGTGTCTCGACGTATCACGTCTCTTCAGTGTGTCTAGACATAGCACGATACCTCCAGCCGGGATCAAAATCCGACCAATTTATCATCAGTCAGAGTTCTTAAACAATTGGCCATCAGCCCACCTACAAACCGGAGTGAGAATACAACTGATAAATAGATACCCCCCCACCCACACATATATATATATATATATATATATATATATATATATATGAGGAAAAGGGGGTTGTAATGAATCCGACAGAATGAGGTAAAATATACTCCAGCGAAATATACTACACATTTTTGTCTGAGTTTTGTTCTTTCATTCCTTATATTCACACACACACACACACACACACACATATATATATATATATATATATATATGTAAAAGCCGTCACAAAGAGCTCCCTCTGTCTTATAGGAGAGCCTTGCATTTATATATATATATATATATATATATATATAATATATATATCAATTTTTATATAATTTATATATATTTTAATATATTTCTATATAAGTTTATTTGACTCTAACCAAAAGAATTCAATAACGGTTTTAGAAAAAAAATTCCGTTTTTGGTTTGGGCCATAATTTTTCTGCACCACCTCGTACACTGAAGGTATCGTAATTCGAATAATTTTTTTATAGAAAATACCGTCCTAATTTCTTGTTAGACTGCGTAGGTTTGAATTCCGATGACCAATTCTCGGATAATGCTGGGAATTACTTTGGATTTTTTTAATGCGAAAGGAAATATGAAATTTTAAGGCCGTGTGAGAAAAAACTTTGTAGCAATTCGAAGCCAACTTGGCATTTATTTATTTTTTATTTTTTTATTTAAAAAATTTTTTTTGATAGTTAGAAACGGTAAAATATTGTATTTCGACCCGAATAAAAAAAATGTGAGAAGATGGTGAAATAATTGCTTTCGTTATATGAAAGCCACACTAGCGTTTATTGAAGGCCGGGATGCCCACTACTTGCAATTAAATGAATCCACGTGCAAATAAAAAAGACCATAATACACCCTCCGTGCACCCACCTTCCTCATTTTCCCCACCCCCTAAGCCTGTTTTTTTTACACGTACACAAAGGAAATAGGAATAAAAGGCAGAGTTATGCACTTTCTTTAAGAGTTATCATGTAGAGATATGCCAATTAGTCTGAAATACCAGAACGTAAATGACATATTTTTCTTTTATTCGTGTTCAACTGGCGCGTCATATCTGAGACATTGTAAGTATTGTTCTGGGGGTTGTGCACACGTCTTTCAGCAATCACATTCACTGGGTGGTACCCCGGTGACACACAGACCTAGATAATAAAAAAAAAACAATTGCTAACTGCGACGCTTTTATTTGTAAACACTACGTAACTCAGCGCGTTTTTTTTTCTTCTGAAAACAAAAGTCCCATCCAATGTTGCAATGAACAATTTCATTGTCATTTTTTGCTATTACTTGGACGTGTCTCGTCATATGACAGTGTTTTAATGTTGTGAATATATTATTGGCATTGTTAGTGATATTTGTAAATTTTGGTCATCCATACTTCACTGGCCCCACGAGACGGTGTTTTAATGTTGTAAATATATTATTGGCATTGTTAGTGATATTTGTAAATTTTGGTCATCCATACTTCACTGGCCCCACGAGACGGTGTTTTAATGTTGTGAATATACTATTGCCATTGTTAGTGATATTTGTAATTTTTGGTCATCCATACTTCAGTGGTCCCACCAGACGTAGTTTTAATGTTGTGAATATATTATTGGCATTGTTAGTGATATTTGTGATTTTTGGTCATCCATATTTCACTGGCCCCACAATACGGTGTTTTAATGATGTGAATATACTATTGGCATTGTTAGTGATATTTGTAATTTTTGGTCATCCATACTTCACAATTATTTTTGGTCATCCATATTTCACTTACATTTTTAGTCATCCATACTTCAACGTTCAGGCTCTTATCATTCATCATTATTCACGCATGAGAATTGCAATACATTAAAAAGTTTTCACATCAGTGTTAGCTGATGGTCTTTCACTGGAGTCTGAGTGATAGCAAGTCTCCTCAGGTTCCAGGACTCTTCTGAGTATTCTGGCAGATTGCAGCAGTGCAGTGTTCTGAATGGTTTCAATCCTTCCTCTGATTTCCAAACTTTCCAAACCCTTTTCCAATCCTTTTGGGACTGTTCCAAGTGCACCAACTACAATTGGTATCACTTTCACTTTCATATTCCATAACTTTTTCAGTTCTCTGGCAAGGTCCAGATATTTGTCAATTTTTTCATTTTCCTT
The DNA here is from genome assembly GCA_023376005.1 of Doryteuthis pealeii. Lineage (NCBI taxonomy): Eukaryota > Metazoa > Mollusca > Cephalopoda > Myopsida > Loliginidae > Doryteuthis > Doryteuthis pealeii. The sequence goes on along the minus strand of CM042139.1, from coordinate 22,216,271 downwards.
TAACTTCACCCTGTGATCTGCTGGCACTGCAAAATCCACCAGTTGACAAGTTCTTTCTTTTTTGTTTATCAACACTAGATCTGGTCTTCTTGCTGGGATAAGGTGATCCGTTTTAATTTAAAAGTTCCAGAGAATTTTGTGCGTTTCGTTCTCAAGAACAGATTCTGGTTTATGCATATACCATTTTGTTGTGTGGTCAAAATTTAATTTCTTGCATAATTCCCTGTGGATCACCTTCCCAACCCAGTCGTGTCTAGTTTTGTATTCTCGTTGTGCTAGTTTGCTACATTCGCAGAGTATATGGTTAACAGTCTCATCTCTATTACCGCAAAGTCTACATTTACTATTTTGTTGGGTCTTATCAATTTTCGCTTTGATGTAGTTTGTCCTTATGGCATTATTATTATTATTATTATTATTATTATTATTATTATTATTATTATTATTTCACTCCTTACGAGTTTTTTCACACCAGCGTTAGCTGATGGTCTTTTACTGAAGTTTTAGTGACAACAAGTCTCCTCAGGTCTACAGGACTCTTATTAGTATTCTAGCCGATTTCAACAATGCTGTTGTCAGGATGGTCTCAATTCTTCCTCTGACTTCCAATTCCTCCAGTTTGTTTTCTAAGCTTTTGTAGACCGTTCCACGTGTACCAACTACAATTGTAATCACTTTCACCTTCATATTCCAGGGTTTTTTTCAATTCTCTAGCAAGGTCTAGGTATTTATCTATCTTTTCGTTTTCCCTCATCTTCACCATGTGAAGTTCTTTCTTTCTTGTTAATCAGAACTAGGTCTGGTCTTCTGGCTGGGATAAGGCGATCCGTTTTTATTTCAAAGTCTCAGAGAATTTCATTTTGTTTTATTCCCAAGAACAGATTCTGGTTTATGCATATACTATTTTGTATTATTATTATTATTATTATTATTATTATTATTATTATTGGTGTTGGCATCCTTCCGTCTGCTAAAGACGATGGCGTAGTATTCATTTTTAACTGCATCTGCGTGAGTGGCTGAACATGCCGATTTTTGAATGACAATCTCTGGTGTAGTGACTGAAAACAAACAGTGATTCTTGCTGGAGTTCCTGTTGTCTCTCCTTCCTTTTGGCTCTCTTTTTTGTGGCGGCTTCTTTCCTCTCTTTTTCACTCCTTTTTCGTGCTTTGTTTGACAAGGAGACGCCAGGCCACTCGGCTTTCTGCACCGACCTCCCATGTGTTGGTGTTGACGTGGCAGTTCTTCATATCCTTCTTGCAGACGTCTTTAAAGCGTGGTTGTGGTCTCCCTACCGATCGGGAGCATTCTACGAATGCGTAGGATACGGCGTAGGCATCTGAGGTGGAAATTGTCAAGTTTCCTCTCGTGGCTTTAGTATGTGGCCCAGACTTCGCTACTGTAGAGGAGAGTACTGAGAACACACGCTTTGTAGACGCACAGTTTGGTTTTCTTAGTAAGGCTGGCACTGTTTCAGACTCTCTGGCTCAGTTTGGCCATAACTGCCGCAGCTCTCGCGATTCTGCTGTTGACTTCACTATCAGTACAGACTGGGTTGGCAATGGTGGACCCGAGGTACTTGAAGTACTGCACCCGTTGATAACGATTTTCGAAGGGTGTCTGCAAAGACTTTTGTTTTATTTAGACTTATGGTTAGTCCGAACTCCTGGACAGCATGTGTGAGGCGACTGACAAGCTGTTGAAGGCCGTGTTTTGTGTGTGACGTTAAGTCTGCATCGTCGGCGAATAGCATTTCACAAATGAGAACCTTCGTGACTTTGGTCTTAGCTCGAAGGCGAGCGATGTTGAACAATTTGCCGTCAGCTCTGGTGTGTATGAAGATTCCCTCGCTGCAGTCCTTGAAGGCGTACCGGAGAAGCAAGGAGAAAAATATCCCGAACAACGTAGGTGCAAGGACACGGCCCTGCTTAACTCCGCTGCTGACTGGAAATGCCTCTGATGCTGCACCATTAAAAAATAGTGTGCTGTGCATATTTTAAGGAAGGAGATGATGATCCCAAGAAGCCTGGGTGGGCAGCCTATCTTCTATAGCAGTTTAAATGGTCCGCTTCGGCTGACCAGGTTGAATGCCTTCGTTAAGTCTATGGATGCAGTGGAAAGTGGCATCTGTTGTTCCTGGCACTTCTGCAACTGTTGTAATGAGAAAATCATGTCCACAGTTGACCGTTTTGCTCGGAAGCCACACAGGGACTCCGGGTAAATGCGAGAGGCAAGGGCTGTAGGCGCGCCAGTGTAACGCGAACAAATTTTTTTCCAAATATGCTAAGGAGGGTGATGCCACGGTAATTGTTGCAGTCGATCCGGTCTCCTTTGTTCTTGTACTTTATTTTATTTTTTTCTTCAGAATAAATATTAGTGTAGACTTAGAATTCCTAATACATATTCCAACTCAGCTTACTAAGTAAAAGAGACAGTCATTGGTTTCTAAACTCAACTTTCTTTCTTTCAAGACAAAACCTGGTGAGTTTAAATATCAGCTAGGAAGATGAATATTTATTTATTTCCTATCTTATTTTTCTTTTTATCTTTATTATTCATTCTTCCTTATTTTAATTCTTCTTCTCTTTTCTCCACATCCATCTCTATTCCACGTTCAGAATGAATATTAGAGTCGGCTTAGAATTATTAAGACATATTATTATTATTATTACTTCACTACATTCGAGTTTTTCACACCTGCCGTAGCCGGTGATTCACTGGGGGCTGAGTGACAGCAAGTCTCCTCAGGTCTCCAGGATTCTTCTGAGTAAGTATTCCAGCCGATCTCAATAATGCTGTAGTCTGGATGGTTTCGACCCTTCCTCTGATTTCCAATTCATCCAGGCTCTTTTCCAACCCCCTGGGGATTGTTCCAAGGGCCCCAATTACAATTGGTACGACCTTCACCCTCATGTTCCACAGTTTTCTCAGTTCTCTGCCAAGGTCCAAGTATTTGTCGATATTTTCCCTCTCTTTTATTTTCGCGCTGTGATCGGCCGGGACGGCAAAATCCACGAGATGACAATTCTTCCTCTTCTCGTCAATCAAAATTAGGTCTGGTCTCCTGGCTGGGATTAGGTGATACGTCTGTACCTCAAAGTCCCAGACAATTTTGTGTGTCTCATTCTCCAGGACAGATTCAGGCTTATGCATATACCATTTAGTTGAATGGTGAAACTTGAATTTATTATTATTATTGTTCACTCCTTTTGAGTTTTCACACCAGTGTTAGCTGATGGTATTTCACTGGAGTCTGAGTGACAGCAAGTCTCCTCAGGTCTCCAGGACTCTTCTGAGTATTCTGGCAGATTGCAGCAGTGCAGTATTCTGAATGGTGTCAATCCTTCCCTTGATATCCAAACTTTCCAAACCCTTTTCTAATCCTTTTGGGACTGTTCCAAGTGCACCAACCACAATAGGTATCACTTTAACTTTCATGTTCCATAACTTTTTCAGTTCTCTGGCAAGGTCCAGATATTTGTCCATTTTTTCATTTTCCTTCAGCTTCACCCTGTGATCTGCTGGCACTGCAAAATCCACCAGTTGACAAGTTCTTTCTTTTTTGTTTATCAACACTAGGTCTGGTCTTCTTGCTGGGATAAAGTGATCCGTTTTTATTTCAAAGTTCCAGAGAATTTTATGCGTTTCGTTCTCATTATTATTATATTATTATTATTATTATTATTATTATTATTATTATTATTATCACTCCTTTTGAGTTTTTCTCATCAGCGTTAGCTGATGGTATTTCACTGGAGTCTGAGTGACAACAAGTCTCATCAGGTCTCCATGACACTTTTGGGTATTCTAGACGATTGCAGCAGTGCAGTAGTCTGGATGGTCTCAATTCTTTCTCTGATTTCCAGATCCTCCAGTTTTTTTTCCAAGTTTATTGGGACAGTTCCAAGTGCACCAACTACAATTGGTATCACTTTCACTCTCATGTTCCACAGCTTTTTCAATTCTCTTGCAAGGTCCAGGTATGTATTCATCTTTTCATTTTCCTTCAGCTTCACCCTGTGATCTGTTGGGACCACAAAGTCCATCAGTTGACACGTTCTTTTTTTTTTGGTTAATAAATACTAGGTCTGGTCTCCTGGCTGGGATAGGGTGATCCGTCTTTATCTCAAAGTCCCAGAGAATTTTATGCGTTTCATTCACAAGAACAGATTCTGGTTTATACATATACCATTTTGTTGAATGGTCAATATCTAATTTTTTGCATAATTCCCAGTGGATCACCTTCCCAACCCAGTCGTGCCTAGTTTTGTATTCCCGTTATGGTAGTTTGCTACATTCACTTAATACGTGGTTTACAGTCTCATCTCTGTCACCGCACAGTCTACATTTACTGTTTCGTTGCGTTTTATCAATTTTCGCTTTGATATAATTTGTTCTTAAGGCATTATTATTATTATTATTATTATTATTATTATTATTATTATTTCACTTTATGCGAGACTTTTCGTTGAGTCTGAGTCACAGCAAGTCCCCTCAGGTCAGACGGACTTTTCTAGCAATTCTAGCCGATCTTAATGCTGTTGACTGGATAGTCTCGAAACTCCCTCTAATTTCATATTCCTCCAGTCTTTATTCCAAACAATTAACGACCGTTTCAAGGGCACCAACTACAATTTGTATCATCTTCACCCTCATATTCCACATTTTCCAGTTCTTTGGCAAGGTCCAAGTATTCATTTTTTTTATTTTCAGGAGATCTGATCTTCTTGCCGGTATTAAGTAATCCATCTGTATCTCAAGATCCCAGAGAATTTTATACACCTCATTCTCAAGAAAGGATTCTGGTTTGTGACAATACCATTTGGTTGTATGTTCAAAATGTAATTTCTTGTGCAATTTCCAGCAGATCACCTTTCCTACCCATTCATGCTTAGTCTTGCACTCCTTATGTGCCAGTTTGCTGCTTTCCCTTATTATGTGATTAACCATTTTGTCTCTGTTTCTACACATCCAATTAGTCCTGTCGACTGGGGTTTTAGAATACACCGACTGCACCTCTGCCGAGGGGCAAGACCCCCCTTCTAATGAGGCCACTTGTTGGCTGCAGGTGGTCACTCATGAGGCTTAAAGTGACTGAGCAGTCCTTGACATGCAACACTCCACTTTGGCCCTTACTTAGGCTAGACGGTCGGTTAGAGAGGCCTCCTTCTATCATTCAGCTGGTCACATAAAGCCCTAGCACCTATATCATTGTCCCGACCCTATTGCCCTTAAGGAAAGTCGCAGTGCTTTCTATCATGTATATGTTAGAAGGCGGTGGTTGAGGATCTTATTGACCTGGGTATGACGTTAAACTCTATTTGATGGTGAAGTTCCAATTCTGGAGCTCTGGGGAATGTGAAGTACCCCTTCATCACCATTACTCCCAGGTCCACTCTGACCCTGAGTGATAGTACCTGTTAGGGTACCACATATGGTTTAAATAGAAAAATGTGTTTAAAAAAATTGACTTAAAAAAAAACTGAGCACCCATTAAGAATGAATAAAATGGGTTATCTTTGGCATAAAATAACCCAATCGGTTGACATGCCGTAAAACTTACTTACTACACATCCATCCGTTGCTATTCTGTTGGGTCTTATCTATTTTACTTTGATATAATTGGTCATAGTTACATTATTTTGTGAGGCAATTACGAGAGATTTAGTTTGTCTCTTGCAGAAGGTTTTGGTTTGTTTTGTTTTACGGCATATCAACCTCAGTGGGTCATTTAATGCCGATAAAGTTTTGAAATAAATCAATTCTTAATGGATACTCAATTTTTTCTTATAAATACATTTTTCTATTTAACCTATAGATGGGACCCTAACAGGTACTACCACTCCGGGTCAGAGGACGAGGGAGCAATGGTGATGAAGGGGTGCTCCACATTCCCCAAACTTCCAGAACTGGAACCTCACCATCAGATAGAGTTTAACGTCATTCCCAGGACATGTAGACCCTCAGCCACCGCCTTCTAGCACCCATATGATAAAAAGGATTGGGGGTTGCCATAAAGGCAATAGGGTTGGGGCAATCATATAGGTGCTAGGGCTTGACGTGATCAGCCGATTAATCGGAGGGGGCCTTCCGACCGCCCGTCTAGCCCAAGAAAGGGCCAAAGTGGAGTATTGCATGTCATGAACAGCTCATCCACCTGGGTTCTATCCTTAAGCATCATGGGTCGCCATCTACGGCCAATAGGTGGCCCCATTGGGGGATTCTTACCCCTCTGCAGAGGTGCAGTCGGTGCATTCTAACGCCTCAGCCGACAGGGCGGAGTTTGTCTCTTGATGTTTCCGTTTCTGTCCGTTGAAACTAAATCCAAACACGCATATTTGATTTGATGTGAATTTTATAAATCATCATCATCATCATCATCATCATCATCTCGCGCAAGCAGCACGGGTATCCATGACAATTTCTCGCCAACCTTCTCTATCACTCATTGCCCCAGGGAGGTCTTGTGCAGCAACCAGCATCCTCGCATATTTGGTCAATGTAGGTCCTTGGTGGGCGACCCACACTAGCATGCCCATGTGTTGGCTTCCACAGGAGAACGTCGCTTATGAGGTCATCCTTGTTTCTTCAGCAGTGTCCAGCATGCCTAATCCGTCTCACTCGGATGGTTTGCGAGATGGGGGGCAGGTTGCCATACAACTGCTTTCTTGTGGGGTGCTGTTTCCACGACTTGTTCAAGACTGCACGCAGCATTCTTGTGCAGCTGCCATCTAGCTTATTCTCAAGGCGCTTTGTTAGGGTCCAAGTGGTGCAGCCATACAACAGGACTGATATAAGCACAGCCTGGAAGAATTGCCGTTTTAGTTTGTCAGTGAGATCGGATTTCCATATGACTGATAATTTGTTTGTGGCCAGCCATGCTTTTCCTATTCGTGTATTAATATCGCGCCCTGTGGACGAGATATTACTACCTAAGTAAGTGAATTGTCCTACTGGTTTAAGAGGCTTACCGGAGAGAGTGGAAATGTCTCCTTTCTTTTGAAACTTATGAACTCGGTTTTATCAGAGTTTACATAGAGGCCGATATTCTTTGCTGCCTCCTCCAAGCTATGTAGTAGTGACTCAGCCTGTGCTGGTGTATCTGCAAGAAGTGCGAGGTCATCATAAATAATAAAGAGCTCTAAATAAAGAAAAGTCTTGTGTTAACTAAAAAATTAACTAAAAATTCCACAATAACATAAGACGTCCAGGCCAGATCAAGAACATCTACCAGCCCAGATAGTAAGATAGAAAATAACAGATAGACGAAGCCATCTACACAGAACTATAACAGAAGATGCAGAAGATAAGTAAAAAGAAGATAAGTACATCTGTATACAACCACGGGTATGCAGGTATACTCTATACTATATAAGATGCACCGATAACATTTATTGTAGGGTTTATCCAGCTCTATATACACACAACACACACACACACACACACATATATATATATATATATATATATATATATAGAGAGAGAGAGAGAGAGAGACATATATACATGTACATATACATATATACATATATACATACATATGTATATATGCATACGCATATATACATAATATATACATATTTTCAAATATATATATATATATATATATATATATATATATATATATATAATATATATATATATATGTGTGTGTGTGTGTGTGTGTGTGTGTGTGTGTGTAATATTGTAAAAAATTGAAAAAACACAAGTTTATGAACGAATGATATTTATTTCGCCTCTGCTGCAGTGTTTCGATCTGTTTTGATAGATCTTCCTCAGAGCCTTCGTTAGTTTGAGGAAAAATAAATTGTTATTGAAGATAAGAAGTCTGCGAGCCTCTGTTTTTCATAGTTGATCTTCAAATTGTTTTTTCAGTTTTTTACAATATTACATACTGTCGGATTCACTTCCAATTTTCTTCACATATACATATGTATATATACTTGGATGCATATAAAGTATAGAAGATCCAACCTAGATTAAAAAGAACATCTACCAGCTCAGAGCAACCCAGATAGCAAGATAGAAGATAACAGATAGACAAAAGCCATCTACTCAGAACTATAGCAGAAAATACAGAAGATAAGTATAAATAAGATAAGTACATCTGTATACAACCACAGGTATTCAGGTATACTCTACTGTGTCTACACTAGACATAAGATACGACACACGATGAATATTGGATTCACCATAAAAAAAATACCTTTAAACTCAGCTATTATATATTCGACCTTGGAAACATCGCAGGCCAGTGTAATAGCTGATTTTAAATCAGTTAAAAAAAACCCAGACCTGATCAAACACAATGAATGGTATTATTGTTATTTTATTCTATTTTGTATTTAAAATAATAATAGATAGAATACATGTATACATGGATAAACTCCTGGCCGAAACACGTGTCAGTAAAATAAGATAAAATAAAATAAATCCTATTTTATCCATTCAACATTTTTTTCTTTTATTTTTCATTTCAACATACCGTCGAATTCGCTTCCATTTTCAACTTACATATATACATATGAAAGTACGTAAATAAACATTGTGTTTATTAGATATAGCTTTTAGCCGACAATTTTTGGAGGATATGTGCTTAATGGAAGTCAGACCTAATTTTTGAAAATTAATTAGTTAACAATTAATGAATTTAGGCGGGCATATATGTTCAAATGTAAGGCTAAACAGATCGAGAAAATGTCAATACCTGAATGTACATTTCGACCTATTAGGTCTCATCAGCAAGGTTATAGACATGGGAGACTGCTCCGTGTGACTCGAAACCTCGACTGGCAAGCTGACAGGCGGAGATTCTAACCACACCAGCTTGCCAATCCCAAATTCTTCGTCCGTTTTGAACTTATTTATATTCCACTTTTTATTGACTTGCTAACCTTGCTGATGAGACCTAATAGGTCGAAATGTACATTCAGGGATTGACATTTTCTCGATCTGTTTAGCCTTTCATTTGAACATATATGCCCGCCTAAATTGATTAATTATTAACTAATTAATTTTCAAAAAATAGGTATGACTTCAATTAAGCACATATCCCCCCAAAATATATACATATGTATATATACTTGTACCATGGAAAAAATACATAAGATGAGTATAAAGAAGATAAGTACATGTGTATACAACCACGGGTATGCAGGTATACTCTACTATACTACACTATACATAAAATACGACACACGATGAATATGGTATGCAACAACATAGCTGATGGTAGAATAGTTTGATTCATACCTTTTCCAAGAATATTAGCGCTCTGCGAAATGCAAGCATCCTCGTCCACAATTTGACCTCGTGTCGCCGGGTCCATTTGCAACAATAATAACTGTTACACGACGAGCGCCGCTCAACGATTTACAATGTAAGCAGGTTATTTTATGAAGTATTTTATTTACTTGTGAGACTGCTCGTAGTGTAATGGCAATCGTCGTAGGAAATGGACACGGCGATCCAAGTTCAAATCCTGGACAAGGTCGTTTGCATTTCACATTGCACTAATACCATAGGAAAAGTATGAATCCAGCTATTCTACCTCCATCTATTGGTAAATAGGACAGACTTGGTTCTCTAACTTTCGTATCGTAATCGGTCTAGGAGAAGGAAAACTCTGAATTCGAACTGTTAAAAAATTGACCTTGTTGCGTATCCTGCCCGTCCGAAGGGGTTCTGTACGTACATAGTAGTATTCACATCTCAGGAATCACTATTTATAAAGGGAAACCAACGAATTCACTGGTCGTCTC
>CM042139.1:22186510-22201510 GCA_023376005.1 Doryteuthis pealeii | reverse complement strand
TCCTGGGAATGACGTTAAACTCTATCTGATGGTGAGGTTCCAGTTTTGGAGGTTTGGGGAATGTGGAGCACCCCTTCATCACCATTGCTCCCCGGTCCACTCGAACCGGAGTGGTAGTACCTGTTAGGGTCCCATCTATAGGTTAAATAGAAAAATGTATTTATAAAAAAAATTGTATTATCCATTAGGAATTGATTTATTTCAAAACTTTATCGGCATTAAATGACCCACTGAGGTTGATATGCCGTAAAACAAAATAAAACCAAACCAAACCATTGTTAGTGAGTGCGATTTCTAGTGGGTGCCCTATGCTTGTGGCCTTGAGCCGCATCTAAGTTACGCTTCGTAAATAACAATATTATACCATTCTTCGTTAACAATTGACGCCATAGACTTTATTTCCCTGATGAAAACAATGCTTGGCCAAAGAGATTCAAGAAACAGTATTGTATTTCAAAGAAAATCTTACAACAAAGCAGATAGAAGTCGAGATAAACTTGTGTCGGAATTGCACATCAAATATTATTAAATCACGTTGGTAACAAGCATATTACTCTCTGACGTAAATGAAGATTTGTTGATGAATTAACATTTAAAAAACAAACAAGCAATAATCTTCTACTTAATCTATATATTAATACTCTTGGTGTAATGGTTAGAGTCATGGGAAATAGACTCGTCGGCCCGAGTTCAAATCCTGGACGTGGTAATTGCATTTCACTTAGCGCTAATACCCTAGGGAAAGGCATGCATTCTACTCTCCCTCCAGCTATGGATAAATAGTAGGGCAGAATGGGCTCTTTAGCCTTGGTTAGGCAACCGGTCTAGGAGAAGAAAAACTCCGAATTCAGACCTGTTAAACTCCGCTTAAGAAATTGACCTTGTGTCCCATCCTGCTCGTGTGGAGGGATTGGTAAATATTATATATTAATACTCGTGTTCCATAAAAGTACGACCGACTGGTTAAAAATGAGACCGTCCAAGATCGTTTAAGATGAGATACAATATATATACTCATACTCGTGTTCCTTAAAAGTACGACCGTTAACATCTTGCAACACCCAGTGGTTAAAAATGAGTCCAAATCGTTTAAGATGAGATGCAATTATATATTCAAAACTCGTGTTCCTTAAAAGTACGACCGTTAACATCTTGCAACACCCAGTGGTTAAAATGAGTCCAAATCGTCTAAGATGAGATACAATCTATATACTCATACTCATGTTCCTTAAAAGTACGACCGTTATCATCTTGCAACACCTTTTTGCTGAGGTCGTGAAGGTGACGAGCTACATAGAATAGGGAGATGCCAAGCTGGCTTGATACTTTCCAAATGCTACGCTTTGAGTGCTACTCATAGAATTTGCATGTATAATTTTATATATTTATCAACCCCTCCACACGAGCTGGATGTGACACAAGATCAATTTCTCAAGCGGAGTTTGACAGGTTTGTATTCGGAGTTTTCCATCTCCTAGACTGGTTACCTAGCCAAGGTTAAAGAGCCAAATCTGTCCTTCTATTTACCCATATCTGGAGGGAGAATAGTTGAATGCATAACTACCATAGTATTAGCACTATGGAAAAGGCAAAAGCCTCGTCCAGAATTTGCATGTATGACTTTAAACACGGCCTCGGAATCAACGGTTTTGTTTCTACCTGACCTTACCTGATTGTTGAGGTACTTTCAACCTGCACGAAATTTCTTGACCAATCTATCACTCAACACTTGTTTTGGTTGTTTCCATGACATTATGGCCCAGTTTAAACTCGTAAAGTTCCCGAATTAAACTACGCCGAACGTTCATCTGAGTGGCTTTCAAATCATACAGGTCGGTAATACACAACGAGTCAGCGCACCAGCTACTACAGTACTACCAATCACAGTGAGCACCTCCAATGATCAGTTGATTATTATATATATATATATATATATATATATATATATATATATATCAACTCTAGGATGTGACACAAGGTCAATTTTATAAGTGGAGTTTAACTGGTTTGAATTCAATGTTTGCCTAGCAAAGGTTAAAGTGCCAAGTCTGACTTACTATTTATCCATAGCTTCATCCCCATTGCTCCCAGGTTCACTGTGACCCGGAGTGGTAGTACCTGTTAGGGTCCCATATATGGTTTAAATCGAAAATTTGTTTGCCAAAAAAAATTGAGTTAAAAATTTTTCTTCCCAAGTATCGCTACGAATCTTTCAAAACTTCACCGGCATTAAATGACCCATCGATGTTGATATGCCGTTTAGGTAGGGGACATGTATGCCGAAAAGAGGGACCCCCTTAAAAAAATGTGATATTGTAAAAAGTATCTGTTACCTCTAAAGAAGCCGTTTTATTCCTGAAATGAGGTAAACAAACGAGTACATGGTACTATTAATGTTTTTTATAATTTAACCATTGTAGTTCTTTTTGACAATAACAAAATAAATACAATTATTCTAATCAATTATTATTCTCATAACTCCATACATATATTCCTTGCGTATTTTTTTGTTACAACTTATATTACACATACATATATATGTGTGACTGTATGTATATACATGCGTATATATGTATGTGTTTACCTGTACATTTGCAAATACGCGCAGGTGTGTGTGTGTGTCTATCATTTATTAATTACCCTTTTTTTTAATCATCATCATTTAGCGCCACTGGTTTCAGTAATTATCTCCGGCTGATTGAATTTTCCTTATCAACACATCCCCCAGCCACCTTCTTCTTCTTCTTTGCATATGCCACAATTGAATGAGCTGTATATATTTCTTAAATTATAAAATTACTTGATTGGTTAAGTTAAAAGTTTAAGTTAATAGAAACATCGTGACATGCATTAAAAAAATTGAAATAGTTTGTTATAAATCAATTTAATTTATTATCTTGATATATAAATGAATTATTTATATCATATCTACATCTAGATAATGAATGTTATGTTTAAGTAATAGGTAACGTGTACTTTTTACAATTTCACAATTTTTCATTAAGGCAACCCCCCTTTTCGGCACACATGTCCGGTACCTAAACTTTGACACCACCTGCCTGATACATTTTTTGGCCAAAAAGTTCAAAGCTCAATTAGGGGCGTGATCAGTCTGTTACTACCATTCAAATGCATTTTAAAACACTTCTTGATGTGAAGGGAATTCTGATAGCCAGTTACATCAAGATTGGCCCATTAACCTAGGAGTATATATATATATATATATATAATATATATATATATATATATATATTTGTGAATAAAAAGGCCTTAAATACCATGGGTCTCGTGGTTATGGACCATTTCCACTCGTGGGTATCTAGGGCCCACGGAGCTTCTTCAGACCACGTATATTTTTTATTTAGACAACTATCTAAATAAAAGCCTTTTTATTCAAAAATAAGTTTGCTCTGTTTACAATAATTAAACATTGAGCTCTCATACGGAACCTGAACTCTACAACAAACTACTGGTAGGGAATAGGACCAGCCTAGAATCACCTTGTACCCAAAAACTTGGTACCACACTAAAGAATATATATATATATATATATATATATATATATATATATATATATTGTTAAATAATACAGCCAGTTTTTGTCTCCAAGTTTTGTCCTTCGTTTTTTTCGTATTGCCGCATTGTTTTTGTAATATCTGGCGAAAATTGGCTGATGTATTTGCCATATGTCATACACCATGTACTTTCCGCCCTATCGTGGGCCATCTTCAGGGTTTTTTGAAACCGTACAACAATGGGTTGTTCCATTTTCTATTTATATAGGTTGTGTTTATTATTGTTGTTGTTATTATTAGTGTTATTATTATTGTTTTCGATTATCATTTTTAATATTATTATAATTTTATGATTTGTTAATGTAATTATGGGCATTTTAGAACGTTGGTGCTATTATCAAAGTTTATTTTGTTTAGTTTTGGATTTTTGTGTCTAATATGCAGACAGTTGTGGTTTACATGTTTGTATATATATATATATATATATATATATATATATATATATATATATATATTACATGCAAGCAAATAACCAAATGAAGAGAATTGTATTCTAGATTTGTGAAGAGCATTTTTTTTCATTTCATTTCTTTGTCATTTCATAGTTCTTTTTGAAGGCTCTGTTGTGAAGTCTGGTATGGCCATTTTAAGGCCGTAATTGAAAGCAGTTTTATAGTAGAAATCCCTTGTGGCATAAAGTTTGATCCTTTATTAAAGTAGAAAGATGTAGTATCAGTTTTAATCCTTTTCCGCTGATCCGTACTTAGTTGTATCAGAGTTTATCCTGTCTTGAAGTAGAGAGCTGTACAATCCTCGTCTGCTAGTCCGTGCCTCCGGCGAGCAATTGTAGGACAATTTATCAACGCCTTTAAATAGTAAATTAAAAACATGTTTGGGCGTTTTGATTGGCCGTTTCAGCCAACGCTGTTTTCGAACAGTTTATAAATATAAGTCGTGATCTTCAGCACACCTTATACGTAATGGTTAGCAAGCTAGATTTGCAGACCATTGTTTGTGAGTTCGATTCTCACTGGGCGCCCCACATTTCTGGCCTTGTGCTATATCTAAGCTAAGCTTAGTAAATAACTATACGTAATGGTTAACAAGCTAGACTTGCAGACCAATTTTAGTGGGTTCGATTCTCATTGGGCGCCCCATAGTTCTGGCCTTGTGCAACATCAAAGCTAAGCTTAGTAAATAACTATACGTGTGGTGTAATGGTTAGCAAGCTAGACTCGCAGACCATTGTTAGTGAGTTCGATTCTCATTTGGGCGCCCCATACTTCTGGCCTTGTGCCACGTCTAAGCTAAGATTAATAAATAACTATACACGTGGTGTAATGGTTAGCAAGCTATATTCGCAGACTATTGTTAGTGAGTTCGATTCTCATTGGGCGCCCCATAGTTCTGGCCTTGTGCCACATCAAAGCTAAGTTTAGTAAATAACTATACTTAAAAATAATCCAACAAAATGTCCAGGCAAAACCCTGGTAGGGAGCCTGTGTTGGAGAACGAAACAATTTGTATTCAAACTTGTTAAACTCTGCTTAAGAAATTGACCTTGTGCCACATCCTGCTCGTACGGAGGGGTTGGGTAAATATATATATATATATATATATATATATAATATATATTTCTTATGTGTGAATACACAACTACATTAACGTATTTTTATATGGAAGGATATATAAAAAAAAGAAGAATATATATATATATATATTATATATATAATCAAAAAATCTGGAGAAGAAATCTTCCTTACGACATAGGAGTTTTTTTTAAAAACGTGTCGCAGTTTGCAGAGCTCAATGTGTGCTCTTATTGTTAGAGTCACAGAGCAAATGTGTAAGTAAAAATATAACAGAAGACTTAGATTTAGATTTATATATATTCTTATGTGTAAATACACAACTACATTAACGCATTGGTATATGGAAGGATATTCTTATTATGTTCATTGCAAAAAAAAAAAAGAAAAAAAAAAAGAAAAGAAAAAAAGAAGAAAAAAAAAACAATAAGCAGAAAGGAAGCAAGTCGTGACAGAAAGCGACGAGCTGGTCGATAAAACAATAGGCGATTTCGGCTATAGCTTTTTCCCCCTAGGGACTTTTAATTTCCGCCTCACCCACACAATCCCGGATTTAAGGGGGGCGGTATTTGTTCTTGCCTAGGAATCGAGGAAAATCGAATGCTGAAAAGGACATGAAATCAACTGCATAGTCTAAATTTATTTTCAGATTTCACATCAGTTTCTATTCCAAAATAAAGAAATCAGTTAACAAAGCAACTGAAGAAGTCTGTCTGTATGTCTGTATATGTATACAAATAGCATATCAAACGTCGTGGGTTAGTTAATGCCAAAACCATCCTTGTAGAAGAACAATATATATATATATATATTGCTTGAAAGCAGTTATAATGCGTATATCGTATAAAATTCGATAATTAATGAAAATAATCATGACAAGCGAACTCGGCAAATATTGCCCCCTACGTAGAACATCGTACAGCAGCTGTTTCAACTTTATTAAGTCTCATCAGCGATGTATACTTATGATTTCCCTCCGACGGAAATCGAAACCAGGGACTCAGCACGCAGAGTCAGAGACTTTACCACTGGGCCACCGATACGCAGCAAACGATATATGCGAAATTAGCTTGTCACGGGTAAAATCGTCACTATTACTACTACTATACAAAGCAGAGAGTAGACATTAAGATAGCAAATTTTAGGCCTATGCTCCGGTATGAGGAAATGAGATTAAGGTAATTTGCTTTAGAAGCATTGTTGAGTAAAGTATATTATTATTTATATTTTTTGCTTGAAGGCAGTTACAATGCGTATATCGTATAAAATTCGATAATAAATGAAAATAATCATGACAAGCGAACTCGGCAAATATTGCCCACTACGTAGAACATCGTACAGCAGCTGTTATATATATATATATATATATATATATATATATATATATTATATATATATAGTTGTGTCTAGTCACACTAAAGAGGCGTGAAACGCTGAAAACACGTGTCTGTGGATGACTTATTAATATATATATATATATAATATATGTATATATATATATATATATATATATATATATATATATATATATATATAATCAAAAAATCTGGAGAAGAAATCTTCCTTACGACATAGGAGATTTTTTTTAAACGTGTCGCAGTTTGCAGGTTTCAATGTGTGCTCTCATTGTTAGAGTCACAGAGCAAATGTGTAAGTAAAAATATAACAGAAAACTTAGATTTTTTGCATTATAGTCTATTTCAGGAAGCTTAGACAAAGTGTCTGACACCACTAAATCATCAGATGCGAATGAAGAAATAAATAAGTAAATAAGTGAAATCAAAGGGAACTAGGGTGGTCCTTTAGTTAAAATCTGGAATCGATTGATTTAACAGGGATTCCTAACAAATTACCGACAGTAATTACAAACTGGGCAAATCCCAATTTTTATGACCCACAGCAGAGGAACACAGGACATAAAGAAATCTGTTTTCAAATGCCTTAAAAGTAATAAAGCAATTCCTCATTCGCATCTGATGATTTGGGGGTGTTAGACACTTTGTCTAAGCTTCCTGAAATAGGCTATAATTAAAAAAATCTAAGTCTTCTGATATATATATATATATATATATATATATATTAATAAGTCATCCACAGACACGTGTTTCGGCTTTTCACGCCTCTTCAGTGTGGCTAGAGATAACATCTATCCTTGGCTAGGGTCGAACTCAGACTGGTTGTTTGCCTGCCTGATATCTTATCCTCTCGTCCATTGACAGCTGTAGCGAGACTGGTGTTTTTAAACTATTAAATACATAGGTTTGTTTATGTATTTTACGGTCACTGAGAAATCGAATTTCCGGGGAAACGATCATTGCTTATATGCTAGTAGTGAGAGTTAATTTAGAATTACCAATTGGAGAGCTCATACCAAATTTATGGGAGCATATATATATAATATATATATATATATATATATATATATATATATATATATAAGAATAAAAAGAAAGGAATAAAAAACTAAAAAATCCAACAGCCGAAGCAGCAAGGTGGCCGATCCCACTTAGTTAGAATTTATTGAGGGGACTAAACCACCCAGAGAGTGAGAACTTTATTACTACCTAGTCACAAACACCATCCCTAAGACGATCAGAAGAATTGAAACCCGATACATTTTCATGGATTCCCAGAAAAATTATATATAAGGCCTCATTAATGATCTGTTTACCATTTTCAATAAAGTTAGCGGTCTGATGAAACTCATAGGAATACACAGATAGTAGGCAGAAATAGATCTCTAACCGCAAAATGGTCGATTTTTAAACTTTTTTCTTTACCACACACACACACACAACATATATATATATATATATATATATATATATATATACAGAGAGAGAGAGAGAGAGAGAGAGAGAGAGAGAGAGAGAGAGAGAGAGAGAGAGAGAGAGGAGAGAGAGAGAGAGAGAGAGAGAGGGGGGTAATGGTTAGAGTTGTAGGAAATGGATTCGTCGACCCTAGGTCAAATCCAGGATGAGGCTGTCAACATTTCACATACTCTTGGGATACTCTTGGGAAAGGTATGCATCAAACTACTCTCCCTCCAGCTATGGGACAGACGCGGCTCTTTAACCTTGGCTAGGTAACCAGTCTAGCACAAAGAAAACTCTGAATTCAAACCTGTTAAACTCCGCTTAAGAAATTGACTTTGTCACATCCTGCTCATGCGGAGGGGTTGGTACATATATATATATATATATAAAGTAAAAAAGTAGAGTCGTCGGGGCGGCCTAATGTCGGTATCAGCCAGACAGCGAGGGAGTCTATCCCCTTTTCACTAGCGCTAGACCAAGGAGATTATTTTTTAGCATCTGAAGTGGAGCGCCACACCTATCATCAGCTCCTCACTTTACCGCACAAATCCCTGTGCTACTCATACGCTGAGTTGGCGAGGGCCGGTATATATATATATATATATATATTATATATATATATAAGTTAAGAGAAAGGAAATTAATCTGACGGTATGAGTATAGATAAAAGGATATGAAAACGCACACTATGCTGTTAAAGTGAAAATATTTTATATCATATTCATAGCTAATATTGAACAATATTTCGATTTATAAAAATCATCTTCAGAGCTTGTTTTTACTCCGGACTCATCGAAGAGGAGCTGAAAATTATTTGAATTCAAAACGAAAACATTGATGTTCCAAAAAAGTTATGCGGTAGTTTCAAATATAAGCACATCCTCCACGTGTTTCTCGGTCAGCGACAATCGTGTATATCCTAGTGTAACAGTGTTTGAAAAAGAAGACATATTTCAAATTCAACTATAAATATAGACAAATTCTCTTTTTCAAACAGGATGAGTTTTATAAATGAGGATATTTTCCTTCTCCTAGACTGGTTACCTAGCCATGGTTAAAGAGCCCAGTCTGCCCTGCTATTTACCCATAGTTGGAGGCATGAGGCCGTTCATAAGACCGAAATGGGAGACTCTGTGTGAAACTAGTTGGCAAATATGGGGCGTAGTAGTGGTACTATTTAACCCATAGCTGGCGGTTGAGATTTTTCATAATATATATATTTTCTTTTATACGACAGGACGTGGTAAAGCAAAGCTGGACTTCTGAGCCACTTGCGTGCTCACAACCGAACTTTGTAGAAATGGCCTTCTTCTGTGAAGACGTAGCAATCCCCATATATATATATATATATATATATATAATATATATATATATATACACGTGTCTGTGGATGACTGGTGTATATATATATATTATATATATATATATATATATATATATATATATATACCAGTCATCCACAGACACGTGTTTCGAGGTTTACGTATCATCAGTGCGGCTCGATTTTTTTAAACAGTTAGCCTCATGGCTGTCGGGGACTGTCAGTCAAAAGCGAACAATTAATTGATACATACTTACAGGATGTATGTTTCTACAATCACTAGAGAACTCAAATTTGTAAACACACATATATATATATATATATATATATATAGAGAGAGAGAGAGAGAGAGAGAGAGGGAGGGAGAGAGAATGAAAAGGTTGAGATAGTTTGATAGATATATATGAATAGATTGAATTAGATATAAACAGACAGAAATATATAGATAAATGTACTGAAATAGATGAATTGATATGAATAGATAGATAGATAGATAGATTGAAGGGTAGACAGATATGAGATAGATAGATATGAATAGACAGAAATAGGATGCAGAGGATAGATGAATATACTGGAATAGATAGATAGATAGATAGATAGATAGATTGATAAATGAGTGGACTGAAATCTCTCTCTATATAATATATATATATATATATATATATATTTAGATAGATAGATAAATAGATAGATAGATAGATAGATCAGTGACTGAAATAGACAGATAGATAGATATGTATAGACAGAAATATAATGAGGATAGATGAATATACTGGATTAGATAGATAGATAGATAGATAGATAGATAGATATGAATGGACTGAGATAGATAAATATGAATAGACAGAAATAGATAGATTGATAGATAGATAAATAGATAGATATATAGATAGAATCAGTCAGACAGACAGACTGACAAACATACTGACATGAACAGTGAGATAGATAGATAGATAGATAGATATGAATGGACTGAGATAGATAAACACGAATAGACAGAAATAGATAGATAGATTGATAGAATAGATAGATAGATAGATAGATAGAGTCAGTCAGACGGATAGACTGACAAACATACAGACATGAACAGTGAGATAGATAGATAGATAAATAGATAGATTCATAGATAGATAGATATATTGATAGATAGATAAATAGGTAGATAGATAGATACATAGATAGACACATTAAAATTTCTTTCTTAGTTTTGAAGGTGAAAACACACAAAATGAAGAGAAAAATAAGAATTGAAAAAACAAAACAAAAAAAAAAAAAAAACAGAGAAAAAAGTTTTTTCTCTTATCAATTTTCTATGTTTTTTTATTTATTTACGTCGCCCAGTCAGAAATTACTACCAATTAGCATAATGGAGGATGCAAACAAACGCAGTAACACATGGTTGGTTCTTTGTAGAAGAAAGAACGGATGTCCTAGCCAGTCTTTAATCGATGGATGACCTTAAAAGGTTAAAGAATTTTAGTGGAGATCATCGCAGTGCATGATGGGAGTATAATCAGTAAGATAACTTGGCAGCTTAGCAGGTTTGGGGAATAGAACAAGTTCTAGTAAAGTATTGGTGCGTACCAATATGAGAAGTGTATATAAGATATATTTTTATTTTTTTATAGTTTTCGGCTCATATCTATCTATTTCAGTCTCACTATCTATCTATCTATTTATCTATCTCAGTCGCATTATCTATCTATCTATCTATCTATCTATCTATCTATCTCAGTCGCATTATCTATCTATCAATCTCAGTCGCATTATCTATCTATCTATCTATCTATCTATCTATCTCAGTCGCATTATATATCTATCTATCTCAGTCGCATTATCTATCTATCTATCTATCTATCTATCTTAGTCGCATTATCTATCTATCTATCTATCAGACTAATTTTTGAATGGCAATCTCTGGTGCAGTGATTGCAAACAAACGGTGATGCTTGCTGGAGATGAGTCTCTCCTTCCTTTTGGCTCTCTTTTCCGTGGTGGATTCTTTCCTCTCTTTTCCACTTCTTTTCGTTTCTTGTTTGACGAGGAGTCGCCAGGTCGCATGGTCTTCTGCATAAGCCTCCCATGTGTTGATGTCGATGTAGCATGTCTTCATGTATCTCATGCAGACATCTTTGAAGCGGAGGCGTGGTATCCCTATTGGTCGGGTGCCCTCTGCTAATTTACCATACCGTAGGTCTTTGGGGATGCGGCCTTTGCCCGTCCTCCTGACGTGGCCAAACCAACGCAGGCGTCTCTCGCAGATGATGGCGGGCATGCTGTTTATGTTTGCTCATTCCAGCACGTCTATGTTGGGCACTTTGTCCTGCCAGCGAATGCGTAGAATTCGGCGTAGGCATCTGAGGTGGAAATTTTCCAGTTTCCTCACGTGGCATCTATCTATTTCAGTCTGTTTATATCAATTTATCTATCTATCTATTTCAGTCTGGTTATATCAATTTATCTATCTATCTCCCCTTATTCATATCTATTTATCTATCTATCTCAGTTTGCTTCTACCTATATCTTTATCTATATATGTATCTCAGGTTTGTGAGAACATATACATCTCTGATTGTCAAAGAGAGTATATTTCAAAATATTCATCAGAAAACTAAGATCTAAAATCGTTACACAGTTTGAAAATTAATATTTCCACTCACGACACTAATAGTTTGGTTTGGTTTGTTTTACGGCATATCAACCTCGGTGGGTCATTTAATGCCGACAAAGTTGTGAAATAAATTCATTCTTAATGCATAATACAATTTTGTTTATAAACTCATGTTTTTCTATTCAACCCATAGATAGAACCCTAACAGGTACTACCACTCCGAGTCAGTGTGGATCAGAGAGCAATGGTGATGAAGGGGTGCTCCGTATTCCCCAAACCTCCAAGACTTGAACCTCACCATCAGATAGAGTTTAACGTCATTCCCAGGACATTTAGACCCTCAGTCACCTCCTTCTAGCACCCATATGATAAAAAGTGGTTGGGGCTTGCCATAAGCGCAATAGGGTTGGGAAAACCATATAGGTGCTAGGCGTGACCAGCCGATTGATCGGAGGGGGCCTCTCTGACTGCCCGTCTAGCCCAAGATAGGGCCAAAGTGGAGTATTGCAAGTCATGAACTGCTCATCCACCTGGGTTCTATCCTTAAGCATCACGGGTCGTCACCCACGACCAAAAGGTGGCCCCATTTGGGGGGTTCTTACCCCTCTGCAGAGGTGCAGTCGGTACATTCTAACGCCCCAGCCGACAGGGCGCCCACGGCACTAATGTGAACTAGATGGCTTAATTAAGTCAGTATACAAGAAGCGAGCGTGAACGTCTAATTCTCTTTTACTTGCTGTATACTTCGAGAAAGGGCCTAATTCTCGTCCTTCGTGACGGGGACATTTTTGTCCTCAGTTAACCTCATCTCGACCCCACAGAACATTACTCAACATACAATGGCCTAAGCTTACTTGCTTTTTGCACTGGCATATTTCCTTCCACACAACAAACAACTAAGAAAAACTTCTTAAAAATGGGACTCTTTCCCAAAAACTTTCACACACGCGGACGCACAATAAGGACATTTCTACGCACACTATCTTACACTTTCTTTTTGTAGTTCATTTCATTTTGTATTTTTTCTTTTTACATTAGGTTTACTCAGGCAATAAATATGTTAAGTTCACGTGTTTCTTGCTATATTTATTCCGTACAAGGAAAATACATTTCTGATTTCATTGTCCTACCAAATAACATTTCCCGTTAAATCTTCGACCGCCCTGTCGGCTAGAGCTGTAGAGTACGTCAACTGCACCTCTGCAGAGGGGTAATACACCCTCAATGGGACCACCTCTTAGCCGTGCATGTTATGATTAAGGATGGAACCCTTAGGCCCTTACTTAGGCGATCGGAGAGGCCTTCTCTGATCAATCAGTTGGTCTAATCAAGCCATAGCACCTATTTGATTGTCCTAACCCTATTGCCCTTATGGCAAGTCCCAACCCTTTTTATCATATATGTGTTAGAAGTGGTGGCTGAGGGTCTTAGTGTCCTAGGAATGACATTAAACTCTATCTGATGGTGATGTTCCAGTTTTGGAGGTTTGGAAAATGTGGAGTACCCCTTCATCACCCTTGCTCCCTGGTCCACCCTGGCCCGGAGTGGTAGTACCTGTTAGGGTCCCATCTATGGGTTAAATATGAAAATGTCCTGGGTATGACGCTAAACTCTATCTGCTTGTAAAGCTCCAATTTTGGAGATCGAGATATGGAGTACCCCTTTATCACAATTACTTCAAAGTCCACTCTGACCCGGAGTGGTAGTCCCTGTTCGGATCAGATCTATTAGAAAAAATGAGTTTAAAAAAAATTGCGTACCCATCAAGAATGAATTAAACAGAAACGTCTTCGGCATAAAATAACCCAACAAAGGTTGACATGCCATAAAACCCAACCCAAAGGTTTTCACATGCATGAACGTACGGTAAGAACATTTCTACACACTACGTTATTCACTCTTTCTGTTGCTTATTTAATTTTGCATTTTTTCCTATTAGGTTTTCTCATGCAATAAATATGTTATTGTAAAGTGTACGTGTTTCTATATTTATTTCGTTCAAGGAAAATACATTTGTGATTTCATTGTCCTACCAAATGAGATTTCCTGTCATTTTTTTTACAAAATAGATCGAAACATTTAACAGGCAAATCCTGTACAGAAAAAAAGATAAAACTGTTTATATGTGTATTTATGAGATGAGGCTTGTTGTCCTCGTCTTTATTGTGTATAAGCGCAATGTTCAGGCCACTGTAACTTTGGACTTTGTTTTATTTTATTTTTTAAATTTATTATTTTAATTCGTAGGTAATCGTCTGAAAATAACTTATTTTACGGTAATAACAATAATTAATAAAAAACGCCTAAAACAGAGCCTGAGGTTACAATGGTCTGAACGTTGTGTTCATACACAATAAAGATGAGGACAACAGTCCTAAATATCATAATTAAAGATAAAATTGGTTTGTGATTAAGTTGATGAGAATAATAGTTCCGGTGAAAGAAAATGGATTGGTTTGGTTTCTTTGTTTAATGGCATTTGAACCTTTAATATCAATACCAGCCTTGTAGAATAACAGTAGTGGTGCTATTTAACACATAACTGGGGGATTAAAGGTGATTCATACGTTCCCCAAGGGTATTAGTCCGTAAGTGAACAGTATAGCATGACTGGTGTTCGAACTCGGTTACTACGATGTCGTACTCCAGCCCATTGGCCATTACGGGTATACCCTCATTGTTAGAGATAGATAGATAGATAGATAGATAGATATGAAGAGACAAAAATATATAGATAGATAAATATATAAAGAGATAGATATGAAGGGGGGCAGGTTATATCTTTTCCAAGAGTATCAGTCTGAAAGTCAACATAATATACGCATGTTCTTTTTGTTTACATTTAAAATATCATTCAAAAAATGTAACCCTAAACTCACGCGTAGTTTGAAACATAATTTTATTTTTCTAAAGGTTACTATTTGTATTAACTTATGAAGAACCTTGAAGAGTTACACAAATCGACCGATTTTCAATTATTTTATTTTAACAGTAAAATTCTATCAGTAAATGTTAAATACTAGATTTTGTACTTATCCTTGTTAAAAAATATGTGTATGCACGATTGTAATGCTCAATAAAATCTCTTTTCTGGATCATAAGTCGACACGTACATACCATAACATGAGTGACTCCTTTATTCATATAG
>CM042139.1:22136510-22181510 GCA_023376005.1 Doryteuthis pealeii | reverse complement strand
ATTGACATTTTCTTCGAAAACTCTTCAATATTATTTACATTTAAAGTATCAAAACTAAAATTAGAAAAAAATCACCTCACCCCCCCCACACACACACATATATATATATATATATATATATATATATATATATATATATATATAGTTAAATAGTGTTAAATAATTACTAAATACCAGGCTTCCTTTAATTATTTATTTAGTTATCATTCCCACTTTGTTTCCCTATGTTCTCTTAAAAATAATCAGTCCATTAATACTTTTTCTCGTCTTTTGCTTTTCTTCGAGTTACATCACGCGTCATGACACCTTCGCGTGAGTAGATCGCGACTTGCCTTTCAAAAAATAAAACGCTGATCAAATACAGTTAACATAACTAAAAAGATTTTCATCTCCTGTCACATATAAAAACATCCATCATTTTCTTCACCCCAAGATACATCCTGATGAAGGTTCAATGTAACCGAAATGTTTTAAACATCGATAATTAAATTCATCCCATTTTCGGAACACTTGTTTTTTCAAATTTTCTTTATATAAATTATATATATATATTATATATATATATATATATTATATGTGTAATATATTAAGAAAAATGAAAAAAACACAGGTTTAAATGGGTTAAGTGGTGAGTTTATTGGCCGACGCTGCAGTGTTTCGATCTATTAATTAGATCATCTGCAGGGCATAAGATAAGAAATTATTTATCACAGAATAATGAGAAAAGCGAGTGGTAACCCGTCATTCAGTCTGTTTAAAAAATTCTGAAGTTTGAAAAAAGGAGACGGTTTTGAAATATGACATCAAATATTCTATTTTATGGCGTGAGTATGTGGCGCTGTAAGTGTGTGTATTGAAAGGAAACATTGTGCATTTTTTTTAGGTATGTGGTAGTGTGTGTGTGTGTATAATTTTTTCTGTTGCGATAAACGACAGCGGAATTTTCCTTTCAATACACACACTTACAGCGCCACATACTCTCGCCATAAAATAGAATATTTGATGTCATATTTCAAAACCGTCTTCTTGCGTATGAGTAGCACAGGGATCTGTGCGGTAAAGTAAGGAGCTGATGGCAGGAGTGTCGCTCCACCTCAGACGCAAAAACAATCTCCTTGGTCTAGCGCTAGTGAAAAGGGGATAGCCTCCCTCGCTGTTTGGCTGATACCGACATTAGGCCGCCCCGATGACTTTACTTTACTTACATTACATCGAGGCCGGTTTAGCTCAGTCGGTAGTGTGTTCGTTATGAATCACAAGGTTATTGGTTCGATACCACCCCCCACCAACTCAGCGTATGAGTAGCACAGGGATCTATGCGGTAAAGTAAGGAGCGGACGGCAGGTGTAGCACTTTACTTCAGACGCAAAACAATCTTCTTTTGCTAGTGAAAAAGGGATAGACACCCTCGTTGATTGGCTTATACCGACTTTAGGCCACCGCAACGACTTTACTTACTTTACTTTATATTATATCGCAAAATGCTAAATATAGATATATAATTTGTTTTATTTTAATATATATCTGAAGTTATGTAACATATAGAGTTTCAAGAAAAAATTATTTACAAACGCGAAATTGTCACATTAACCTTCACACACCTTGAATTTTATTTTATCATTTTTGTATCCAATTGTATATCTGGTTTAATTCTGTGGAAAAATACTTTTACGTAATTTTGAATGTAATTTAAAATCAAGATAATTTTTTAAAAGAGTATATATTTTTTTACAGCCCTAGCATCTATACGATTGTCTTGACCTTATT
Organism: Doryteuthis pealeii; assembly: GCA_023376005.1. NCBI lineage: Eukaryota > Metazoa > Mollusca > Cephalopoda > Myopsida > Loliginidae > Doryteuthis > Doryteuthis pealeii. The sequence continues at coordinate 22,179,743 of CM042139.1, read as the reverse complement.
CTTCAAATTGCTCATACACGTTTTATCATATAGTTGCTAGAAAGCCGCCTCGGCGGCTGTGGGTCAACCATCGGTATTTATTAATACACATGAAGTTAATAATAATAATAATAATAATAATAATAATAATAATAATAATAATAATAATCGTGTTCCTTAATTTTACTATCGTTATCATCCTGTAACACCTTCTGGTTAAAATTGAGACCGTCGAAATTGTCCAAGCTGAATGAAAAAAAAATGTAAATTCTGATTATCGGGTGTTGCTTATCCACAGAATACTTATTTTTTATGAGTGTCGTCATCTTAGCTAAATAATGAACCATTCCGTTTTTATAATAAAGAAAGAAAGGGAATAAAAAAGACATACAACACAGAAAAATATAATAAGAAATAGAGAAATAAAATAAATAAATAAATAAATAAAGAGAGTAGGGGAAAGATAGAGAGAGGGAGTCAGCGTGCTAATCTGTTTCAACCGAACATAATGAAAAGATGAAAAGAAGGAAAGAAAGACAAATAAAGAGTGAGAGAGAGAGAGTAAAATCAAGATTATTATACTTTTTACATATTGAACTATTTAGCAATAGCTCTTATGTAAACTTATCAAAGGTTGTAATAATTAGATTATCATACTGTGGTATTTCCACAGTCCTGCGAAGAAAAACTATTTCTGCTCATTTGATAATACACATTGAAGTTAATGAAAATCACTTTTTAAACAAATATGTATAAAAACAAGATTTGACTTTAAATAACCCACAAAGGTTGATATGTCTTTAAACCAATGAACAAACCAATCAGATGTGTTAATCTTGAGTACAGTACCAACTTTCTTCATTGTTTCTTGGTGTTTATGGTTTGTGGTTCCTCTGAGAATCAGGGGTGAGATTCATGATGTCGATTATGAAATTGTCTTAGCACCTCCAACTCAACAAACATGTTACATCTCTTGGGAATTGTTAAACTCAGGCGATTTTCAATTTTAAGTTAAATAAAACTAGCAGAACATGCAGACTCAGTATGAAAATAGAACAGGAATAAAAAGAAGGGTACACATGTAGAATTGCACACAAGAGATAATATCATTAGAATCGCGATTTACGTATGAATAGCATAAGATTACGGAAAGTCCCAAAGTAGCTTAACTCTAACCCTAATACTAACACTAACACTAAGAAGAAGAAGAAGAAGAAGGAGGAGAAGAAGAAGAAGAAGAAGAAGAAGGAGAGAAGAAGAAGAAGGAGGAGGAGGAGGAGAAGAAAAAGAATAAGAAAACGAATAATAATGATAATAATAATAATAATAATAATAATAATAAGAAGAAGAAGAAGAAGAAGAAAAAGAAGAAGAGAAGAAGAAAAAGAAGAAGGAGGAGGAGGAGAATAATAATAATAATAATAAATAATAATAATAATAATAATAAGAAGAGAAGAAGAGAAGAAGAAAAGAAGAAGAAAAGAAGAAGAAGTAGAAAGAAGAAGAAGAAGAAGGAGGAGGAGAAAAAAGAAGGAATAATAATAATAATAAGAAGAAGAAGAAGAAGAAGAAGAAAAAGAAGAAGAAGAAGAAGAAGAGAAGAAGAAGAAAAGAAGAAGAAGAAAAAAGAAGAAGAAGAAGAAGAAAAAGAGAAGAAGAAGAGGAAGAAAAGATATATATATATCCATATATATATATATATATATATATATAATATATATATATATATGATTAAAGAGGTGAGGAAAAGAGAGAGAGAGAGAAAGAGAGAGAGAGAGAGAGAGAGAGAGAGAAGAGAGAGATAGAGAGAGAGAGGAGGGGGGAGAGAGAGGGTATATTGACCAGTAAGGAAAGTATATATGTAGATAATAATGAATAATTGAAAGTTAGAGTCCAAGTGGTGTAGTTCCATCAGAATTATCCTGAGGATCCTTCTCGGTGAAACCCCGGTAGTTATCTTCAGTCACTGATTCAGTTCCCTAAAAGTTCTCGACAAGTACGTATTGAGCACTTTCCAATAATCATTATCTAACTCTTTTCTTTTTCTTTTTTTTTCGTGTTTTTTTTGCGCGTCAGAGAGTTAAACTACATCAATAAATAAGAAAAGTCTCTACTAATATCTTATTTTTAAAAAAAAATTCATACTCTATTTAATTTGAATATAAATATTTATACTTAAGGACTATGATAGTCATTTTAAACCATTTGTAAACCACCCTATCGGCTGGAGCGTTAGAATGCACTGACTGCACCTTTGCCGAGGGGTAAGATTCCCCCAAATGGGGCCACCTGTTGGCCGTGGGTGGCGACCCGTGATGCTTAACGACGTTGTAATTGCATTTCACTTAGCGCTAATATCCTTGGGTAAGGTATGAATCCTACTCTCCTTCCAGCTATGGGTAAATAGTAGGACAGGCTGGGCTCTTTAACCTTAGTTAGGAAACTGGTCTAGGAGAAGGAAAACTCTGAATTCAAACCTGTTGAACTCCGCTTAAGAAATTGACCTGATCGTGTGGAGGGGTTGGTAAATATATATATGATTGTCCCAACCCTATTGCTCTTATGGCAAGCCCCAACACTTTTTATCATATGGATGCTAGAAGGCGGTGGCTGAGCGTCTACATGCCCTGGGAATGACGTTAAACTCTATCTGATTGTGAGGTTCCAGTTTTGGAGGTTTGTGGAATGTGGAGCACCCCTTCATCACCATTGCTCCCTGGTCCACTCTGACCCGGAGTGGTAGTACCTGTTAGGGTCACATCTATGGGTTAAATAGAAAAACATGAGTTGATAAACAAAATGTTATCCATTAAGAATGAATTTATTTCAAAAGTTTGTCGGCCTTAAATGACCCACCGAGGTTGATATGCCGTAAAACAAACCAAAACAAACCATTGTTAAATTTATTACTGTTAACCCTCTGACTCGCAAAAATTTGGTTTCTGTTCAAAAAGTAATGGTTAAAATGTATCTAAAATGTCCATATTCTTTCTGGAATTTAAAAAAATGTATTTAATTGCTTTTCTGTTGCTTTTTATTGTCATCATAAATAAGGTTTGATATGGGTGTGTTCGAAGATAAGGATTTTCATTGGTATTAGAAAAGTGAAAGAAAAGAGGAAAGAAAAGGAAAAAGAAAAATATTTTCTTTCTTCCAATTTTTCTCAATCTTTATATAATAAGCTATCTAATGAGACTAGGCTCCATATTGAGTTCGTTCTGGTTGAAATAAATTTATAATAGCCAAATGACGATTTGTTAAGTATTTCTTTATATATTGTTATTATTTTATGTTGCTTTTTGGGGGTATACTGTTTTGATTTTGTTTTTTGGTTTATTTTATGTTTTTTTTGTTGTTTTTTTTTTTGAGTCGTTGTTTTTAATTTTTTATCCGAAAGTTTAAGGAACCAAAGGTAAGAAAAACAAGAACATGGAAAACCGTAATTGGGAAAAAATGACGGATTACATTTTAAATCATTCATTATTATCTAGGGATATACTTTGCTTACGTATACAGATCTATATCTCCCCTCTAACTCTCTCCTCTCCCTCTCTCTCACTCTCTTAATATATATATATATATATATATATATATTATATATATATATAATCAAATATGAGATATTATGGATTTAATATCTCGTTACTATTAGTTTCAGGCTTACTTCAATCATCAGACGATACTGTCAAAAAGTTAAGATTAAAAAAACGGTGGATGTTTAGCGTTTATATAAACGTAAAGCGTGTTCACGCGATGGAATGTTATACCGCTAAAGTTATAAAAAAAACAACAACTGTGGCTTGCAGTAAACATGAATCTAATAGTAACGACATATTAAATTCCTAATATCTAATATTTTATTGTAAATCTGCTTTGTTATTCTAGCATTGAGCACCTTTATATGCCAATACTTTTCTCATTCATTCTCTATTCATTCCATATTATATATATATATATATATATATATATATATATATATATATATATATATAAGGAATGAAATTGAAATTGATTGAACAACGGATATCACGGCTCTTCCGCGTGGCGTTATAACAACCCACGAGACGCGTGTTTATAACGTCCAAAACAAAAAACACACAAGACCGCGTCCATTTCAAAAACAGTCTCTGAAGATGAAGTTTCTTCGAAATTGATTAGACACTGGACATTATTTTATTTTTCACACGCATTGTAATTGCCTTCTTAATATAAATCTGTTCCTTTGTCATCAAATAAATAGATATGTAAAACCTTTATATATTTATTATATTATTTATATATATATATATATATATATATATATATTATATATATATATATATATATATATATATATATATATATATATATATATATATATATAATAAAGGAAGAACTCAATACAGTAATCCCATAATAAATTTATTTCGACAAAAATTGGGGCCCATATAAATCTAAGTTGATTTAAACCGGCTCCCCAAATTTTCGCCTCATCAGATGGGTCTCAATTCACTTATGAACAAGCATATCACAAAAAACCCCAAAGAGCTGAATATATATAAATTCAAACAAAAACAAAAAATAATAAAAAAATATAATATATTTTTAACAGTGTAGGATTGTAACCATAGAAACAGGAAGTGAATGAAAAAAAGAGATACATCTCAAAGTTGATTTCTAGGGTGTCCAGACAGACAAAAAGGTGACATGACAGAAAAAACAGAATAGTATATTAAAATATAAATAGACAAGTAAAATAGAAAGATTTTAAATTTAAACATTAGAGTATAATGATGTATAAAGAAAATACTAGTTAAGATATAAATAATAAAATAAATTAATAGAAGATAATAAAATTAAAATTAAAAAAATGATAAATAATAGAAAATAAAAATTAATTAAAAATAATAATACTATAAAAAATAATACTCAGAAGAGTCGTGTCACGTGTAATATTTAGCATTTTTATTTGTTTGTTTGTATTGTTGTTGATGTTGTTCTTGCTCTTCTTGTTGCTTTTGTCTTGTTTGTGATTTTCGTAGGTCTTGTTCTTTTTTTTATCCAAATGTTTAAAGAACCAAAGAAAAGAAAAGAAAAGAAAAAAAAAACAATTAGAGAAAAAGGTATATGGGAACGGTACAAAAAAATCTACGTGCTGTCTTGAACAAATCCTGGAAACAATAGGCCCCCCCCCCAACAAAAAAAACATCTAAAAATAAAAATAAAAACAAAGACACACACACACAAAAAAAAAAAAAAAAAAAAAACAATCAAAAACACGAAAAGCAATATGAACAACAATAATAACAAGAAAATACAAACTGACACAAAGAAGAAGAAGAAGAAGAAGAAGAAGAAGAAGAAGAAGAAGAAAAAAGAAAAGAAGAAGAAAGAAGAAAAAGAAGAAAAGAAGAAAAGAAGAAGAAGAAGAAGAAGAAGAAGAAGAAGAAGAAGAAGAAGAAGAAGAAGAAGAAGAAGAAGAAGAAGAAGAAGAAGAAGAAGAAGAAGAAGAAAGACGAGAAAAGAAGAAGGGTGAAAAGAAAAGAAGAAGAAGAAGAAGAAGAAGAAGAAGAAGAAGAAGAAGAAAACCCCCAAACACAAAAAGACAAATAAACCAACCAAAAAAACAAAAAAGACCCAAAAACTGTACATCCAACAACAACAACAACAACAACAAACAAACAAACAACAAAAAAAAAAAAACAAACAAACAAGAAATGTTGAATATTGCTCGTGACACTTTGCCTTTCCCCTGTGAAAAATTGCCAAGCCCATTTAGCCAGATGCTTTCTTTCCGCGTTTTAGTTCATCAGCTGCTTGACTCTATCGTAATCTAGTGTGTCTCTTTTTAAAAAATATCTTCGTTATTTCTTTTTTTTTATTTTCAACTTTCTTTGTCTTTTCCCGCCGGCTAAATTTTGTTTACAACTTTTCATGTCATTAAACACAGAAACATAGGAACATTATTCAGAAAAGAAAACTTACTATAATTATTTTTGGTCATTTTTATGTCAGTAAAAATTGTACTTAATTATGGAATATGTTCTACTAACCGAATTTGCTCAAGTTTTTTTTAAAATAATATTTTTGTGAATAAGTATCCACAAACAGCAAACACCACGTGTGACATACGAAAACACTGGACAGCGGTTTCGACCTATTAGGTATCGTCAGCAATGTATATCGTGATCACCCCTTTCTCACGACTATCTAAATATGGGATTAAGTGTAGGTTTTCATAGAGAGACTGTTAGGTTTTGGTGATTGTAGTGTGAATTGGTTTTATGCTGAATGAATTATTGTCGTATGAATCAAGATACAAATGGAAATAGTTAAGTTAAAAAAGTTAGGATAGAGAAGACCACCCTTCTGCCTCCAATTTGAGGCCTTATGTCGTATTTGATGTATATATTAACATTTATACCATGATCTATCCCAGGGGAGATTGAACGAAAGACCACAGAATGCAGAGCCGAAATTCTACCATTGAGCCGTCAGCCCACGCAACACACTAGGTTCGATTTCCAGTGGGAGAGGTCACGCTTTAAACTACTGATGAGACCTAATAGGTCGAAACAGCTGTAAATATTGCTTATTAAGTACAGTGGTACCTTGACTTTCGAGTTTAAATTATTTAGCTCGTAACTCAATTTCCTCGTATATCAAATCAGTTCTCTTCATTGAAATAAACTGAAATGTCATTAATCCGTTCCAGAGTCGTAAAAAAAAACCCTATTTTTGTTACGTTTTTAAATAAGAAAAATAGCACTATATTATATAAAAATATAATAAGATTGAATATAATGAATTATGTGTTGTAATATGCTTTAATGTTGATTCTTTTTTAAATATTTTTGCCGTAATAAATTTGGAAAGTTAAATGTCTTTAGCGAACTTATTAACATCAGCGTATCTGAAGTTCGCTTGTCCCTCAAATTTTAGCTCTCAACACGAAGCAAAAAATCGACAAAGTAACGGCTCGTAACTGGGAAAACTCGTAAGCTAGGGCACTCGTAAGTCAATGCACTACTGTAATCATTTAAATGTCGCTTTCATCGACCCCCACTCGATGTCAAGCTGATTCGTATTTATTTTTGGATTATTTGTAGTATATATATTTACCAACCCCTCCGCACGAGCAGGATGTGACACAAGGTCAATTTCTTAAGCGGAGTTTAACAGGTTTGAATTCAGAGTTTTCTTTCTCCTAGACCGGTTGCCTAACCAAGGCTAAAGAGCCCAGTATGTCCTACTATTTATCCATAGCTGGAGGGAGATTAGGTTTCATACCTTTCCCAAGGGTATAAACGCTCAGTGAAATGCAATTACCACGTCCAGGATTTGAACTCGGGTCGACGAGTCCATTTCCCATGACTTTAACCATTACACCACGCGCTTCCTCTTTCATCATTTTGTAATATAAGGTGTGCTGGAACCCACCAATTAAACTTATAGACTGTGCGTGGCCGCGTGGATTCAATCAGCCAATCAACACGCTCGAATACGAGGTTAGTTAACTATTTAATCGCTGATCTTGAAAGCCGTTCAGTTGCTCGTATTCGACACGGACGAACGGACCAACAACCAAGGACTCTGCTTAATACAAGGACTCTGCTTAACACGAGGACTCTGCTTAACAGCGAGGAACAACCAAAAATTCTGCTTAATACAAGGAACACAAGGAATCTTCAATGTAAAGTACACTCACTTGCAGCCTAAAAATAACCACAAGAATCGTAACGCGTATCATGTTTAGTCTCTTTTGTGATGTTTAATTTCGTTTCTAGGTTTTTCGAACCAGTTGGTTAGTATTACTGTCACCTTAATGTTCCTCAACTTTTTTATTTTTCGACTATCTGGTTCAGCAAGGTTCAGGTGTTTATCTAGTTTGTCACGCACCTTTATATTTATTTTGTGATTTGCTAGAATTGCAATATCCACTCGGTGACACAGTTTGCTTTTTTATTAGAACTAGGTGCGGTTTTCTGACCGAGATTGAGTGACCCGTTTTAATCTTAAGATCTCAGATAATTTTGAAAGTCTCATTTTCATCATTATTATTAGTAGTAGTGGTATTAGTTTTTCACATCAGCATTAGCTAATGGTCTTTCACTGGAGTCTGAGTGACAGCAAGTCTCCTCATGTCTCCAGGACTCTTTTGAGTATTCTGGCAGATTGCAGCAGTGCAGTATTCTGGATGGTCTCAATTCTTCCTCTGATTTCCAGATTTCCCAATCTTTTTCCCAAGCGTTTGGGACCATTCTAAGTGCACCAACTACAATTGGTATCACTTTGACTTTCATATTCCATAGCTTTTTCAGTTCTCTGGCAAGGTCCAGGTATTTGTCCATCTTTTCGTTTTCCTCCATCTTCACCCTGTGATCTGCTGGAACTGCAAAATCGACCAGTTTACAAGTTCTTTCTTTTTCAAGTGTTAATCAACACTAGGTCTGATCTTCTTGCCGGGATAAGATTATTATTATTATTATTATTATTATTATTATTATTATTATTATGTTTTTTCACACCAGCCGTAGTTCACTGCAAGTCTCCTCAGGTCTCCAGGGCTCTTCTCAGTTTTCCAAACCTTTGGGGACAATTCCAAGGGCACCAATTACAATTGGTACAACCTTCACCTTCATGTTTCACAGTTTCCTCAGTTCACCTTCATGTTCTACAGTTTTCTCTGTTCTCTAGCTAGGTCCAAGTATTGGTAATTATGAACTTTTGTTTAGTAAATTAGGGTGCCCCAGAAAAAACAGAACCCACAAATTTTGTAATAAAACTGTTAATTTTAACTAGGAGGTTTAGGGGTATCCAACGAACCAACCAAGCAACGAACCAACCATTTAACAATGTTTTTAAAAAACAAAATATTTAGCAGCAATTTTCACTTAAAAGTCATTTATACAAAAGAAAAGTTTTTGTATTAAATAAACCAAATGGTTTATGTGCCGTTAAAGTGAGGCGCTTGGTGTAATGGTAGGATTCGTAGGAAATTGAATTGTCGACCCGAGTTAAAATCCTGGACGAGGCTGTTAACGTTTAACATTGCGCTAATACCCTTGGGAAAGGTATGCATCCAACTACTCTCCCTCCAGCTGTTATAGTAGAGCAGACTGAATTCTTTAACTTTGGCTAGGTAACCAGTCTAGGAGAAGGAAAACTCTGAATTCAAACTTCTTAAACTCTGCTTAATTAACCCTGTGTCGCATCCTACTCGTGCGAAGTGGTTGGTATATATATATAATATATATATATATATATATATATAGTCGTGTGTCAATTTATTGTTCTTGTGAACGTTTCTTGTCATATTATAAGCATATTAGATATATAAAAAGTGAACTAAAAAATAAAAAAAGAAAGCACAAGAAAAAACAGTTTTAATATATACCCGTTATTTTGCCCCTGGTTTGCTTTATTTTTCCAATATTTCGGATGACGTTCACCCTTTGTCAATGTATTTTTGACAACTGAACATAACTTAACAGGAAAATAAAATAATGAATGTATATATATATATATATATATATATATATATATATATATATATATATATGATCCAAAAGTCTAGAGAAGAAATCTTCCTTACGACACAAGAGTTTTATTTAAAAAAACAAGTCGCAGTTTGAGAGCTCGATGTGTGCTCTTAATGTTAGAGTCACAGATCAAATATATAAGTAAAGAAATAACAAAAGACTTAGAGGATTAGCAGATTAGCAGATGCTAATATATATATATATATACATATATATATATATATATATATATATATATATATATATATATATATATATATATATATACGTGTGTGTAAGAAAGTTTTATAGAAAAACAACAACTTTACATATTGTCGGATTCAATATCCATTTTTACCTTCATATATATATATATATATATATATATAAAAGGTATCCAAATGACTGGTAGTAAGGGATGATTCCACCTGGGATCCTCAAAATCTCACTGTATAACCATACTGTATGCTCTTGTAGGTGCAAACATATATTCATACAAGGATTTTTATAAATCCCTAAAGAGAGCTCAATGTATAATAATAAATAAATTAGATTAAATACAGAGCAATATTTAATTTTCAAAGAAAAAAAAATGTGTGTGTGTGTGTGTGTGTGTGTGTGTGTGAAGAGAACTGGAAGTGAATCCGACGGTATGTAGTATAGTGAGAAATTTGAAAAAACACAGGTTTAAATAAAATGAGTGGTAAGTTTATTAGCCGACTCTGCAGTGTTTCGATCTGTTAAGTAGATCTTCTTCAGGGCTTTTGTTGATATAAGGAAGAGTAAAAACAATTTATCACAGAATAATGAGGAGAACTGTGATAGTCCTTGTTTATCAATCTGTTCAAATTTTAAATTTGAAGAAGAAACGCTGGAAAGGTAGACGGTTTGAAATATGACGTCAAGTATTCTTCTTTTATGGTGTGTGTGTGTGTGTGTGCGTGTGCATGTGCGTGTGCGTGTGCGTATGTATCGAAAAATGACGTTGAGCATTTTTTTCTAGGTGTTTTGTGTGTGCGTGTGTGAGCGTGTGCGCGTGTGTGTGTATATGTTACGAAAGACGACATCGAAACAAACCCCAATGTTGTGTATGTGTGTGCGAGTATGCATGCATGTTCATTAAGAAGAATGTTTGTTTCAAGTAAGTGGCGCGAAAATATTCTTTTAACTTTCGAGTTGCTGTGTGGGGGTGTAAGTAAGGGGATGTTAGGAAGAAAGACATCTGCGTATGTTTATATTTATACGTTTGTGTTTTAAGTAAGTGATGAGAAAAAGGGGTGAGTGTGTGGAGGGGGTAAAATTTGTAGTAAAATATATATATATATATATATATATATATATATATATATATATTAACACTCACTACTAAGCAAATAAGCAATGATCATTTCCCCGGAAATTTGATCTCTCAGTGACCGTAAAATACATAAACATTCCTATGTACTTAATATAGTTTAAAAACACGAGCATCAGCTGTCAGTGGGCGAGGGGATAAGATATCGGACTACCATGCGGTCAGTCTGAGTTCGACCCTAGCCAAGGATAGTTGTGTCTAGCCACACTGAAGAGGCGTGAAACGCCGAAACACGTGTCTGTGGATGATTTATTAACACACACACACACACACACACATATATATATATATATATATATATATATATATATATATGGTTTATATGCCGTTTAACAAAACAAAACCAAATCTGCATATGACTTGCAAATATGTGTCGTATTTTTGGGCGGAGTTTGTGTTTTCGGGTCGAGTGGGTTAAGATGTCCCATGAAGATTGATTTTGTCTCTGTGTATGACTCCCAGGTTTTGATATGAAAATACAATTACACATGTAACAGGTCAGTTCACATTGTATATCAATGAATAACGCCTCATAATTTTCTGCTTATGAAGTGCTTCATACACATGTCACTGTTCAAATGCTGCGCCTCATTTATGAATGAATTTACGTCACATCTGAAATGTCAGTTGCTCGTGACTGCCAATTAGTGATGTTCATTTTCCCTCAGTCATTCCGGGTGTGACATCTCTGAAAGGTTTTCTCGACCTGTGCTCGGGATGCTTGACGGTGGTTAGGGTGGAATTCACGAGAAATCTTGAAGTCTATTTTTAGCACGCGTAAATACCCGATCAAAATATCCTGGTAGATGAGTAATCATTTTTTTAGGCTAGAACTCAGCGTACGTATATATATATATATATATATTATTATAATGGAGATTGTGTGTTTTTCTGTCTGTAACCGAAACTATATTACTACTCAAGTCACAATCACAATTCCCTAAATTATTTACGTTAAATTCTCCATGATTTCATTCTTTTAAACCTTCAGTTATTAATAAAATTGTTTTACATTATTAATACTGTTGACCATATCTACGTATTAATAACATGAAATTGTATTTATATATACAACAAAATAGCGGTTTACAGTTTGAACGAGAAGGCTAATTTGCATATTGATATTTAAAATTTTATTTTAATAAATATGTGCTTGGTATTATTGATTTCTAATTATTTGGTTTTATCTTAAGAAATATAAACAAAAATCTCGTGGATAAATCTTAAAAGAAATTTATTTACAAGAAGAAATAACTGTAATATTATCCTTTACTTCCTATTTTAACTAAATAGTTAAATTAGGAAAATTTACCAATGAAAGAGGGGAATAATGGAAAATGATGGAATAGTTAGTTTCAAAGTTGTTCTATTTTTCGATTATACCCCCTCTGTTGCAGATCTTTTTATCTGCATTCTTAGTCAGTTTCATTAGCCTTTCTAATTTAATATGATATTTTATTATATCAAAACTTAAATACTTGCACCCGGAGGGTGCATATATTTGCCAGTATATATATATATATATATATATATATATATATATATGAAGTGGACAAACAATCTGTTTGAGATGGCGATAGCAGAAAATATATATCTGTCTATCTATCTATCTATCACTCTCTCTCTCTCTCTCTCTCTCTCTCTATATATATATATATATAATTTAATATACCAAGCGTGTTGGTAAATCCTTGCGGTGAGAAAAAACCCAGCAAATAGTTTGATCGTAAAAATATATTACCAAACATCAACCGGGGAGAAAAAATTTTTTTTGAAGAAAAGAAAAGACCAAGATAGACGTACCAACAAAATAATCTATTGGTACAGTATTTGGCCAAAAGAAAAAAACAATTTATATGTATATATATGTATATAAGATATATATATATTCATATAACCGCTAGGAGAATAGCTAATAAGTAAAAAGTGCTCAATACCTAAGTTGAGCAAATAATAAAGATAGATCTAATGAGTCAGACGAACCTACTATTAGTTTCACTTAATGCTCTTCAGGGCTAAGATCTTAGTCATGAAGAGCATTAAGTAAAACTAATAGTAGGTTCGTCTGACTTATTAGATTTATCTTTATATATATATATATATATATATATATATATATATATATATATATATGTATATGTATATACATATATGTACGTACATTTATATATATATGTGGTGGACTCTCCTATCGAGAACGATAGATGAGGGTCAGCAGAATATATATTTATATATATATATATAATATATATATATATATATATATATATATGTACGTATATGTTTATATATATTTAAGTAAATGTATATATATATATATGTACGTATATGTATATATATATATGTAAATATATGTATATATATATATATATATATATATATATGTTAGTATATGTTTATATATATACGTATATGAGAAGTAAACAAACAAACAATGTGTTTGATATGGCCTTAGCCGACAATTTTTACGTACATGTATATATAAGTACGTATATATATATATATATATATATATATATATATATATATATGTACGTAAGTAAGTAGAGCAAATTGATTATAATATAGGTACAAGAGATAACCTACTCGAGTTTCACCATAAGGATCTTCAGGGTTAAATCCACTGATATTGATTAATTTAGTGGATTTAACCTTGGAAATCCTTATGGTGGAACTCGAGTAGGTTAACTCTTGTACCTATATGTGTACGTATGTATATATATGCACGTATGTGTATACATATATATATATATATATATATATATATATATGTACGTATATGTATGTATATATATATATATATGTACATATCTGTATAAATCTCCCTCTACCCCCTCTCTCTCTATATATATATATATATATATATATATATATATTTGTACATATCTGTATAAATCTCTCTCTCTCTCACTATATATATATATATATATATATAAGTAAAATCGTCGGGGTTGCCTAAAGTCTATCCCTTTCTCACAAGCACTAGATCAAATAGATAGTTTACGCATGAGGTGAAGCGCTACACCTACCATCAGCTCGTCACTTTACCGCACAGATCTCTGTGCTGCTTATGCGCTGAGTTGGCGAGGGTCGGTATCAAATCCGGAACCTTGTGGTCCCCAGCCGGACGCTCTACAGATTGAGCTAAACCGAACCTATATATCAATCGGCTGGTCACGTCAAGCCCTAGCACCAATATGATTATCTCAACCCTATTGTCTTTATGGTAAGCCCCAACCCCAAATCGAACAAGACATACTGGACATTACTGGAGAAGTAAGGACGAATGCATGAATGGTGTTCCTTTATATCCCTGTCAGCTGGGGCTTTATAATACGCCGACTGCACCTTTGAAAACGGGCAAGACCCCCTCCAATTGTTGGCCATGGGTGGTGACCTCTGATGCATAAGGATGGCTGAGCCGTCCATGATATGCAACACTCCACTTCAGTCCTTACTTTGGCTAGTCGGGCGGTCGGAGAGACCCCCTCCAATCAATCGGCTGGTCACGTAAAGCCCTAGCACCAATATGGTTAACCCAACCCTATTGGCCTTATGGCAAGCTCAAACCCTTTTTATCATATACTAGCAAATATATGCACCCTCCGGGTGCAAGTATTTAAGTTTTAATCTAATAAAATATCATGTTAAATTAGAAAGGCTAATGAAACTGAATAAGAATTCAGATAAAAATATTTGGAACAGAGGGGGTATAATCGGAAAATAGAACAACTTTGAAACTAACTGTTCCACCATTTTCCCTTACTCCCGTCTTTCAGTGGTAAATTTCCCTAATTTAACTATTTAGTTAAAATAGGAAGAAAAGAATAAAATTACAGTTATTTCTTTATGTTAATAGATTTCTGTTAAGATTTATCCCCGAGATTTTTGCTCATATTTATTAAGATAAAACCAAACAATTAGAAATCAATAATACTAAGCATATATTTATTAAAATCAAATTTTTTTAAGATCAATATGCAAATTAGCCTTCCAATTCACACTGTAAACCGCTATTTCGTTGAATATATAAATATAATTGCATGTTATTAGTATGTAGATATTGTTAACAGTCTTAATGATGTAAATCAATTTTACTAATAATTGAGGTTTAAATAAAATCATGGAGAATGTGATGTAAATAACAAAGGGAATTGTGACTTGTGTAGTTTCGGTTACAGACAGACAAACCCACAATCTCCATTATAATAAGATAAGATATATGCTAGAAGGTTGTGGCTGAGGCTCTTCATGTTCTGGGTATGACGTTAAACTCTGATGGTGAGGTTCCAGTTCTGGCTCTCTAGAGAGAGTGGAGTGCTGCTTCATCACCATTGCTCCCAGGTCCACTCTGATCGGGAGTGGTAGTATCTGTTAGGGTCCCATCTATGGGTTAAATAGAAAATGTGTTTTTACAAAATGAACTGTGTTCCAAACTATCACTACGAATCTTTCAAAACTTTGCCGGCATCAAATGACTCCCCGTGGTGTGTTGCAGGTCATGGACTGCTCAAACACCAGAGTTTTATCCTTAAGCATCACGGGTCGCTACTTACGACAAACAGGTGGCTCCATTGGGGGTGTCTTACTCCTCTGCAGAGGAGCAGTCGGTGTATTTTAAAGCCCCAGTCAACAGGGCTGTATATCATTATATATTAAATTCATTTGTTATATTAATTATGGTTTTGGCAAAATTTACGGTTTCAATTAAGATATAGATGAATAAAAATCAATGATGTCAAATTCTATAAATGTAACTTTGTTTTTATTTTTGATCTCGGAGAAACATTTAATTGTATCATATGAGTTGTTCCATAGATTTTATTTTAATTTTTCTTCGTGACAATATTTCTAACAATGATTTTGAGATACTGGGTTTAACAAAATTGTGTTTAATAAATAATTACTTGGTGTTATTGATTTCTAATATTATTGTTTTATTCTTCAACATATTAAAAGCAATCCTATAAATGATTTTATATAGAAACCAATTAAAATATAATTGAAATAAGAGTAATTTTGAGACACTGGTTTTAACAAAATTGGGTTTAATAAATAATTACTTGGTGTTATTTATTTCTAATATTATTGTTTTATTCTTCAACATATTAAACTCAATCCTATAAATCATTTTATATAGAAACCAATTAAAATTTGATTGAAATAAGTGTAATTTTAAGATAAGGTTTTAAATTTGGGTTTAATAAATAATTACTTGGTTTTATTGATCTCTAATATTATTTTATACCCCAACGTATTAGAATCAATCCTATAAATGATTTTATATAGAAACCAATTGAAATATGATTGAAATAAGTGTAATCTGTTTATATGCGTTCTTATTTACTTTTGTTGGTTTTTTATATTTTATTATATTAAAACTTTACAATAAGTAACAAGAAGACTTTCAATTTCATGAATGACCTCTGTCAAGCTCGTAGTAAGTCGTAACTCTTAAATATCAACCACTGTTTCTGCTCTACAAGTCGACATAAAAAGCAATGATGTTACCAGATCGGATTATGTATATAAAACTAATGTCCTCACGAAGGTTGTTGAACTGACAATTAGATTTACGAATCTTTCGAGTTATTTGACAAATCTCTTGACAGTGACATTTACAATCCCCACCCCATAAAAAACAACACCCCACCCCCCAAAAAAAGAACTAAACAAATAAACAAACAAAAAAAATGTCAGCACACCGTTTATTGAATTTTGTATTTAAGAAAATAGAGTCAAATTTTTTGATGTCAAAATTTTCAGCTGAGTCTTTTTTAGAGGTGAGACTGGAAGAAGGCGGTATCGAAACTTTACTGTGACTTTCGGATCATATTACCTTTAGGCACCCCTTTTTGATCTCGATTAAGAAAAGGACATTTTTTTCATTTACACCGTCAATATCCGGTTGTTTGTTAGGGGTTAGGGGCTAGGTCTAGGGATTAGTTTTATAATTAAAAAAAAAATCTAAAAGTCGTCTGTTAAAACAATCGGATATTGACGGTGTAGATGAAAAACATGTCCTTTCTTAATCGAGATCAAAAAGGGGTGCCTAAAGGTCATATGGTCCGTACTTTCATCAAAGAACGTTGATAGATAAACAAAATCCCCATTGCAATAAAGCATGTTTCACATCAGATAGAATAAGAAAAATGAAATAAATTTATTTCCTTTTAATATAGCAATTTTAGCTCAGTCGGTAGAGCATCCGACTAGGAACCGCAAGGTTCCTGGTTCGTTACCGACCCTCGCCAACTCAGTGTATGAGAAGCACAGGGATATGTGCGGTAAAGTGAGGAGCCAAAAACAATCTCCTCGGTCTAGCGCTAGTGAAAAGGGGATATATTCCCTCGCTGCCTGGCTAATACCGACTTTAGGCGACCCCGACGTCGACGACTTATATATTAATACGCGTGTTCCTTAATTGTCCGACTGTTATTATCTAGCAACACCCGCTGATTAAAAATGAGATCGTCCATGATGAAATGCAAAAAAAAAAAAAAAAATCCTGATTAGCTGGTGTTGCTTATCCGCCGAATTCTTATTTCTTATGAGTGTCGTAATCTCAGCTAGATAATGGACCATTCCACTTTTGTTATAAAGCAAGAGAGGAAGGAAAAAATAATACACAGAAAAATGACACGGAAGCGATAACGCTAATCTGTTTCAATCGAACATAATGAAAAGAAGGAAATAAAGAAAAACAGAGTGAGAATTAAATCAAGATTATTATACTTTTTACAAATTGAACTATTTGCAATAGCTCTTAAGTAAACATATCAAACGTTGTAATTAGTAGATTATCACTCTGGTAAATTTAATGACCCAGCTTGTATATTATTATTATTATTATTATTATTATTATTATTAGTTTTTCACACCAGCATTAGCTGATGGTATTTCCTTGGAGTCTGATTGACAACAAGTCGCCTCATGTCTCCAGGACACTTCTGAGTATTCTGGCAGATTGCAGCAGTGCAGTAGTCTGGATGGTCTCCATTCTTCCTCTGATTTCCAGATTTTCCAGTCTTTTTTCCAAGCTTTTTGGGACCGTTCCAAGTGCTCCAACTACAATTGGTATAACTTTCACTTTCATATTCCATAGCTTTTTCAGCTCTCTGGCAATGTCAAAATATTTGTCCATATTTTCGGTTTCCTTCATCTTCAGCCTGTGATCTGCTGGAACTGCAAAATCCACCAGTCGACAAGTTCTTTCTTTTTTGTTAATCAATACTAGGTCTGGTCTTCTTGTTGGAATAAGGTGATCCGTTTTTATCTCAAAGTCCCAGAGAATGTTATGCCTTTCGTTCTCAAGAACAGATTATGTTTTCTGCATATACCATTTGGTTGTATGGTCAACATTTAATTTTTTGCATAATTCCCAGTGAATTACCTTCCCAACCCAGTCGTGCCTAGTTTTGTACTCCGGTTGTGCTAGTTTGTTACATTCACTTAGTACATGGTTTACAGTCTCATCTTTGTCACCGCATAGTCTACATTTACTATTTTGTTGGGTCTTATCAATTTTTGCTTTGATATAGTTTGTCCTTATGGCATTATTTTGTGCAGCAATTATTAATGATTCTGTTTCTCTTTTGAGGTTTCCTTTTCTTAACCATGTCCAAGGCTTTTCATGTGCAACATCTCCGATTTGTCGTTTGAAGTGTTCATATAATTATTTTTCTTCCCATTTTTGTTTTTTTAGTTTTTGTTGCTTTTCTATTTGTCCATATGTTACATCTGCAATTGTTGACTGCCATAAGAAATCTGTCTTTGCTTTTTCTTGTGTAGTCTTTGAGTTGTTGGATTGTGGTTTCTACGCAGTCCTCTATGTTGGCAAGACCTCTTCCCCCTTCCTTTCTTGAGACATATAATCTAGCTCTATCGTCTCTAGGGTGTAGAGCCTTTATGCATGGTCATTAATTTTCTCGTCCTTTGGTCAATCTGTCTGAGTTCTTCTTTTGTCCATTTTAAGAATGGTCCAGAGTATCTTATAATGGGGACAGCCAGGTATTAATTCCTTTGATCAGATTTCTGCTGTTGAGTTTGGTTTCTAGGAGTTTTCTTGTTCTCCTGGGATATTCCTTTTTAACTTTTCCTTTAATTTCTGCTTGCTTAATATTGTTTGCTTCTAAAATTCCCAAGTATTTGTAACTTTCATTTTCCTCAAGTGATTTTATAGTGTCCTGATTTGGCAGTTGTATTTCGTCCATTAACTCTTCACCCCGTTTTATTACTAGCATTGCACATTTTTCCATTCCAAATTCCTTCCCTATATCTAGGCTATATATTCTAATAGTTTGTACTAGGGTTTCTAATTATTTTTCATTTTTTGCGCAAATTTTTAATTATCATTATTATTATTATCATTATCCTTATTATTATTTAATAATAATTTTTAATTATAATAATAAGACTTTGAAATTAAAACGGATCACCTTATCCCAGCAAGAAGACCAGACCTAGTGTTGATAAACAAAAAAGAAAGAACTTGTCAACTGGTGGATTTTGCAGTGCCAGCGGATCACAGGGTGAAGTTAAAGGAAAATGAAAAAATTGACAAATATCTGGACCTTGCCAGAGAACTGAAAAAGTTATGGAATATGAAAGTGAATGTTATACCAATTGTAGTTGGTGCACTTGGAACAGTCCCAAAAGCATTAGAAAAGGGTTTGGAAAGTTTGGATATCAGAGGAAGGATTGAAACCATTCAGAACACTGCACTGCTGCAATCTGCCAGAATACTCAGAAGAGTCCTGGAGACCTGAGGAGACTTGCTGTCACTCAGACTCCAGTGAAAGACCATCAGCTAACACTGATGTGAAAACTCAAAAAATAATAAGAATAATAATAATAATTATTATTATTATTATTATTATTATTATTATTATTATTATTATTATTATTTCCCACCAGCCTTAGCTGATGATCTTTCACTGGAGACTGGTAGCACCCACCCCCTCGCCTAAAAAGGATAAGGCCCAGGTTTATTTGCCAGGTGCTTGAGGCGCCCTGAAATAGAATGCTGGTGGGACTGTGGATTTTTTTAGCTCATTACTGTAGGGGAGAGATAGGGACAGAGATAGAGGGACTCACAGACAGAGCCAGAGAGAGAAAGAGAGACAATTATTCAAAATTCTCCGCATGAAAATATTCATATTTACATTACATATGCAGTTATAACTGTGTTATTGTAAATACAATTATCTAAGCTAAATAAGAAATATCTACATTGATAGAATAAAACAATGGTAATAAGGTGAATCGGTTTCGGAGAAGGAAAACTCTTTAATTTTAACCTGTTAAACTTTGCTTAAAGACATTGACCTTGTATCACATCCTGTTCGTGTGGAGGGGTTGGGTAAATATATACAGGGGCGTCATTGGCACAATCGATGGACTGAATTGAAACTCTTCTTCTTCTTCTCTTCTTCTTCTTCTTCTTCTTCTTCTTCTTCTTCTTCTTCTTCTTCGTTGTCGTCGTCGCCGTCTCCTTCTTCTTCTTCTTCTTCTTCTTCGTTGTCGTCGTCACCGTCTCCTTCTTTCACTTCGTCTTCTTCTTCTTCTTCTTCTTCTTCTTCTTCTTCTTCTTCTTCTTCTTCGCCTCCTTCTTCTTTGCTTCTTCTTCTTCTTCTTCCTTCGCCTCCTTCTTTCTTCTTCTTCTTCTTCTTCTTCTTCTTCTTCTTCTTCTTCTTCTTAGCCCTCTTCTTCTTTGTTGTCGTCTCCTTCTTCGCCTCCTTCCTCTTTCTTCCTTCCTCCTCCTCCTCCTCCTCTTCTTCTTCTTCTTCTTCTTAGCCCTCTTATCTTCTTCGTTGTCGTCGTCTCCTTCTTCGCCTCCTTCTTCTTCACTTCCTCCTCCTTCTCTTCTTCTTCTTCTTCTTCTTCTTCACTGTACACAGAATGATCATAATTTAATACCATTTCCTTATTCTTGCTTTTTTAACAATAGAAAACACAGCAACAATATCTTCTTTAGAATAACCAAGGTCAGTTGTCTACTCGGCGTCTATTGTACAATTGTTGTCGGCACAATTTACGTATCTTAAGTCTGAACCAATAAAATGGTAATTTAATTTTTCAATTTGTAAAACCATTTATTTAGGTTATTCTCTCAATTATAAAAAAACGTGGGAATTTGAAACTTTATTCAAATAAGTAAACATGTTTATATATATATATATATATATATATATATATATATATCTTATTATAATGGAGATTGTGTGTTTTTCTGTCTGTAACCGAAACTATATTCCTACTCAAGTCACAATTCTCTTAGTTATTGACATCACATTCTCCATGATTTTATTTTTTATCTAAGCCTAAATTATTAATAAAATTGTTTTACATTATTAATACTGTTAACTATGTCTACATACTGACAACATGCAATTGTATTTATATATACAACAAAATAGCGGTTTACAGTGTGAACGGGAAGGCTAATTTGCATATTAATATTAAAAAATCGAATTTAATAAATATGTGCTTAGTATTATTGATTTCTAACTGTTTGGTTTTATTTTAATGAATATAAGCAAAAATCTCTTCAATGAATCTTAAATGAAATCCATTACAAGATTAAATAACTGTAATTTTATTCTTTACTTCCTCTTATAACTAAATACTTAAATTAGAAAAAATAACAATGAAAGACGAGAGTGATGGAAGAGTAAGTTTCAGTTGTCCCTCTGTTTCAATCTTTTATTATACTCCCTCTGTTTTAAATCTTTTTATCTGTATTCTTATTTAGTTTCATTAGCCTTTCTAATTTAATACAATATTTTATTACATTAAAACTTAAATACTTGCACCCGGAGGGTGAATATTTGCTAATATATATATATATATGTCGGTATCAGCCCGACAGCGAGGGAGTCTATACCCTTTTCAATAGTGCTAGACCAAGGAGATTATTTTAGCGTCTGGTGTGGAGCGCCAAACATACCATCGGCTCCTCACTTTACCGCACAGACCACTGTGCTACTCATACACTGAATTGGTGAGGGCCAGTATCGAACCAAGAACCTTGGGATTCCTAGCCGAATGCTCTACTGACTGAGCTAAACCGGCCCTATATATAAATGTATATATATATATGTCTGTATAATATATGTATATGTGCATACATATATATATATACATATATAATACATATATATACATTTATATGTATGTATATATATACATACATATATATATAAATGTATATATATATATGTATGCATATATATATATAAATGTATACATATAAATATAAATGTATATATTTATATGCATATAAATTTATATATATATTATATATGTATATGTATATGTATATATATATATATATATATATATATATATATAAAACTGGTAGACTGTATTCTTATATATTAAACTGTAATATTTAAAAAAAAGGTTTTACACACTCTATTTTTCCACAGAGCACCAATTTTATCCTTCACACACACACACAGAGAGAGAGAGAGAGAGAGAGAGAGAGAGAGAGAGAGGAGAGAGAAGAGAGAGAGAGAGAGAGAGAGAGTTTTGATTGACAAGAAGAGGAAGACTTGTCATCTCGTGGATTTTGCCGTCCCGGCCGATGACAGAGTGAACATGAAAGAGAGCGAAAACATCGACAAATACTTGGACCTTGCCAGAGAACTGAGAAAACTGTGGAACATGAGGGTGAAGGTGGTACCAATTGTAATTGGTACCCTTGGAATGATCCCCAGGGGTCTGGAAAAAAGTTTGGAAATCAGTGGAAGGATTGAGACCATCCAAACAACAGCATTGTCGAGATTAGCTAGAATACTTAGAAGAGACCTGGAGACTAGAGGAGACTTGCTATCACTCAGCCTCCAATGAATGACAACCAGCTAAGGTGAGTGTGAAAAACTCTCAAGGAGTGAAATAATAATAATAATAATAATAATAATAATAATAATAATAATAGAACACCCAAATGCAACAGAAGCAGAAAAGTTCTGGAGTGATATATGGATGAGGAAAGAACATAATAAACAGTCAAAGTGGATAAGTGATATTAAGAATGAACTGATGGAAATTGAGGAAGGACCTGTTGCCAGTGTTCATGTAATTACGCTTAAATCAGTACTCAAGAAAGTAACAAATTGGAAAACACCAGGCCATGATGGCATACATGGATTCTGGTTCAAAAAATTTACGACTATCCACAAAAGAATGGCCCAGCAACTGAACAGATGCCTACAAGAAACGGAAATACCCGAATGGATGACAAAAGGAATAACTACACTAATCCAGAAAGACCCACAAAAGGAAATGTCCCCAGCAATTATAGACCAATAACTTGTCTACCATGATGTGGAAAATTCTAACTGCTGTTGTAAGAGAAGAAGTATACGTTTCACTCAATTGGCGGAAACTTCTCCCAGAAGAACAGAAAGGATGTCGCAAGGGAAAAAGAGGAACCCACGACTTACTCTATATAGACCAATACATTCTTAAAGAAGTCAAAAATAAACGGAAAAATATTGCAATGGCCTGGATCGATTACAGAAAAGCCTATGACATGGTCCCACATACCTGGATTTTAGAATGCCTACAAATGTATAAAATTTCCAACAACATTATAAAACTTCATTAAAAAAGCCATGGAAAACTGGCGAGTTCAATTAAAAGCTGGAAAACAATCCCTGGCAGAAGTAAAAATCCAAAGAGGTATCTTCCAAGGAGACTCATTATCACCACTACTCTTTATTATTGCAATGATGCCGCTAAACCATATACTGAAAAAATGTACCGGGGGATACAAATTTAGTAATTCACAAGAAAAGATCAACCACCTTATGTACATGGATGACATTAAAATTTTTGCAAAAAATGAAAAAGAATTGGAGAGCCTAGTACAAACTATTAGGATATATAGCCAGGATATAGGGATGGAATTTGGAATCGAAAAATGTGCTATGCTTGTAATAAAAAGGGGTGAAAGAAAACTATTAAATGGAATACAACTACCAAATCAGGAAACTATAAAATCTCTTGATGAAAATGAAGGCTACAAATACTTAGGAATTTTGGAAGCGGACAATATCATGCAAGCAGAAATGAAAGGAAAAGTTAAAAAGGAATATCTCAGGAGAACTAGAAAACTTCTAGAAACGAAACTTAACAGCAGAAATCTGATCAAAGGAATTAATACCTGGGCTGTCCCCATTATAAGATACTCAGGACCATTCTTAAAATGGACAAAAGAAGAACTCAGACAGATAGACCAAAGGACGAGAAAATTAATGACCATGCACAAGGCTCTCCACCCTAGAGATGATAGAGATAGATTGTATGTGTCAAGAAAGGAAGGGGGAAGAGGTCTTGCCAACATAGAGGAATGCGTAGAAACCACAATCCAACAACTTGAAGATTACACAAGGAAGAGCAAAGACAAATTACTTATGGCGACCAACAATAGTAGAAACGGCAGATGGACAAACAGAAGAACGACAAAGACTAGAAAACAAAAATGGGAAGAAAAACAATTATATGGACGCTTCAAACGACAAATAGATGAGGTTGCACATCAAAAGACTTGGACATGGTTAAGAAAGGGAAACCTCAAAAGAGAAACAGAATCACTTATAATTGCTGCACAAAATAATGCCATAAGGACAAACTACATCAAAGCGAAAATTGATAAGACCCAACAAAATAGTAAATGTAGACTTTGCGGTAATAGAGATGAGACTGTTAACCATATACTCTGCGAATGTAGCAAACTAGCACAACGAGAATACAAAACTAGACACGACTGGGTTGGGAAGGTGATCCACTGGGAATTATGCAAGAAATTAAATTTTGACCACACAACAAAATGGTATATGCATAAACCAGAATCTGTTCTTGAGAACGAAACGCACAAAATTCTCTGGGACTTTGAAATTAAAACGGATCACCTTATCCCAGCAAGAAGACCAGACCTAGTGTTGATTAACAAAAAAGAAAGAACTTGTCAACTGGTGGATTTTGCAGTGCCAGCGGATCACAGGGTGAAGTTAAAGGAAAATGAAAAAATTGACAAATATCTGGACCTTGCCAGAGAACTGAAAAAGTTATGGAATATGAAAGTGAAAGTTATACCAATTGTAGTTGGTGCACTTGGAACAGTCCCAAAAGCATTAGAAAAGGGTTTGGAAAGTTTGGATATCAGAGGAAGGATTGAAACCATTCAGAACACTGCACTGCTGCAATCTGCCAGAATACTCAGAAGAGTCCTGGAGACCTGAGGAGACTTGATGTCACTCAGACTCCAGTGAAAGACCATCAGCTAACACTGATGTGAAAACTCAAAAGGAGTAAATAATAATGATAATAATAATAATAATGATTAAACTCTAGGAGTGAATTAATAATAATAATAATAATAATAATAATAATAATAATAATATTGACCATACAACAAAATGGTATATGCATAAACCAGTATCTATTCTTGATAACGAAACGCATAAAATTCTCTGGGACTTTGAGATAAAAACGGATCACCTTATCCCAGCAAGAAGACCAGACCTAGTGTTGATTAACAAAAAAGAAAGAACTTGTCAACTGGAGGCTTTTGCAGTTCCAGCAAATCACAAGGTGAAGCTGAAGGAAAATGAAAAAATGGACAAATATCTGGACCTTGCCAGAGAACTGAAAAAGTCATGGAATATGAAAGTGAAAGTGATACCTATTGTGGTTGGTGCACTTGGAACAGTCCCAAAAGGATTAGAAAATGGTTTGGAAGGTTTAGATATCAAAGGAAGGATTGACACCATTCAGAAAACTGCACTGCTGCAATCTGCCAGAATACTCAGAAGAGTCCTGGAGACCTGAGGAGACTTGTCACTCAGACTCCAGTGAAATACCATCAGCTAACACTGGTGTGAAAACTCAAAAGGAGTGAACAATAATAATAATAAATTCAATTTTCACCATTGATACCAATTGTAGTTGGTGCACTTGGAACGGTCCAAAAAAGATTGGAAAACAGTTTGGAAAATCTAAAAATCTGGAAATCAGAGGGAGAATCGAGACCATCCAGAATACTGCACTGCTGCAATCTGCCAGAATACTCAGAAGTGTCCTGGAGATCTGAGGGGACTTGTTGTCACTCAGACTCCAGTGAAAGGCCATCGGCTAACGCTGATGTGAAAAACTCAAAAGGAGTGAACAACAACAATAATAATAATAATAATTGTTGAAATCGGCTAGAATACTTACAAGAATTGTTGTAATTCGTTTCTTGTTAAAAAAAAATGATTAATTTATTTGTCTTCTTGTTAATCTTCGATTTATTGTGCATCTTTGAAAGAATTTTCAAACAGAGATAAAAAAAAGAAGAAAATGGATGAAATATGTCAACATCATTTTTCTTAACAATAACAAAAGAAAGAAAGAAAGAAAGAAAGAGGGAAAGAAAGAAAAGAAACTTTGGTAATGAAAAGAGACACAAACTGTGTAGACTATGTAGCGTCATTTCTTCGCTAACAGTTTCGAGAAACTCTATCTCGCAAAAGGAAAGCTGGTTGGCTGGCTGGTTGGTTGGTTGGCTGGTTGGTTGGTTTGATTTTACGGCACGTCAACACTTTTTGAGTTATTTTATGCCGAACCAGTTTTGTTTTATTCATTACTAGAAACGGCTACCCAGCATTGCCTGGGTTGAGTTGGGGAGGCAAAAAACCCTGGTGTTTTGATTTATTTACTTTTGAGATTTACAAATACTGGACATTTTTATGTGGGATTTCAATGCTATTTCTATGTATATTTTAATTTTTAAATATCTTCGAAATTTGGGGGAGTAATGGAAATGAAGAGGTATTCCACATTCCACAGAGCTTAATAATTGGAACTACCATCAGATACAGTTAACGTCATACCAAGGATATGAAGACCCTCAGCCACCGCCTTCTAGCACATATATGATAAAAAGGGTTGGGGCTTGCCATTTTACGGCACGTCAACCCTTGTTGAGTTATTTTATGCCGAACCAGTTTTGTTTCATTCATTACTAGAAACGGCTACCCAGCATTGCCTGGGTTGATTTGGAGATGGCAAAAAACCCTGGTGTATTGATATAAATACTTTTTATTTGAAGTTTAATAAATTCTTTGAATTCATACACCGGACCATGCATCGATCAAAAAAAAAATGTCAACCGGTCCGCAATTTCCAAAAGTCTGAGACGTACTGGTCTTGCAAACATCGAGTGAGACTGTCAAGTGTGTGTCGAGTGAAGCTTTCAAGAGTGCGTCGAACGAGACCATCTAGTATATTTTGAGTGAGACTGTCTAGTGTGCACCCAACAACGCTGTCTTGTGAGCGTTCAGCTGTCTAGTGTGCATCGAGTGAGACTATCTTCTGTACGTCGAGTGAAGCTTTCAAGTAAGAGTCGAGTGAAGCTTTCAAGTGTGTGGGTCGAGTGAGACTATCTTATGTACGTCGAGTGAAGCTTTCAAGTGAGCGTCGAGTGAAGCATTCAAGTGTGTAGGTCGAGTGAATGTATTCGGTGTGTGTCAGCAAGACTGTTTAATGTGTGCCCAGCGATGCTGTTTAGTCCACATTGAGTGAACCTGTCTATTGTGTATCAACCCACGATCTCTGGCCCCACAGCAGAATAATCTTATTATAATGGAGATTGTGTGTTTGTCTGTCTGTAACCGAAACTATATTACTATTCAAGTCACAATTCTCTTTATTATTTACGTCACATTCTACAGGATTTTATTTTTATTTAAACCTCAATTATTGATAAAATTGCTTTATATTATTAATACTGTTGACAATATCTACATATTAATAACATGCAATTGTATTTATATATAATACAAAATAGCAATTTACAGTGTGAATGGGAAAGCTAATTTGCATATTTATATAAAAAATCTGATTTTAATAAATATGTGCTTAGTATTACTGATTTTTAATTGTTGGATTTTATCTTAATGAATATTAGCAAAAATCTCAAAAATAAATCTTAAAAGAAAACCGTTAACAAGAAGAAATAACTGTAATTTTATTCTTTACTTTCTATTTTAACTAAAGAGTTAGATTAGGAAAATTTAGCGATGAAAGACGGGAGTGGGGGAAGAGTAAGTTTCAGTTGTTCTATATTTTGATTATACACCCTCGGTTTCAAATCTTTTTATCTGCATTCTTATTTAGTTTCATTAGCCTTTTTAAATTAATCTAATATTTTATTACATTAAAACTTAAATACTTGCACCCGGAGGGTGCATATATTTGCTAGTTCTTATAATCAATATTTTCAAAAAAAAACTTTGACATTTCTCCCCTACGCGACACGTCCTTGCTCTTCATTAAAAATCAACTTTCCTTTTCAACCCTGTCGACTGGGGCTATGGAATACACCGACTACACTTCTGCAGAGGGGTAAGACAACCCCAATAGCAACCCGTGGTGCTTAAAGATGGAAACTTGGGGGCTGAGCAGTCCATGACACGCAACACTCCACTTTGAACTTTACTTAGGCTAGACGGGCGGTCAGAGAAGCCCCCTCCGATCAATCGGCTCGTCACATCATGTCCTAGCACCTATACGATTGTCCCAACCCTATTGCCTTATGGCAAGCCCCAACCCTTTTTATCATATATGTGCTAGAAGGCGGTGGCTGAGGGTTTTCATATCCTTGGTATGACGTTAACTGTATCTGATGGTAATTCCAATTATTAAGCTCTGTGGAATGTGGAATACCTCTTCATTTCCATTACTCCCCCAAATTTCGAAGATATTTAAAAATTAAAATATACAAAACTCAACCCAGGCAATGCTGGGTAGCCGTTTCTAGTAATGAATAAAACAAAACTGGTTCGGCATGAAAGGGGTTGACCTGCCGTAAAATCAAACCAACCAACCAACCAGCCAGCCAGCCAGCCAGCCAGCTTTCCTTTTGCGAGATAGAGTTTCTCGAAACTGTTAGCGAAGAAATGACGCTACATAGTCTACACAGTTTGTGTCTCTTTTCATTACCAAAGTTACTTTTCTTTCTTTCTTTCTTTCTTTCTTTCTTACTTTCTTTTGTTATTGTTAAGAAAAATGATATTGACATATTTCATCCAGCTTGACAAATTGATACATAAGAAATAGTCTCACTAATTCCATTGCGGGTTAGTTTATATTGATGATATATTTCTGTATCAAATAAAGCTAATTTTAACATGCTTGATAAAAGAGAGTGCCACATGCAATGGTTTTCGAATATTCAAATTGTTCCTGTACTTCGTTTTTATCACACTCATTGTTGAAAAAGCAACCTCGCATAGATATGTTGATGGAAATGCTAGAAGCATATTGAAAGCAATTTCAGCTAATTGATATTTTTAGAATTTCCGATTTTAGTTTATATGTGCGGTTGCCGTACTTCAAAACTATATAAGTTTAAAAAAATCATGTGTGACACTTGCGAACTTGCTTGGTACTGGTCCGGCGTCCGACTATGAGAAGCACTACATTAGACAACCTCTCTCCACGAACACTAGACAGCCCCGTTCAACGCATACTAAACAGTCTCACTCGACGGCCATAAGTCTCACTCGCTGTACACAAGACAGTCTCACTTGACCCACACTTGACAATCTCACTCAATATACACAAAACGGTTATTTCCTATAAGTCTAACATAAACAAAGGAGAACCACTCTTGACTGACAAATTATTTATTTAGTGATCTACTAGGAAAAAAGAAGACGGGGTTAGGGTTTAGGGGTTAGGGTTAAGGTTTAGGGTTAGTTTAATGGGAAAATAAATAAATAATTTATTAGTCAAGGGTGGTTTCCCTTTGTTTATGTTAGACATAGGAAATAGCCCCCAGCCCTTTGACGCACGCTAAGCAGCCTCTCTCGAAGTACATTAGACAGCGCTTGACACGCAGAAGACAATCGTGTTCAACGCACACTAAACTGTCTCACTCGACGCACACAAGAAAGCTTCATTCTATGCACACTAGAAAGCTTCGCTACACGCACAAGTAGACAGCCGTACTCGACGCACACGATACAGTCTTATTCGACGCACGAAAGACAGCTCCACTCGATACACAAAAAACTGCTTCGCTTTACGCACACTAGACAGCCACCCAAGACGGGTTGATATGCCGTTAAAATCAATAAACAAACAAACAAACAATAGGCACACTAGACAGCTTTAATCGACACACACTAGTGAATGACCCTCGACACACACACAAGATAGCTTTGTTAGACACATAATAGAAAGTGCCCCTCGACACAAACAAGTCAGCCTTACTCGACATCCGCCTTTTTAACATAATGTGTTGGGCGAATGCTTATCTATTGTTTAGTATTTACTACTTACCGTTTCCGAGTTGATATTGTTTACAATGACGTCAATAGTGAGACGACCAATCGAAAACAATGGATGTTTGAAAAATGGTTGATAGAGAATAAATATATGTGTAAGAAAAATGGAGACCTAGAAAGGGACAGAGCAGAGCGATCACGGGTGGGGGGGTACAGAGAGAAAGAAAGGAATTATTTACGAGAGGGGGAAATATACGGAGAGAGAGAGAGAGAGAGAGAGAGAGAGAGAGAGAGAGAGAGAGAGAGAGAGAATAAAATATATGTGTAAGAAAATGGAGATATAGAAAGGGACAGAGCAGAGCGATCACGGGGAGAGTACAGAGAAAAGAAAGGAATTATTTACGAGAGGGGGAAATATACGGAGAGAGAGAGAGAAGAGAGAGAGAGAGAGAGAGAGAGAGAGAGAATAAATATTATGTGTAAGAAAAATGGAGACCTAGAAAGGGATAGAGCAGAGCGATCACGGGGGGGGTACAGAGAGAAAGAAAAGAATTATTTACGAGATGGGGAAAAAGAAAAGAGGGAGCACATGATTTGTATCCTAATAATCCAATTCTTTGTTTGGTTTGGTTTGGTTTGTTTTACGGCATATCAAACTCGGTGGGTCATTTAATGCCGATAAAGTTGTGAAATAAATTCATTCTTAATGGATAATCAATTTTGTTTCTGTATTCATGTTTTTCTATTTAACCCATAGATGGGACCCTAACAGGTACTACCACTCCGGGTCAGAGAGGACCAGAGAGCAATGGTGATGAAGGGGTGCTCCACATTCCCCAGACCTCCAGAACTGGAAACTCACCATCAGATAGAATTTAACGTCATTCCCAGGACATGTAGACCCTCAGCCACCGCCTTCTAGTACCGATACGATAAAAAGGGCTTGGGTCTTGCCATAAGGGCAATAGGGTTGGGGCAATCATATAGGTGCTAGGTCTTGGCATGACCAGTCGATTGATCGGAGGCGGCCTCTCCAACCGCCCGTCTAGCCCAAGTAAGGGTCTAAGTAGAGTGTTGCAGGTCATGGGCTGCTCATCCACCAAGACTCCGTCCTT
This sequence comes from Doryteuthis pealeii, assembly GCA_023376005.1. Classification (NCBI taxonomy): domain Eukaryota; kingdom Metazoa; phylum Mollusca; class Cephalopoda; order Myopsida; family Loliginidae; genus Doryteuthis; species Doryteuthis pealeii. The sequence goes on along the minus strand of CM042139.1, from coordinate 22,148,515 downwards.
AAGCCTCACGGGTCATCATCCACGGCCAACAGGTGTCTTACCCCTCTGCAGAGGTGCAGTCGGCGAATTCTAATGCCCCAGCCGACATGATGGCCAATTCTTTGTGTATGTTACGGTAACACAGTAATAACAGCACATGGTAATCTTTAATTATCCTTTACCTTACAGAATAAAGCGATTTCCAGTGTAATTTGCAACTTTGTAGTGCGGGGTCTGGATCCGCACTTACTATCGATATCCTGGAGTCCATAGGAGAACGCCAGATGAATTCATCGTTACTTCTCCAGCCGTGTCCAGCATGTCTTATCCATCTTAGTTGTGTAGTTTGTGAGATGGGAGTTAAGTGGCCGTACAGTTGTTGTTTGGTAGTTTGTTTTTCTCTGGTTTTATTGCAAACAGCACGTAGCCTTCTTGTGGTACAGCCAAACAGTAGTACTCACACGTCTACAGCTTGGAAGTATTCCCGTTTTATTCTATCAGAAACATCGGATATATTCTATGAATAGCAGTTCATGTCTTGCCTATGTTTATGTTGACCTGACTTTCAGTGGATGAGAGGTATATGAGCTTGTCTCTTGGTTTCAGTACCATAGCATTTAATAAGGACATATATATATATATATAACGACTTATATAGGGCCGGTTCATCTCAGTCAGTAGAGCGTCCACCTAAGAATCACAAGGTTCCTATTCGATACTGGTCATCGCCAACTCAGCGTATTAGTATAGTGATCTGTGCGGTAGAGTGAGGAGCTGGTGGTGGATATGGCGCTCCACCCCAGACGCTAAAATAATCTCTTTGGTCTGGCGCTAGTGAAAAGGGGATAGAATCCTTCGCTGTCTGGCTGAGAGCGACGTTAGGCCACCCCGACGACTTTACTCTTACTTTATATATACATATGGTTGAAAATAGAGGAAAATGCGGATAAAACAACACAACAACTAAATTCGCCTCGGTCTTTTGTGAAGCTTTTACGAATTTATTCACAAAAGATTGAGGCGAAATATTTGAATTCAGTTGTTGTGTTGTTTTGTCCGCATTTTTCCTCTATTTTCAATCACGTTGTGTTGGATTTTACCCAATCCTTTACTCCTCATATATATAAGTTGTGTATATTACAAAATGCAAGCAATAACTTGTTAAATAAGAGAAGTGAACTCGTTTCGAAATGTAGGCATTTGAACAAATTTTTACTGTGTCACTTACCACCTGACCCTAATTGATCCCTGAATTTTCGCTCTCCTTTTATTTATTTAAAAAAAAAAAAATCATCTGAACACCGCGTGCATTAACACCAATGCAAGTTTGTTTGATTATAATGTTGTTTTAAATACAAATTTAACGTCATGAAATTACATCACGTGAACACGATCCACGTTACATAAACGTTAAACAAGCCACAGTTTAAAAAAACAATTTTAGCTTTACATTTCCCATCGCGTGAAAAATGCTTCATATAAACGCTAAAAAATTTAATTTTTAACATCTCAACCATTTCACGACTGGTTTTGACATCTCAACCACTTCTCATCTGATGATTGGATTACCAAGAAACTTTAAGTTATGAGATGAATGTGATACCATAATATCACCATTAATTATATATATATATATATATATATATATATATGTATATATATATATATATATATATATAATCCAAAAGTCCAGAGAAGAAATCTTCCTTACGACATAAGAGTTTTATTTAAAAAAACCTCTCGCAGTTTGAGAGCTCAATGTGTGCTCTTAATGTTAGAGTCACAGAGCAAATATATAAGTAAAGAAATGACAAAAGACTTAGAGATTTAGCGTTAAGCTTCCTGAAATAGACTATAAAGCTAAATCTCTAAGTCTTTCGTCATTTCTTTACTTATATATATATATATGTGTGTGTGTGTGTGTGTGTGTGTGACTGTGTGAGTTGAAAAGAGAAATAAAGGAAAGAAAGTATTGAATGGATAAAATAGGATTATTTTAATTAATTTAACTTACACGTGTTTCGGTCAGGAGTTTATCCATGTGTATTCCTCCTGATTTTGTTCCAGCCATCTTCTCTCCGTTTCAAAATCCGTCGCATGCGTCATGACGTCATTATAACTGCCTTCACCATCGCATTTGAACACTTTCTTCATGTGATTTCAAAACAGTTATTTTTTCGAAACATTTCGAAAATTCTCCGCGTTCCAACGAATTTCATTAAAAAAAATAAGGATTTACTCTGAGGAAGGTCGATGTTTCTTTGTGTGCGGAACATTTCTATATTTTTTCTATTATTATTTTATTTCCTTTTGTTATTGAAAAATAATAATAGATAGAATAATGTACACATGGATAAACTTCTGACCGAAACACGTGTAAGTTAAGTTAATTAAAATAATCCTATTTTATCTATTCAATACTTTCTTTCCTTTATTTCTCTTTTCAACATAACGTCGGATTCACTTCCATTTTCAATTATATATATATATATATATATATATTATATATATATATATAGTATATTATGAAAAATGAAAAATCACAGGTTAAAATGGGTTAAGTGGCGACTTTATTGGCCGACGCTGCAGTGTTTTGATCTATTAATTAGATCATCTTCAGGGCATTTGTTGGTATATGGAAGGTGATAATAAATTATTTATCACAGAATAACGAGAAAAGCGAGTGGTAGTTATGTTATTCAGTTTAAAAATGTTGCCTTTCGATACACACACATACACCATCCTATACCAACGCCGTAAAATAGAATATTTGACGTCACATATCAAAACCGTTCTTCTTTCAAACTTTAAAAAAAAAAAAAATTTAAACTGAATAACACATAACTACCACTCGCTTTTCTCGTTATTCTGTGATAAATAATTTATTATCACCTTCCATATACCAACGAATGCCCTGAAGATGATCTAATTAATAGATCGAAACACTGCAGCATCGGCCAATAAACTCGCCACTTAACCCATTTAAACCTGTGTTTTTTCATTTTTCATAATATACTACATACCGTCGGATTCACTTCCTTTCTTCACATATATATATATATATATATATATAATTGAAAACACTTCACGATATCATGTTTCTCTTTTGAGAATATATATATATATATATATATATATATTCTCAAAAGAGAAACATGATATCGTAAAGTGATGGGAACACAACGTTGCGCATTTCGAAAATGTTTAAGTGAAAAACAAAAGAAATAGAAAACATTGGCTGAAAAAGAAAAAAGAATCTATTTTTGAGAGTGTCACAAAAAAGATATTTGCGAAAAATTAAATGGGTAAAAGAAAATATTTGTAGGGAACACATGACATAAATGTAAACAGAGAAAAAATGTAACATATTTGGGATATGGGCTATTTTGGGGTTATTTTATGCCGAAGACGTTTGTTAATCATTCTTGATGGATATTCAAAATTTCTTTTTCTATTTAACCCATAGATGGAATCCTAACAGGTACTATCACAACGGATGAGAGTGAACCTGGAAGTAATATCGATGAAGGGGTACTCCACACTCCCCAGATCTCCAGAATTAGGACTTCACCATTAGATGCAGTTTAACGTCATACACAGGAGAGTGGCGTAATGGCTAACGTACTGGACTGCAACATCGTAGTAAGCGAGTTCGTACACCATTCACATTATTACGTTAAATTTTGGACCAATACTCTTGGGAAAGGTGTTCATGAATGTAATTTAATCTGAGTAATCGCTTTTGCAATTTCAAAAGTCTGATGACAAAAATGTATTCCTTGCAAGAATAACACAGAAGTTTTTAACGTATCCTCAATGCCTCGTTCCGAAGCCTCTCATCTTTTTCTCTGCCTCACCTGGTGTTTTTATGCACAGCTCGATCTCGAAAATATTTGCATTCGTGCAAATACATTCTCGCTAATTCTCCTGACTCCGAGATCGCGTTTTCTTAAATTAAGTTAGATCATATTTTCTTTTCTTTTGGGCCCTTCACTCATTTTGCACACAAGACACGTTCGCACCCACTTTGAGCTCTGAGTTACGTCATTTCTTTCGCTACAGGTAGTAACCCCCTTTTGCGGTTCCAGCAAACCAAAGGGGAAATGAAAGAAATCAAAAGGATAGACAAATACTTGGACCTTGCCAGAGAACTGAAAAAAAAACAAACTGTGGAACATGGGGATAAAGGTGATACCGATTATAGCTGGTGCTCTTGGAACGGTCCTCAAGTTACAATGGTCAAGTGGCTCCACCGGTGTAGGCATTTACCCAACCCTTTCACCACGGATAGGCTGTGACACAAGGTCGCAAATATGGGCCATCCATCGAGGATCGAACACGCTATTCAGTAGTAATGGATCTGCAAGACTAGCTTGCTAACCATTACACCACGATGGAACACACTAGGTATTTACCCAATTCTTTTACCACGGATAGGCTGTGACACAAGGTCGCAAGTATGGGCCATCCAGCGAGAATCTAACTCGCTAGTCAATAGTAATGGATCTGCAAGACTAGCTTGCTAACCATTATACCACGATGGGACGCCCTAGGTATTCACCCAACCCTTTCGCCACGGATAGGCTGTGACGCAAGCTCGCAAGTAAGGACCATGGACCATATGACATTTAGGCACCCCTTTTGCTTTGCTGATTCATAAGTACATTTTTTCACTTACACCGTTAACATCCGGTTGTTTGTTAGGGGTAGGGGTTAGGGTTAGGGGTTAGTTTTAGAATTTAAAAAAAAAATCTAAAAATCATCTATTAACAAACAACCGGATGTTGACGGTGTAAATGAAAAAAATGTACTTATGAATCAGCAAAGCAAAAGGGGTGCCTAAAGGTCATATGGTCCGGATCATTCATCGAGGATTGAACTCGTTATTCAGTAGTGATGGATCTGCGAGACTAGCTTGTTAACTAATACGCCGCGATGGAACGCTATAGTGCATCCACCGGCGTATATATATAAACCATTAAGAAAGCCTATTAATAACCCGCTCTATATTAATGGTGACTCGAACCATCTCCCTGTAGGTTCGAAACATACTATGTCTATATCCTGTACACTATCGCCTAAGAGAAAACAGAGAAAAAAAAGAAAAAGAAATAATGTACAATGTAACACTATAAAAGAAATTTGAGAAAGAGAAGTAGACAAGATTTACCTCCCTTGTCATTTCCTCTCTATCTGTTTTCTGAATTGTACTTTCTATCACTCTTTTTGACTTCTCTCTCTCTCTCTCTCTCTCTCTCTCTCTCTCTCTCTCTCTCTCTCCCTGTCTGTCTTTTACTCATACTCAATTCCTTTTCTAGGAACACTTATTTGATTCACTTTACACTGGCACTGTTATTGTTTAAAGGTTATATACTTAGATGAGAGACAAATGTCATTCCCGATGAAGGCAACAGATGTTCGGCCCGGAAATAGATAAGACTATTCCTCATAAGTTGATACATTGACACAAATACATAGCCACACATACATTAATATACACATATACATTGACACAGACATGCAATCACACACATAGATCTGCATTAACACGGATATATATATTGATAGACACATACATGCACAGTTCTTCCATTCACATTCATGTTAATGTACATACACACACAGTCGAATATATATATATATATATATATATATATATATATATATATATATATATATATATATATATATATATATATATATATATGCATGTGTGTGTGTATATGACGGTTTGTTAAGTTTTTTCTTTCTTGAAAGTTTTTTTTTTTTTTTAATATTAATGTGGAGGCTGGAAGGAGAAGAATTGGTGAGAAAGGTGTTATAGGCATTTTAGAATGTGTGTACTGCATTGGAAATTAATTTTGTTCAAGGACGGTTTGTATTGTTTTATGTATAAAGCTTCTAGTATTTGGAGCTTTTGTTTATTTTTTTCTTAGTGCAAAAGTGTTTCTTAGTGTATTTTCGGTTAGAACATTTCGGTAATTAGAGCAGGGGCATCAATGAAATTTTAGGTGTTGTGAAATAGAGCTATTTTCTGTTAAATAGAGTGCCGAAAGTACTCGGGAACTGAACTTTGGTGGACTTATCCATCAATTCCACCCAGACATTAAAAAGTTGGCCAGAAAATTCGAAAAAGATCAAAAATAAAATTGTTAAACAGGAGATGTGTCTTTTGTTTAATTCTACATGTATAAATATATATATATATATATATATATATATATATATATATATATATATATTAAGCACATATTCTCAAAAAGTTTGTCGGCTAAAAAAGGCCATATAAAAATAAACACATTGTTTGTTTCGTTACTTTCATACTGTCGTGCGATAAGCCCCCAAAAAGGGGTATATAAATAAGTTCAAAACGAATCTGGTATAGGCCAGCTGGTGTAGTGGTTAGAATCCCCGCCTGTCAGCTTGGCAGTGGAGGTTTCGAGTCACACACGGAGCAGTCTCCCATGTCTATAACCTTGCTGATGAGACCTAATAGGTCGAAATGTACATACAGGGATTGACATTTTCTCGATTTGTTTAGCCTTAGATTTGAACATATATGTCTGCCTAAATTCATTAATTATTAACTAATTAATTTTCAAAATTAGGTATGACTTCAATTAAGCACATATCCTCCAAAAATTGTCGGCTAAAAAGGCCATATCAAAAATAAAAAAATTGTTTGTTTACTTACTTTCATATATATATATATATATATATATATATATATATATATATATATATATATAACAAACACAGGATGTTACGATCAGGGGAAACAATTAACCTTCTGTGTTTGTTATATTTTGGAAAATGTATGTATGTATGCATGGGATAATTCTATTTGGGATCATCACTATCTCTAGTGCATTCACAATGCATAATAAAAAATATCACACACACACACACACACACACACACACACATATATATATATGTGAAGAGAGGAAATAAATCCGACGGTATGTAATATATCAAGAAAATTGAAAAAACACAGGTTTAAATGGGTTAAGTGGTGAGTTTATGACGCTGCAGTGTTTCGATCTATTAAATAGATCATCTTCAGGGCATAAGATAAGAAATTATATATCACAGAAAGATGAGAAAAAGTGAGTGGTAATCCTTCTTATTCAGTCTGTTTAAAAAATTTTCTGAAGTTTGAAAAAAAAGGAGACGGTTTTGAAATATGACATCAAATATTCTATTTTAAGGTGTGAGTATTACCTTAAAATAGAATATTTGATGTCATATTTCAAAACCGTCTCCTTTTTTTTCAAACTTCAGAAAATTTTTTAAACAGACTGAATAAGAAGGATTACCCTTTTTTATCATATGGGTGCTAGAAGGCCGTGGCTGTGGGTCTACATGTCCTGGGAATGACGTTAAGCTCTATCCGATGGCGAGGTTCCAGTTTTTGAGGTTTGGGGAATGTGGAGCACCCCTTCATCACCATTGCTCCCTGGTCCACTCTGACCCGGAGTGGTAGTACCTGTTAGGGTCCCATCTATGGGTTAAATAGAAAAATGTATTTATAAACAAATTGTATTATCCATTAAGAATTGATTTATTTCAAAACTTTATCGGCATAAAATGACCCACTGAGGTTGATATGCCGTAAAACAAAACAAACAAACAAACAAACAAATAAATCAACCAAGCAAACAAGCATCTAAATTTTTTCCTAAAACCGATTTAAAAGTGGTCAATATAAAGAGCTAAATATACGTTTAAAATCGAATGGTTTAAAAGCTACCGACTTAATTTTATCGCAAAAGCGCGAATCTGAAGATTAAGTCTGTAGCTTTCAAAACATTCGATTTTAAAAGTGTGTGTATATATATATATATATAATATATATATATATATATATATATATACATATATATTAATTTTAATTTTTATTATCGTACTATTAATTTATTTTATTATTTATATCTTATCTAGTATTTTCTTTTATACATCATTATACTCTAATGTTTAAATTTAAAATCTTTTTATTTTACTTGTCTATTTATATTTTAATATACTACTCTGTTTTTTCTGTCATGTCACTTTTTTGTCTGTCTGGACGACCTAGGAATCAACCTTAAGATGTATCTCTTTTTTTCATTCACTTCCTGTTTCTATGGTTACAATCCTGCACTGGTAAAAATATATATATATATATATATTTTTTTATTATTTTTTGTTTTTGTTTGAATTTATATATATTCAGCTCTTTGGGGTTTTTTGTGATATGCTTGTCCATAAGTGAACTGAGACCCATCTGATGAGGCGAAAATTTGGGGAGCCGGTTTAAATCAACTTAGATTTATATGGGCCCCAATTTTCGTCGAAATAAATTTATTATGGGATCACTGTATTGAGTTCTTCCTTCATTATATATATATATATATATATATATTATATATATATATATATATATATATATATATATGTGTTGCAGTTACTGTTAAATCAACCAAGCAAACAACCATAGAATACTATTTGCTTCTAAATTTTTTCCTAAAACCGATTTAAAAGTGGTCAATATAAAGAGCTAAATATACATTTAAAATCGAATGGTTTAAAAGCTACCGACTTAATTTTATCGCTAAAGCGCAAATCTGAAGATTAAGTCTGTAGCTTTTAAAACATTCGATTTTAAAAGTGTATATATATATATGTTAACACTCGAATAGGAAAGGCATGGTTGGCCACCAACAAACTATCAGTCATATGGAAATCCGATCTCCCCAACAAGCTAAAGAGGCGATTCTTCCAGGCTGTGGTAGTGTCGGTACTTCTGTATGGCTGTACCACTTGGACCCTAACGAAGCGTCTTGAGAATAAGCTATATGGGAGCTGTACGAGAATGCTACGGACGGTCCTGGATAGGTCGTGGAAGCAGCACCCCACAAAAGAGCAACTATATGGCCACCTGCCCCCCATCTCACAAACCATACGAGTGAGACGGACTAGACATGCAGGTCACTGCTGGAGAAACAAGGACGAGATCGTAAGCGACGAACTACTATGGAAGCCAGCGCATGGGCGCGCTAATGTGGGCCGCCCAGCCAGGACCTACATTGACCAACTATGTAGGGATACTGGCTGCAGCGCAGAGGAGCTGCCGGAGTCAACGAATGATAGGGAAGGCTGGCGAGAGATCATCATGGATATCCGTGCAAACTGCACGACATGATGATGATGATGATATATATATATATATATACATTTAATAGGTATTCCCGCCTAATTCATTATTAATTAATTAATTTTCAAAATTAGGTACGACTCCAATTAAACACTTATTCTCCAAAAAATTATCGGCAAAAAGCCATTCTAAACAAACCTTGTTTACATATATATATAATATATATATATATATATATATATATATATATATATATATAATTCTAACACAAAAACCACCTTCCAATAAAGAAATCCAATAATTACAAAAATTTACATCTGCCTTAACCGGCAACACAATACTTACTATAAATCTCCCAAGAACAATATCACTTACAATACCAATTCTAACACAACTGGTAAGTCACTTTTAGTATCTTTTTTTAACATTAGTCTAGTGTGAATACCGACAATCACATATTCATTCTTAAAAAAAAAACAGTATTTTTATTTTTTTTTTAAATTTGTATATTATATATATATATATATATATATATATATATATATATATATATCAATGGTCATTTCTCCGGAAATTTGATCTCTCAGTGACCGAATGATACATACATTCATATGTATTTAATAGTTTAAAAACACCTGTCCCCGCATCAGCTGTTAGTGGGCGAGGGGATAAGATATCGGACTACCATGCGGTCAGTCAGAGTTCGAACCCTACCCAAGGATAGTTGTGTCTAGCCACACTGAAGAGGCATGATATGCCGAAACACGTGTCTGTGGATGATTTATCAATATATATATATATAAGTGTATTTTGGCAGTATTTTTTCTTTTAAACTCTACTGACGATTCTTGTCGGACGAGTTTTTGTTCGATCCTTTCTAATTTTCTGGCCATCTTTTTAATGTCAAGGTGGAACTGGTGTAGCAATCCACTAAAGGTTTCTTTACGAGCACTTTCGGCATGTCGATCTGCCATCTTCAGAAACCGATGGGATGTTTTGTGTCTCGTTTTTAAAACAACGAGCAGTAACGTGGAATTAGTTGTGGGAGTTAGTAGGAATTGGTAGTGGGAGGTAGTAAGAATTGGTAGTGGGCTCAAACATTAAAAAGATGGCCAGAAAATTAGAAAGGATCGAACATTATTTTAACCCTAGATATTATACTATTTCCAATATTTCCCACTTTGGGCCCACTGTGCTTTGTCTACAAGAAAAGTTAACTATAATTAAATTCCCGGATAAGAAAAAGCTTTTAAATAATAGATTTGAATCAATCTGCAATTGTAGACATAGGTTGGGTCGGTCACTAAGATATTGTTAGAACTACATTACTAAATTTAACTAAATAAATTGAAATTTAAAAAAAAATAGTTATTCATTTTAAATAGGATAAATACAAAAAAGAGCAATAAAAACTATGAATTAGTAATATTAAACCCCTAAAATATAATTAGAATTAAATTTTAACTGCTTTTACTGGCTATTATTTATAATTAGAATTAAATTGATAACAATATAGAAATGAGAATTAAGGAATGAATACACGTGTGGAACGATACATTGTTTTTTCTCAATTTTCGCGTGCAAAGATTTAGACAAAAATAACGTAGCGTTCAACCGTTATTATCTGATAAATATCTTCAATTTAACTAAGGAATTACAACGACTTAGTTAACGAAATCATTTCAATTTGATTGAAACCATGGTAGACCCTTTATTCATCCTCTAATTATAATATTATTAGTTTTATTACTGCTCTGTGTTTTTGATATATTGAGCACTTTGGGATTATTTACTGATGCCACTGCGACGGGAAAGTTAAAGCGGAAATTGGATACTATATATATATATATATATATATATATATATATATATATATTCTATTGGATTTTCTCAGTCTTTAATAAATATAATCTGATGAGACTAGACTCATATTGAATCTCTGGCCGAAATAAATTTATCATAGTCTAATAGACGGTTTGTAAAGTTTTTCTTTCTTTGAAAGTTAAATATTGCACTGTATATAATCAATTTATTAGTTATTATACATTGAGCTCTCTTAGGGATTTATAAAAATCCTTGTATGAATCTATAAGATTGCACCTACATGAGCATACTGTCTGGATGTAGAATGAGATTTTGACGATCCCAAATAGAATCATCCCTTACTTACCAGTCAATTGGATTATATCACTTTTATATATATATATATATATATATATATATATATATATATATATATATATATATATATATGTGTGTGTGTGTGTGTGTGTGTGTATGTGTGTGTTTGTGTGTGGATATGTGAGGAACAAAAGAACAAAACTCAGACAAAAGTGTGTAGGATATATTTCGCTAGAGCTTTGAGCTCGGCATCATCAGTCGTTTTAATGAATTATCAGGTTATCATACAAGTGTTTTATAGAAGAGTAAGTGTGGCGGGAGGAGGTGGATAGGAGAGGAGGTCAAGTGGGGGGGGTAAGCGTTAGTGAGGAGAGATTTTGAATGGTCAAGCATGAATCATTGGAGAGGAAGAGAAGGAAATCAGAAAGGTGAGAAAGATAGACATAGTCTGAGTTTTGTTATTTTGTTCCTCACATCTCCACCACATTCTGTCGCATTCATTCCAATCCTCTTTCCATATATATATATATATATATATATATATATATATATATATATATTTATATATATATATATATATATGTGTGTGTGTGTGTGTGTGTTCAATTTTCTCAGTCTTTTGTAAATACTATCTGATGAGACTGGACTAGTATTGAGTCTCTAGTCGAAATAAATTTATTATCGTCAAATGTCGGTTTGCTACGTTTTTCTTTCTTTGAAAGTTAAATATTGCTCAGTGTGTGTGTTTATATATATATATATATATATA
>CM042139.1:22051510-22131510 GCA_023376005.1 Doryteuthis pealeii | reverse complement strand
AATACCCTTGGGAAAGGTATGAACCCTACTCTCCCTGCAGCTATGGATAAATAGTAGGGCAGACTGGGCTCTTTTACTTTGGTTAAGCAACCGGTCTAGGAGAAGGAAAACTCTGAATTCAAACCTGTTAAGTCCGCTTAAGAAATTGACCTTGTGTCGCATCCTGGTAAATATATATATAAAAGGACCTAAATGAGTCAGAAACTATCTACCTAGGTTTCACCCGAATTATTCTTTAGGATAATTCTGTCTGAGATTGTTACAAACGTATTTTAGCTACTACATACGATACTGATGATAATTTTCTGAAATTACGGGTGTGTTAGTCTTTTGTTTTTACATTTTTTTTTCATTTTGAAACTGAGTTATCTGGGTTTTATTTTTAAACCGGTTGAGATTAGAAATAATATATATATATATATATATATATATATATATAATTTGGTAAGAATGAACGATGGGCGACTTCCTTAACAACTGGTCAATGGGGAACTTGTGAACGGAAAGCGTTTAGCTCAAAAGTCTAAGAAGAGGTGTTAGGATTGCCTGAAGTCGACCTTGAAAAAGTGTAGCATTGACGAGAAAACCTGGGAGAGCAAAGCTTTAGACCGTGGGGGGTAGAGAAAAACTTTGCTGGAAGACACAATGAAATTTGAGACCAACCGTAGGCAACATGATCAATTAAAGCGAGATGTTCGCAAGGGAAACGTTAATAAAACAGACGACCAAGGACTTCAAATCGGTCTACTATGTGAACAGTGCGGAAGGCCGTGTCTGATCAGAGCTGGCCTGATGAGTCACCAAACTGTGCATCGCCGAAATGGACCAATAAAATACCCTGTGCTTCCTGGAATAACTTCTGAATGTGGGAAGATGTGCAAGACTTTAGCTGGACAAAAAAGCCACATTCGCGCAGCTCACCGTTGAACTTGTTGAACTTTTTGAAGCTCATCGTTGTATTCTTTGAACTTCTGAACTTTATTTTATTTCATTTTTTTTTTATCAAGCAATGGCAATACTCGAACACGAGTTGGCTGCCATCATATATATATATATATATTTGGGAGTAAAATATGGAAATAAATCCGATAATATGTAGAAAATAGAAAAACAAAGTATTCGAAAAAGATGAATTTATTCTTGATGGTGAAGACGACGTTAAAACGTTTCGGTTTTTTAATAAACCTTTATTAGGACATTATGGAAAAAATGTTGTCTGAACAAGGATAGGTGTTTGTTTAAAAAAAAACCCCAAAAAGACACCAAAAAAACCATAGACATGCAGACAGGCAGATTGATAGTGAGAAAAGTATAGTAAATATCAAGATAGAGAGAAAAAGAAAACAAGAAAGAAATAGAGGCGATGTATGAGAGAGGGAGAAATAGATATGTATAGAGAGAGGCATGGAAACGTTTAAAATAGACGTCGACGTTAAAACGTTTCGGTTTTTTAATAAACCTTCATCAGGAAATTATGGAAAAATTGTTGTTTGAAGAGAGAGAGAGAGAGAGAGAGAGAGAGAGAGAGAGAGAGAGAGAGAGAGAGAGGGGGGGGAGAGAGAGAGAGAGAGGGAGAGAGATGTTAACCTTCCCTCCAAAAAACAAAGAAAAAAACACGAAAAAACAAAGAACCCTCCCAAAAAACAAAAACAACAAAAACAACAAAAACAAAAAAAACAAACAACATAGACAAACAAACAGCCGGATAGATAGGGAGAAAAGTATTGTAAACATTAAGATAGAGAGAGAAAGAAAAAAAGAAAGAAATAGAGGCGACGAATGAGAGAGGTAGAAATAGATATATATATAGAGAGAGAGGCACAGAAACGTTTAGAATAGACGTCGACGTAAAAACGTTTCGGTTTTTTATAAATTTCATCAGGACATTTATGGAAAAAATTGTTGTCAGAGAGAGAGAGAGAGAGAGAGAGAGAAGAGAGAGAGAGAGAGAGAGAGAGAGAGAGAGAGAGAGAGAGAAAGATTACCCCCCAATCCCCCCAAAAAAAAAGACCCCCGAAGAAACAACCCCCCCCCAAAAAAAAAAGACAGACGGATAGATAGGGAGTAAAATATCGTAAATATTAAGAGAGAGAGAGAGAGAGAGAGAGAGAGAGAGAGAGAGAGAGAGAGAGAGAGGAAATAGAGTCGTCAAATAAGAGAGGGAAAATAGAGATAGATATATAGAGAGATATAGAAACTGAATAAGTTTCTGAATAAAAAGATTAAAAAACCCAAAAAACAAAAATATATTAATGAGCTAAAGAGAGGAGCAACGATAACATTAATGGGTAATATTCTAAAAAAGTAAAGTCGTCGGGGCGGCCTAATGTCGGTATTAGCCAATCAGCGAGGGAGCCTATCCCCTTTTCACTAGCGCAAGGTGATTGTTTTTGCGTCTGAGGTGGAGCGCCAGCTCCTTACTTTACCGCAAAGATCCCCGTGCTACTCATACGCTGAGTTGGGCGAGGAGCCGGTATCGAACTAGGAACCTTGTGGTTTCTAGCCGAACGCTCCACCGACTGAGCTAACGCGGCCCTTGCAAGTTATTACTTAGAAGTTCATCGAGTGCTCTATAATTCTGGCTTATCGCCAAATTTGGATTAGACTAATGAGATTTGGTATCGTGTTATATGGGGATAGTCTTACAACGAAATACATAGATGATACATAGATATTTGTTTTTTAGAGACATTTAACGAAAAAACATTTTTTTTTTCAGAAGTTTCGTGACAAAAGTGTTCCTCGCCACATTGGATCGTACATTCTTTATAAAAAAAATGGATTGAGAAACATTTGTATCATATATTCTCACTAATGCTCACTAACACTGTGAAGTCATGCAGAAAGAACCGTGTCCCATTAGAAAACTGAAGTTAAGCAATTAGGACCAGGGTCAGTTATTAAATAGGAAATCCCTTACAAACAGCGGTTACTTGTAAACAACTTGAGGCTCGTATACCATACAAAGCACAGCTTAGCACACGTAAAGTAACGGTTAACATCGTAGGATATTAAATCAGCGATCTCACGTTCAAATCCTGAACGAGGCCGCTCGCGTTTTACTTTGCGCTTATGCCCTCAGAAAATGTGGAGCCGCGTGGTGTAATGCTTTGAGTCGTGGAAAATGAACTCGTCGACCCGAGTTCAAATTCTGGACGAGGCTGTTTGCATTTCACATAGCGCTAATACACTTGGAAAAGGTATGCATTCAACTACTCTCCCTCCAGCTATGGGCAAATAGTAGGTCAAACTAGGGTCTTTAACATTGTCTAGCTAACCAGTCTAGGAGAAGGAAAACTCTGAAATCAAACCTGTTAAACTCAGCTAAATAAATCGACTTTGTGTCACATCCTGCTCGTGCTGAGAGGGTGTAAATATAGATAAGTAAGTAAAATCGTCGGTCTGGCCTAAATCAGATAGCGAGAGAGTCTATCCCCTTTTCACTAGCGCTAGACACAGGAGATAGTTTTTAGCGTCTGAGGCTGAGCGACACACCTACCATCAGCTCCTCACTTCACTGCACAGATCCCTGTGCTACTCATACGCTGAGTTGGCGAGGGCCGTTGTCGAACCAGGAACCTTGTGGTTCCCAGCCAGACACTCTACCGACTAAGCTAGTTGGCGTATTTTCTTGGTATAAGGTTTATATATATATTTGTTTGACTTCGCAATTTTTTTTAACATGCATAGGGAAAGATAGATGCCGAAGTTATTTTTTCCTATTACTGCAGATACTAAAGTTTATCGGTTGGTTGGTTGGTTGGTTGGTAGATTTTATGGCATTTCAACGCTTGGGTTATTTTATGCCGTAGAAGTTTCTTTTATTCATTCTTATTGTGTATTCCCATTTTTTATATATTTAACCTATAGATGGGTACCTAGCATGTACTACCACTTCGGGTCAGAGTGGACCTTGGAGTAAGGGTGATGAAAGTGTACTCCACAAATCCCAGAGCTCTAGAATTGGAATTTCACCATTAGATAGACGTTAACCTTGTTTCCAAGACATGAAGACTCTCAGCCAGTACCTTATAGTCGAGGCGCATGATCTGATGGTTAGAGTCGTAGGAAATGGACTCGTCAACCCGAATTCAATTCCTAGACGAAGCTGTTAGCATTTCACATGGCGCTAATACCCTTGGGAAATGTATGAATCCAATTCTCCCTCAAGCTATGAGTAAATCGCAGGGTAGACTGAACTCTTTAACCATGGCAAGGTAACCAGTCTGGGAGAAGGAAAACTCTGCTTTTCACTCTCCGCCGTCGGCAACTGCCATTAAGGAGCAGTGTTCAAATCTGTAAACAACAGACAATCATTGCTTTATTACGCTGGCGGTGAAAGTCAATTAAAGTCGCTCCTAGAGAACTCTACCGGTTTTTGGGAGCATATAATAAGTCATCCTATATATATATATATATATATATATATATATATATATATATATATTCTGCTTCTCTCTTGATGAGTCCGGATTAAAAACATTTACATCTAAAAACGGACCTAATTATCATTATGCTCTGATGATGATTTTTTATAAATCGAAATATTGTCAATATCAGCAATGAAAATGATATAAAATATATTCATTTTAACAACATTGTGTGTTTTTCATGACCTTTTATCTCTCTCTCTCTCTCTCCTCTCTCTCTCTCTCTATATATATATATATATATATATATATATATATTATTATTATTATTATTATTATTATTATTATTATTATTATTATTTATATTTTTGCTTGAAGGCTGTTACAATGCGTATATCGTATGGAATTCGATAATTATACGTATCGGTGACCCAGTGGTAAATTCTCTGACTCTGCGTGCTGTCGAAGGGAAATCGTAAGTATACATCGCTGATGAGACTTAATAAAGTTGAAACAGCTGCTGTATGATGTTCTACGTAGGGGGCGATATTTGCCGAGTTCGCTTGTCATGATTATTTTCATTAATGATCGAATTTTATACGATATACGCATTGTAACTGCCTTCAAGCAAAAAATATAAATAATAATATACTTTACTCAACAATGCTTCTAAAGCAAATTACCTTAATATATGTATATATATATATATATATATATATAATATATATATATATATATATATATATATGGTTGATTGGAAGACAAAGTAAAAGTAAAAGTAAGTAAAGTCGTCGGGGCGGCCTAATGTCGGTATCAGCCATGCAGCGAGGGAGTCTATCCCCTTTTCAATAGCGCTAGACCAAGGAGATTATTTTAGCATCTGAGGTAGAGCGCCACACCTACCATCAGCTCCTTACTTTACCGCACAGATCCCTGTGTTACTCATACGCTGAGTTGGCGAGGGCGGGTATCGAAGTAGGAACCTCGTGGTTTCTAGCCGAACACTCTATCGACTGAGCTAACCCGGAAGACAAAGAATCCATGTAAAATGTTTTAATTTTGACAAGGTTTCCTTGAAATTCGGAAATGTTATTTGATCCAGTTGCATCTGAATTCCTGATTTGTTAGGCGCGGGGTGTGTTGGAGACACAACGAGGCCTGTCTATATTAATAACAACATAAAAACGACAGAATGACAGGCGAAGAATGAGATTGATCTCTGTTCAGAAATAATTGACTTAAGCTGGAAAAGTCAGACGTACTCTTATAATTCTGATCGATCTTCAGCTCTTGATAAACGAATCCAGCTGCCCAGTCGATGGCCGGGCGAGGATGGCCGGACGGTGATGGCCAAGCGGTAATGGCCGGGCGGTGATGGCATGGCGGCCGGCACAATTCGGAAGGCCGCGAAATTCTCGCACACGACACGTCTTATTTGCTTTTGGGTTATTATTCTCTACATAACGGACAGATGGAGAGCAAGGCGAATAAATGCCGACGAGATAATCCCTTTCAATCTTCTACGCTTACTTAAATAAGAATTACTTGAATAGACGAATGGTATATTTTATGAAAGGATCCTGAATACATCCACGCATTATTACAGATATTCATAGACGTTAAACAATACCTTTATTTTTAAATACATGAGTTTTATTTACAGTCCACGACTCCATTGAGATATTTTTAACACAGTGCTTTGGTGTTATTTGTGAGATAAATATAGCTTAAATAAGAAAGCGCTCATGATGTAATGGTTATCGTCGTAGGAATTTATACAACAACACGAGTTCATATCCTGGACGCGGCTAGTTGTATTTCCCATAACGCTAATCTGTCTATACATATATGAAGGGCAGTTGGTACGTATGTATATATGTATGTATGTATGTATGTGTGTATATCCGGATGAAACAATCAAAATAAAACAATTAACGACAAATATATATATTGTAAATATATATACACATTAAGTATCACCAGTTCTTGCTTTTTGTGCAAAAATGGTGAAGATTTGATTTATATTAAAAGATATTTAGAAATTAAAATATATATAGAAATAGCATTGAAATTCGAATTTGTAAATCTCAAAAGTAAACAAATCAATACACATGGGTCTCCTTCACTCTAACCAGGCGATGCTGGGTAGCCGCTTCTAGTATCCTTGATAAAGGTATGAATACAACTATTCTCATTCCAGCTATGGCTAAATAGTAGAGCAGAGTGGGCTCTTTAACCTAGGTATGGCATCAGGTCAGAGGGAAAGAAAACTCTGTATTCAATGCTCTTTAACTCCGCTAAAATTTGACCTTGTGTCACATCCTACTCGTGTGGAAGGGTTGGGTAAATACATACACAAATAAGAATAGAGGAATGGCATATTTTATAAAACGATCATGAATACAGACACACATTATTACAGACATTCAAAAATTACCATTATTTTATTTTTTAAAATACGAGAATTTTATTTACAGACTACGATACCATTGAAGCTATTTTTTAACAGAGTTTGTTTGTTGGTTGGTTGGTTGGTTGGTTGCATTTTACGGCATGACAACACTTGTTTTGCCATCCTATGTCAAAGGCGTTTTGTTTTATTATTTCTTGTTGGATATTCAACATCTATTTCAAACTCCTTTTTTTCAAACTCAATTTTATAACCCCAATTTTTAAAAACATTTTTTAAACTCATTTTTTCTGTTTAACCCATAGATGGGACTTTCACAGGTACTACGACTCTGGATAAGAGTAGACCTAGGAGTTATAATGATGAAGGGGTACTCCACTCTCGCCACCGCTCCAGAATTGGAACTTCACCATTAGCCTTGACAACTAGAACAAAATATAGTTTTGTAGTTTTGCAATTATGGCTTAACAGTTATGAACGTTTTTCAATTTTGAGAAAAAACCTGGTTCATAATTATTATATTTTATCATTGATTGAAGTTATCTTTATGCCTACTTCTTGAAGTATCTCTTTCATCATAACTGACTTCATCTTCAGCCTCTTCGTCTTCAATGGCTCTTTTATGCTCGTAAATCTTGTTCAGGTGAGAATTGGCCTTGTTAATACACCCATAGACTGCTTTGCTCTCGATATTCTGAAATAATACGTTCAAACTGTGACAGAGAACACGAGTTGAGTGGCGGGCATGAAAACTTGCCCTATTCTCGAAGGAAGAGGGCTAGGCATGTAGGACTGACCTAGGATCGAACCCGCGTCCTTCAGAATGCAAAATGGCGACACTTTGGCGCGGGCACCGGAATCGAGATGCCACTGTCCCGTATGTGAACGCCAGATGCCCGGATGATAGCTGCAGGCATTCCGGCAACTGGGATTGAGTTGACAGTCCCGTATGTGAAGCACAGAGTCCCGGATGATAGAAGCAGACCTCTGTATGAATAGAAGGAAACACCCAGAAGTCGGGAGTGCAGAATCGAGTGTTGCTACGGTAGCTGCTAGAGGATTCGATGACGACGACGATGACGACGACGACGACGACGAAGAAGAAGAAGTCGGTGTTTGCAAAGAGAAAGTTTAGCCTGCGAGAAGGCGTTGGACTCGCTTCTTTTTTCACCCCCCTCAACAAAAACTTGTTGAGTTAAATCTTTATTTTCCCCCTTAATTTTTTTTCCTATACAAACATATCAGTACTTGCTCTAAGGTGGTATTTTTGGTTGGTTGGTTAGTTGGTTGGTTGTATTTTACGGCATGTCAACCCATTGGGTTATTTTATGCCGAAGACGTTTTTGTTTTATTCATTCTTGTTGGGTCCTGATTTCTTTTCTAAACCCATTTTTAAAAAACTCTTTTTTTCTATTTAACACATAAATGGGACCCTAACTGTGGGTCAAAATGGACCCCGGATTAATGGTGATTAAGGGCTAGTTCACATTCCCCATAGCTCCAAACTCGCTATTCAGTGGTAATGGATATGCGATAGTAGCTTGCTAACCTTTACATCACGGTGGGACGTGGAACGTATACGAGAGTAAATACTGTATTTATAAGGTTGAAGGAAAATTATGATTGATATACTCAAACAGGGTGGGGACAAAATTTGGCCTTATGTTATCAACGACCGCAAATATAGCTAGCGGCAAGGCTTCTTCTTAATATAATGGAAATTGGGTGACTGTCTGTAACCGAAACTACAATACTGCTTCCGTCACGATACTCTCAGGAATTGTATAAGTTTATCAATGAGTATATGATTTATAGCTAGAATCATTACTCAGATTTTCATAGAAACGTCGTTAATAAATAAGATTGATCCTATTTAGATCAATCTTATTTATTAATGATGTCTCTATAAAAATCTAAGTTAGATTTGCCTCCAAACAGCCCATGTAATTAGTACGTTTAAAATCCTGCAATTTGTCTTATATATCACTAAGAAATGAAGGTTTATATAATATATGGTGTGGTTAATTTGCATACTGGTTTTAAGAAAACCTGGTTAAATAAATAATTACTTGGTATTATTTCATCTCTAATATCATTGTTTTATTCTCCAACGTATTAAAATCTCTGCTATAAATGATTTTATACAGAAACCAATAAACCAATTATTAAAATAAGTGTAATCTTTTTATATGCGTTCTTATTTAATTTCGTTATTCTTTCTAATTTAATATATTTCATTACATTAAAACTTAAATGCTTTCGCCCGGAGGGTGCATATTCTTGTTTGTACATTTAAAATTACCTATAACTCTAGATTGGGAGAAAACAGCTGCGGGCGAATTGAATGTAAAGCTTCTAACAAAACATTCTCCCATATAGGTAGGGGTTGAGATGGCTTTCCACTCGATGGTAAGATATTTCAAAGTTCACCATCTATTCACCTCAGAACTCATTCTATTAAAATAAAGTCCTATTATTATTATGATAATCTGAGTATACCAATTCATTCATACATATACATTGACTTAATGAAAATTATTTCTACCAGTTTATTAATACACGCAAAGTTGATAAGAAAAAGTGTAATCTTTTTATATGCGTTCCTATTTTATTTCATTATTCTTTCTAATTTAATATATTTCATTACATTAAAACTTAAATACTTGCGCCCGGAGGGTGCATATTCTTGCTTGTACATTTAAAATTGACTATAACTCTAGATTGGGAGAAAACAGCAATGCTTTGAAATAATAGAGAACTGTAACTGTGTTACAAATGAAATAACTTTTCATCTTTTTTTTTTTTAAATGTCTACACGGAAATATAGATTTATTCGTAAAAATTTGGCGGGACAGCCCCCACCCTACCCGGTTGCTATAGCCCTGAACACATTCCTGAGCTTCTATCGAAATGGTCAAGCCGTTGCTATTATAATGGAATGTTAGTTATTTCATTAACTAATAATTACTAATGCTAACCTTTCTTTTTTTCTTTCCCCGTAACTCCCACTCTTGACTTTTTTTCTTCTTCTCTGTGATGGAATGCGTTAATTACAATTGAAAATAAAAATGCTGGATAAACGCGCGCCAACAAAGAGAAACATTTGATAATATTTGGGTCATGACTGGCTGGTGTTGCATAGTGCCTTCTTCACTGGCACTAAATAATTATAATGTTATATATCTCTTTCTTTCTTCTATATCTGGTCGTATTTTCTTCTGGCCGGCTTTGCTTCTGATCGTCTTTGGTTTGGTTTGGTTTGTTTTGTTTTACGGCATATTAACCTCAGTGGGTCATTTAATGCCGATAAAGTTTTGAAATAAATCAATTCTTAATGGATATTACAATTTTTTTTATAAATACATTTTTCTATTTAACCCATAGATATAACAGGTACTACCACTCCGGGTCAGAGTGGACCAGGAAGCAATGGTGATGAAGGGGTGCTCCACATTCCCCAAACCTCCAAAACTGGAACCTCACCATCAGATAGAGTTTAATGTCATTCCCAGGACATGTAGACCCTCAGCCACCGCCTTCTAGCACCCATATGATAAAAAGTGTTGGGGCTTGCTATAAGGGCAATAGGGTTGGCAAAATCATATAGGTGCTAGGGTTTGACGTGACCAGCCTAAGTAAGGTTCTAAGTGGAGTGTTGCAGGTCGTGGACTGCTCATCCACCAAGACTCCGTCCTTAAGCATCATGGGTCGCCACCCACGGTCAACAGGTGGCCCCATTCGGGGGAGTCTTACCCCTCTGCAGAGGTGCAGTTGGATGGTTTATTTCTGTAGTTTCCTCCGGACATGCATACATACATACAGAACAAATATTCTTTATATATGTATAAATGAATAAAAGGAAATTTGAGACAGTTTATATAACTTTTGTCTGTATTTTGGGGATGAGGCTTGATATGAATAATATTGATGTTTCAGACTGTTGTCCTCATCTTTATTGTGGTATATCTTCTCTCCGTTTCAGAATCCGTTGCATGCGACAATGACGTCATCAAAACTGTTTTCTCCATCGCGTTTGAACACTTTCTTCAAGCGATTTCAAAAAAGTTCTTTTTTCGAACATCTCGGAAATTCTCCGTATTTCAACCGATTTCATTTAAAACAATAAGGATTTACTCTGAAGAAGGGCTATTTCTTTGTATACTAAAAATTTCTGTAGTTTTTCTATTATTGTTATTTTTTAAATTTTGCATTTAAAATAATAATAGATAGAATACATGTATGCATGGATAAGCTCCTAGCCGAAACACGTGTCAGTATAAATAAGATAAAATAAATCCTGTTTTATCCATTCAACATTTTCTTTCCTTTATTCTTCATTTCAACATATATATATATATATATATATAGTCATCCACTGACACGATCTTCGACTTATCAAGTCTCTTCAGTGTGGCTAGACATTTGTGAGCTACCTACAGCCGGGATAGAAACCCGATCGGTTCAGCATTCGTCGGATAGTTTAACCGTTCGGCTATCGTCACCCACAGAATGTGAAGGGGATTTTAACGGTTTCAATACGCACATCTGCATGTATGTAAAGGCCGCCATAGAGTGCTCCATCCCTTTTTATAGAAGAGCGTTGCGTATATATATATATATGGTCGGAAACGTTTAGAAATGTGAATCACTCAAGGGAGTGTCTGCCTGACTGGTAAAAACTACGCAGAAAAATCTTTCCTATTTTGAGATTGTTGCTAAATTTAAAATTCGTATCATACTGATTTCTAAGTTTGTCTATAAACAAACGCAGCTGGAAGTCTCATCGTGAAGCAATAGTTAGTGAGCTAGACTGACAGTTTCTTTCTACTGAAACGAGTTCAATTCCCGCTTAATGCTCCACACTTGTGATCTTGTGTCAGGTTTGGTTTGGTTTGGTTTGGTTTGTTTTACGGCATATCAACCTCAGTGGGTCATTTAATGCCGATAAAGTTTTGAAATAAATCAATTCTTAATGGATAATACATTTTTTTATAAATACATCTTTCTATTTAACCCATGGATGGGATCCAACAGGTACTACCACTCCGGGTCAGAGTGGACCAGGGAGCAATAGTGATGAAAGGCGTGCTCCACATTTCCCATACCTCCAGAACTGGAACCTCACCATCAAATAGAGTAACGTCATTCCCAGGACATGTAGACCCTCAGTCACCGCCTTCTAGCACCCACATGATAAAAAGTGTTGGGGCTTGCTATAAGAACAATAGGGTTGGGGCAATCATATAGATGCTAGGGCTCGACGTGACCAGCCGATTGATCGGAGGGGGCCTCTCTGACCATCCGTCTAGCCTAAGTAAGGTTCTAAGTGGAGTGTTGCTGGTCATGGACTGCTCATGCACTAAGACTCTATCCTTAAGCATCATGGGTCGCCACCCACAGCCAACAGGTGACCCCATTGGGGGAATCTTCCCCCTCTGCAGAGGTGCAGTTGGTGCATTCTAACGCCCCACCGACAGGGCGGCTTGTGTCAGGATAAACTAAAGTTAGCAAATTAGTATGTGGCCGACTGATGCTTAAGGACGGACTCCTGATGGCTTCCAATATCATTTACACATGCTTTCACATGCAAAGCGCAAAGGAATTCAGACGAGAAACATTGTAAAGCACATTTGTATCTACACGTGTATGTACATTTAATTTTGAATGTTTCTGTTCTATTGTCTTAATATTCCATAGTGTTCTACTGCCTTTCATTTCTTTAATACTTGGTTAACATTAATTAGTTTAAAACAAGACAACTATTGTCATTGTCTTTTTTTTTAATTAACGCCAAGAGTGTTTCATTTAGTATTCATTATCAACTAAGTCATGCTGACACCTCGGATTCTCCTAACTCTCTCCCGGCCTGTCGGCTGGGTCTGTAGAATACACCTACTTTACTTCTACAGATGAGTAAGATCCTCCCGCAATGGGGCTACTTTTGGGTCGTGGGTGGTGACCGGTAATCCCCAAAGACGAAATCTAGTGACTGAGCAGTCCATGACATACAGCACTCCATTCTGGTTCTTACTTAGGCTAGACGAGCGGTCGGAGATGTCCCCTTCGGTCAATCAGCTAGTCACGTCAAGCAGTAGCACCTATATGATTGTCCCAACCCTATTCCCCTTGTGACCCGTAATTCTCAAAGACAGAAGCATGGTAGCTGAGCAGTCTATGACTTGCAATACTTTACTTTGAACCATAGGCTTGAACTTAGGCTAGACGGTCTGTCGGAGTACCCCCGATCAATCGGCTGGTCACGTCAAACCCTAGTACCCATATGGTTGTCCCAACCGTATTGCTCTTATGGAAAACCCCATACCATTTTCATCATATG
Organism: Doryteuthis pealeii; assembly: GCA_023376005.1. Lineage (NCBI taxonomy): Eukaryota > Metazoa > Mollusca > Cephalopoda > Myopsida > Loliginidae > Doryteuthis > Doryteuthis pealeii. Next base: position 22,118,393 of record CM042139.1, on the reverse strand, counting down.
TGCTAGAAGATGGTGGCTGAAGATCTTAGTGGCTGGGTATGACGTTAAACTGTATCTAGTGGTGAGGTTACAATTCTGGAGCTCTGGGGATATATATATATATATATATATATATATATATATATATATATATATATATATATATATATTGGTTATTATTCACTCAACGTCCCCTTACCTATTATGGCAGAGGCGTGTAAGTATCATTGACAAGGTTAATTTCGCAGGGATTGTTCGCTGTGTACCGTGGCCGAGGCAATATGGTCTCTGACTATGCCTGCTGAGGTCCCGGTTTCGATTTCTGTCGGAGGGAAATCGTTAGTATACATCGCTGATGAGACTTGATAAAGTCGAAACAGTCTGTACGATGTTCTACACATCGAGCAATCCTTTACAGGTATTACACTTGTCAAGATTATTTTCTATAAAGTATTGAATTTTATACGATACATGCATTGTAATTGCTTTCAAGCAAAAATATAAATAATAATATATATATGTATATTGAATATTATAGAAATTGACTTAGTGTAATATCCGGCGCGTGCGGAGTGGTTGGTATATATATATATATATATATATATATATATATATATCTATAACTAAAAAAACTACAGATAACTCAGTTTGCAAAATAAATAAAAATTACAAACGCATATCTGGGGAAAAATTTAAAATAAGAAAAGACCAACAGAGCTGTACTTTCTGCAAATAATCATCAGTATCGTATGTAGTGGCCAAAAGAAGAAAAAACACCGAAGGGTTATATATGTAAAAAGTGCTCAATACACTAAGTAGAGCATTATTATACGGACCTTCCTAGTTCGATACCGGTCCTCGCCAACTCAGCGTATGAGTAGCACAGTTATCTGTGCGGTAAAGTAAGGAGCTGATGGTAGGTGTGGCGCTCCAACTCAGACGCCAAAACATCTCCTTGGTCTAGCTCTATTGAAAAGGGGATAGACTCCTTCGCTGATTGGCTGATACCCACTTTAGGCAGCCCCAACGACTTTACTTTATTTACATGAGTCAAAAACTGTCGACCAAGGTTTCACTAGAATGGTTCTTCAGGATAATTATCTTCATATATATATATATATATATATATATATATATATATATATAAAGTCGTCGGGGCGGCCTAAAATCAATATCAGCTAGTCAGCGAGGGAGTCTATCCCCTTTTCAATAGCGCTAGACCAAGGAGATTGTATTTAGCATCTGAGGTGGAGCGCCACAACTACCATCAGCTCCTTACTTTACCGCTCATATCCCTGTGCTACTCATACGCTGAGTTGGCTAGGACCGGTATCGAACTAGGAACCTTGTGGTTTCTAGTCGAACGCTCTAGTTGGTGTTGGAAAAGCTAGCCTTAATATTTACCAACTGAAAAAGCTTGTCACCCAGAAATTTAATCGAAGGACCGAAAGTCTAAAGACTGAATATATTAATTAAACTGACTCTCTCTCTCGAAGTTAAGAAGCTTGAATTTATTTCAATAAACTTCTGGAGGATAACTTTGGTGTTATTGTCATCCCTTACAACGAAGATAAAACTATTGCAATTTAGTACCGTGACGACGCCGCTATGCAACAAACGCTGCGTTCATTAAAACATACATTTCAAATATTAATGGAATATATATTTAAAAAAGTCTTAATCTCATACATTCAGAAAACTGCAGGAATATTTCACGTGAATAATCTACTATTACAATTCATAAGAAGTCGTGAGTTGTGAACATACCTGTAGCTAGGAATATTTGAATTAGGGTCTGTTAACTTTAGAATCAAGGAGTTCCCATCGAAAATTACCGGTGACTGTTAATAACCCTTGACCCCTTAGAGGCTCGCGATTTGGGTGCCATGACATACACGTGATATAGTTATTTAGAAGCGACTTAGCTTTTGAAGGAGAGAGATAAAAGCAACGTTTCTAATTAAGTCGAAGGATACATATAACACGTATCGTTATGGAGGTGCGTGATGCAATGGTTAGAGTCGTAGGAAATGGACTCGTCGACCCGAGTTCAAATCCTGGAAAAGCTGTTTGCATTATCACATAGCACTAATACCCTTGGAAAGGTATGAATCCAACTACTCTCCCTCCAGCTATGGGGAAATAGTAGGGCGGATTGAGCTCTTTAACCATGGCTAGGTAACCAGTCTCGGGATGGAAAACTCTGAATTCAAACCTGTTAAACTCCGCTTAAGAAATTGACCTTGTGTCACATCCTGCTCGTGTGGAGTGGTTGGTAAATATATATATATATCTAACAAGTACCGTTTCTTTGCAAACAATAAAAGAACAACCCAGTTGAAATCAAAAAATGAAGCAACTACAAAAACAGTCTCTTTACTTTCTAGACGCTATCTCTGTGAAGGAGTTTTGAACCCAAAATAACATCCCAGTGTTACAATTCATGAGAAGTCGTAAATTGTGAACAGACCTGTAGCTAGGAATATTTGAATTGGGGTCTGTTAACTTTAGAATCAAGGAGTCCCCGTGGAAAATTACCGTGATTGTTGATAACCCTTGCCCTGTTAAATTTAAAAAAATCATCATCATCATCATAATCATATCATCATCATCATCATCATCATCATCATCATTAGGTTGTGCAGCACGGATATCCCTGACTCTCACTAGCCAAGCGTCCCTACCGGTCATTGCCGTTAAGAAGTCCTCGGTGCAGCATCCAGAATCAACACAGAGCTGTAGGTTTGTGCTGGTCGACCAGCACTTCTGTATCCATGTGTAGGTGTCCACACAGGTGAAAACGTCACTTATGAGTTAGTCATTCTTCAGGAGTGTCTAGTATGTCTTGTTCGTCTTTCTCAGATGGTTTATGTGCAAGTGGCTGTACAGCTGCTTTTAGGTGGGGGAGGGGGCTGCTTCCACGATTTGTTCAAGAGAACACACAGCCTACATGTGTAGTTCTCTATAGCCTTTTCTCTAAGCGCTTTATTAGTCCAAGTAGTGCAGCCATACAGTACTACTGATACGACTACGGCTTATGAGAATTTTCCTTATACAATGACATTTTTTCATTTAATTTTTTTTTTTACTTCTTGTCAGTTTACACATATATATATATATATTTACCAACTCCTCCGCACGACAGGATGGAAGCGGAGTTTAACAGGTTTGAATTCAGAGTTTTCTTTCTCCTAGACCGGTTGCCTAACCAAAGTTAAAGAGCCCAATCTGCCCTACTATTTATCCATAGCTGGACGGAGAGTAGGATTCATACCTTTCCCAAGGGTATTAGCAATATTCCACTTTAGGCTTTTCTTGGGCTAGACGGGCGGTCGGAGATGCCCCTCCGATCAATCTGCTGTGTACGTCAAGCCCTAGCACCTATATGATTGCCCCAACCCTATTGCCCTTATGACAACCCCCAATCCTTCTTATCATATGGTGCTAGAAGGCGGTGGCTTTGGGTCTACATGTCCTGGAATTATGTTAAACTCTATCTGATGGTGAGGTTCCAATTCTGGAGGTTTGGGGAATGTGGAGCACCCCTTCATCACAATTGCTCCCTGGTTCACTCTGACCCGGAGTGGTAGTACCTGTTAGAGTCCCATCTATGGGTTAAATAGAAAAACATGAGTTTATAAACAAAACTGTATTATGCATTAAGAATGAATTTATTTCCCAACTTTGTCGGCATTAAATGACCCACCGAGGTTGATATGCCGTAAAACAAAACAAACCAAACCAGAAAAAATCCTTAAATTCTCTTTCAAATATTTTGATATGATGCGGTATTCATTCTACCATCTATTACTACTATTTGCCAGTAACCTTTGCAGAAAAAACATCCACAAACCATTATGCTGCAACCTTCAAATGTTAATGCTGGAACTGTGTTCTTTAGTGATATCGCCATCTTTCCTTCCCTCTCTCCATGTCCCCTCTCTCACTGCATCTGCATACCTTCCTATCTCTCTCTCTCTCTTTCTTTCTCTCTTTCTCTGTCTCCCCCACTCTCTCTTTCTGTCTCCCTCTCTTCTCTCTCTCTCTCTCTTCTCTCTCTCTCTCTTTGTATCCATCCTCTTCTCTCTCTTTTTCTATCTTTCCTTCATTCTCTCTCTCTCTCTCTCTCTCTCTCTCTTCTCTGACTTTTTTCTCTCTTCTCTCTCTCTCTCTCTTTTTCTATTTTCCTCCTCCTCTCTTTCTCTGTATCTGCCTATCTGCTCTTCTCTTTCTTTCTTTCTCTCTTTCTTCTTTCTTTCTTTCTTTCTTTCTTTCTTTCTTTCTCTCTTTGTCTTTTTTTCTCCCCTTGCTGGTCACGTCAAGATTTGTAGAATCACATCCAAATAACTCAGTTTTGATTTTGTCCGTCCGTAATTCTCTTTCGCAATAAGATTTTCCTTATCCTTATGTTCATGAACGAATTTCAACCTGACATCTAGTCTATGGTCAAATCACGTTGTGAGCACCGGTTCTCGCTACATCATCGAAGTTAAGCAGCGATGAGCCTGTTCAATACTTAAATGGGTGACCACATAAGCAACAGCGAGTACTGTAGGTAACCACATATCAAAATCACTTGATTCGGAATTAAATGACCCGAAAAGGGTTGATATGCCGTAAAACATAACAAACAAACAATCAATCAACCTGGCATCTCTGTGTCTTTTCAATGGCAATGGAGTTTTTTTTCGGAGAGGAACGTGACTTTAAATTCTGTTAAGCAAGTAGAACAATTCACATGCCTAGGTAGTAATATATCATCCACAGAAAGCGATGTTAATACACGAATAGGAAAGGCATGGTCGGCCACAAACAGATTATTAGTCATATGGAAATCCGATCTCCCTGACAAGTTAAAGCGACAATTCTTTCAGGTTGTGGTTATATCAGTACTGCTGTATGGCTGCACCACCTGGACGCTAAGCGCCTTGAGAATAAGCTAGATGCGAGCTACACAAGAATGCTGCGTGCGGTCTTGAACAAGTCATGGATACAACATCCCACAAGAAAGCAGCTGTATGGCCATCTGCCTCCCATCTCACAAACCATCCGAGTGAGACGGGCAAGGCATGATGGACATCTGTGTAACCTTAATTATATGAAAGTTATGTTTATTAATTAATTGGAAATACAATAAATTAAAAATGTATGTGTACGCATATTTGCTTCACCCCACTATATACACACACACATATATATATATATATATATATATATATATATATATCTTATTATAATGGAGATTGTGTGCTTTTCTGTCTGTAACCGAAACTATATTACTACTCTTATCACTATTCCCTTAGTTAGTGACATCACTTTCTCAATGATTGTATTTTTATTTAAACCTCAATTATTAATAAAATTGTTTAACATTATTAATACTGTTAACCATGTCCACATACTAACAACATGTAATTATATTTATATATACAACAACATAGTGGTTTACAGTGTGAACGGGAAGGCTAATTTGCATATTGATATGTAAAATTTGATTTTAATAAATATATGCTTAGTATTATTGATTTCTAATTGTTTAGTTTTCTCTTAACTAATCTGAGCAAAAATCCCGGGGATAAATCTTAAAAGAAATCCATAAACAAGTCGAAAGAACTGTAATTTTATTAAATACTTCATAATCTAACAAAATAGATAAATTAGGAAAAATGAAAGACGGAAGTGAAAGCAAATAATGGAAGAGTTAAATCTAAAGCTGTTCTATTTTTCGATTATACCCCTCAGTTTATCATTTTCTAAAGAGTTTATAATTTGATACAATATTTTATTACATCAAAACCTAAATACTTGCACCCGAAGGGTGCATATATTTGCTAGTATATATAATTTTTGTTCCTCCCTCGTGCATACAACATCTATATTTATATTTATATTTTATTTATTTGAGAGACTTACCCACTTTTGCTCCATGGCAAGGCACCCAAGAATTTGTCATTATTTAAGTTCTTCTGGTCAACGACATTTTAAAACAAATTCAAGTAATCTAGCAATCTCGTCTCACCCAGGGCCACCGTGAATACTTTCTAGAATTACATTAGTCTAACTATTTAAGAATTACAATATCTCAGAGCAATAGACGATAACCCTTTTCTTTTTAAAATTTATTTCGTATATTTTTTTGGCCTTGCTTCCTTTCCCTTTTTTTTTGTATACTTGAATTAAAAAACAAACAACTAGATCTCTTGTCTACCAAATGCGACATGTTTATTATCATGGGTGGAGTCTTTTCGAAAAACAAACTCTGTTATTCAATCCGTTTTTTTAAAAGTTACTTTTTCAATTTGTAAAGGTCATAGAGGAATGTCTGCTTGGATTTGTCAGCATCAGTAACGCCATTGAAATGTGGGCAGTGAATTAAATTAAAATAAAATAGAAAGAGACACGTGACAAAATGAAGTTACATAAGTGAGGGATATTTACAAAACCACATTTGCATCTTAAATTATGTTTTGCATCACCCCCCCCCCGCCACAATGTATACTCTTTGACCACTCTTTGGGTCTCTTTCTCTTGGGACCGCATCCATTTTTCACCATATGGGACTCCAATTTTCTCAAAAAATTACATTTGATTTTCTTTAATTTTTCTCCATATAAATAGGTTGGTTTTGTTTGGTTTTGTTTTACGGCATATCAACCTCAGTGGGTCATTTAATGCCGATAAAGTTTTGAAATAAATCAATTCTTAATGGATAATGCAATTGTTTTATAAATATATTTTATAGATGGGACCCTAACAGGTACTACCACTCCGGGTCAGAGTGGACCAGGGAGCAATGGTGATGAAGTGGTGCTCCACATTCCCCAGACCTCCAAAACTGGAACCTCACCATCAGATATAGTTTAACGTCGTTCCCAGGACATGTAGACCCTCAATCACCGCCTTCTAGCACCCATATGATAAAAAAGGGGTTGGGGATTGCTATAAGGGCAATAGGGTAGGTAAAATCATATAGGTGCTAGGGCTTAGCGTGACCAGCCGATTGATCGGAGGGGGCCTCTCCGACCGCCCATCTAGCCCAAGATAGGGCCAAAGTGGAGTATTGCTTGTCATGAACTGCTCATCCACCTGGGCTCTATCCTTAAGCATCTCGGGTCGCCACCCACAGCCAACAGGTGACCCCATTGGGGTAGTCTTACCCCTCTGCAGAGGTGCAGTCGGTGCATTCTAACTCCCCAGCCAACAGGGCGGCATATAAATAGAGGGTACTCACTTGTTACCAAAACATTTTCCCCTGATTTTATTTGCCCAACCTGAAAGAAAGAAAATACGATAATGTGTGAGTGTGTGTGTATGTATGTATATATATATATATATATATATATATATATATGTGTGTGTGTGTGTGTGTGTGTGTGTGTTAAAATAAAATATTGAATACAAAAATAAATTTTCCACCTACTAATTGTTGTATATATGTATTGTATATATATTGATGAGGACCGACGTTTTTTAGTGTAGAGACAGATTTTGAATCCAGGTGTTGTTGAATTCAGGATCTGAGGCTTTTGGTGATAGAGATGAAGACAATAGTCCGAAATATCAATATGTTCAGGCCACTGTAACATCGGGCCTTGTTTAAATAAGCTCCGGGTTTACAATAGTTTGAACATTGTGTTTATACATACCACAATAAAGATGAGTGTATTTGATGTGTGCCGGCTGCATCTCGGCATCTGACTCCACAACAAATACATTTATTTATATGAAAATCGATACAATAAAGATGAGGATAACAGTCCGAAAAATCAAAATTATTCAAACCAAACCAATAGAATTCTTTTACTCTAATAATATACGAACTTTGTTTATCTAATGAGGCATCTTATTATGACGTGTGTCATTGCAAACAAAGATTTTGCTTGACATGAACTGAGGACAATAGTGAATGGAAATTTAAATCTGAGAGATATTCTTCTGTCTTGAAAACTGACAAATATTTCGAGTTGGGTAATGTATACTCTTATCTATAAAAACCGGCCGGTACAAATGGAGAATAGCGCACAAATGGTAACATCATTAGAATCGCATTTTACTTATGAATAATAAAACTGTTTGACATTATTAATACTGTTGGCCTTACCTAAATACTAATAACATGCAATTGTTTTTATATATACAACAAAATACCAGTTTTCAGTGTAAACGTAAAGCTAATTTGCATATTGATATTAAAAAAAACTGATTTTAATAAAAATGTGCTTGGTATTATTGATTTCTAATTGTTTGATTTTATCTTAATGAATATGAGTAAAAATCTCTTCAATAAATCCTAAAAGAAATTCATAAATAAGAAGAAATAACTTTTATTCTTTACTTCCTATTTTAACTAAATAGTTAAATTAGAAAGATTTAGCATTGAAAAACGCAAGTGATGAAAGAGTAAGTTTCAGTTGTTCTGTTTTCCGATTATACCCCCTCCGTTTCAAATCTTTTTATTTGAATTCTTAATTAGTTTCATTAGCCTTTCTGATTTAATCTAATATTTTATTACATTTAAACTTAAATACTTGCACCCGGAGGGTGCATATATTTGCTAGTAACAATAAAGATGAGTACAACAGTCCGAAAAATCTAAATGATACAAGAGATTATCTGTTTTGAATAGTTATATATAGATCATTTCATTCACTTTTTCCATTTTCCTTTAAAACAAAGCTACGAGGAATTTTTGCCCAATTTTTTGTTTTCATTTCGTCAATGTTAGATCGTTCGTTAATTATTTCGCACTTTCTATTGATTACCGTAACCTTTTAATTGCTCTACTTTGTCTATTTTGGAGGCGCTAGTTGTTTAATGGTTATCGCTGTAGGAAAAGGACGTGGTTGGGTTTAGTTTCTTTGTTTAATGGCATATTAAACTTTGTGGCTTATCTAATACCAATGCCATCCTTGTAGAAGAAGAGCAGTGGTACTATTTAACCAATATTAGCGTCTCAAAAGTTTCGATTATTTGTCCCAACTGTATTGCTCTTATAGCAAACCCCCAACCATTTTCATCATATGTGTTGGAAGGTGGTGGCTGAAGGTCTAAGTGTCTTAGGTATGACGTTAAACTCTATCTGATCGTGAGGTTCCAGTTTTGGAGCTTTGGGGAATGTGGAATACCCTTTTATCCCCATTGCACCCAGGTCCACTCTGACCCGGAGTGATTGTAACTTATGGGGAATAAGTCTTACGGTATGGAATGAAGAAATGAAGAGCTATAAAAAGACACAACTGTTTAGAAGTATAAATGGATACTTTTTTTTTACAAGACCGTTACTCTGGACGCCAGAGTCCAGACGCCAAGAAATCTTTATTCATTTTATTTTATTTTATTCATTTAATTTGATTGACAAGACCGTTACTCTGGACGCCAGAGTCTAGATGCCAAGAACTTTTTATTTATTTTATTTTATTTTATTTATCTAATTTTATTGACAAGACCGTTACTCTGTACGTCAGAGTCCAGACTCCAAGAACTTTTTTATTTATTTATTAATTCAATTTAATTTATTTAATTTAATTTACTTTTAATAATCCCTACAAGCTTTTAGGATCCAATCTATGGGTTAAACAGAACAAAATAAGTATTAAAAAATATGTTTAAAAATTGAGTTTTTAAAAAATTGAGTACCCATCAAGAATGAATCAAACAAGACCTCTTTGGCATAAAATGACCCAACAAGGATTAACATGCCGTAAAATCCAACCAAACAACCAGTTATAAAGAAAAGTAACTATCTACAGTATTAAGTATCTCTGTGTGACTGGCTCGCCACCACTCAACTGCTAGACATCTGATATTTGCTGTGACAAATTTAATCTGGTGAACCATTTTCACTCAATATTACTCAACTGTGAACTAAGCAGATGGTGTCGTTTATAAATTTTGAAAACTATATGTTCCCAGTTCTGCACGGCTTAGATAGTAACCGGCTAAATTGAAGTATACACTTTTAAAATCTCATGTTGCCCACGAGCTTATTGTGATTATTACTCATGAAGTTGTTCACAAATCTAATATTCTATTTTCGAACTCGTGATACAACTTAAGCAATGGTAGGTACTATAAGCAACCTGAGTCATTTGATTATCAAAATGATTAATTCGGCATTAAATCACCCGAAAGTGATGATATGCGAAAACAACCAAACAACCAACCTTGAAACCATATGGCTGTGTGTAAATTATTTGTACTAGATAGGAATAATTTAAACCATACAACTGTTTGCGAATTATTTGTATCAAATAGGAAAAATTGAAGCCATGTAACTGTATAAAAACTATTTGTATTAGATAGGAATACTTGAAACCATATAATCATGTTCATATTACTTGTACTAGCGAAAGTATTCGTCCCTAGGTTTGGTTTGATTTGTTTTGTTTTACGGCATATCAACCTCGGTGGGTCATTTAATGCCGATAAAGTTTTGAAATAAATCAATTCTTAATGGATAATACAATTTTTTTATAAATACATTTTTCTATTTAAGCCATAAATGGGACCCTAACAGGTACTACCACTCCGGGTCAGAGTGGACCAGGGAGCAATGGTGATGAAGGGGTGCTCCACATTCCCCAAACCTCCAAAACTGGAACCTCACCATCAGATAGAGTTTAACGTCATTCCCAGGACATATAGACACTCAGCCACCGCCTTCTAGCACCCATATGATAAAAGGGTTGGGGGTTGACATAAGGGCAATGGGGTTGGGGCAATCATATAGGTTCTAGGGCTTGACGTGACCAGCCAATTGATCGGAGGTTGATATGCCGTAAAACAAACCAAACCAAACGAAACCAATCTACCCTGGAAAAGATTTGTTTGATCTTGGTACAGTGCCTTGCTTTCAATTGCATCCCAGACAGACACCACTAATCTATATACTAATACTTGTGTTCCTTAAAAGTATGGCCGATTTCATCTTGCAACACCCTCTGGTTAAAAATGAGATCGTCCAAACCATCCAAGATGAAATGCAAAAATGTTAATACTGATTATCCGCCGAATTTTTATTTCTTTTGAATGTCATTACCTCAACTAAATAATGGAAAAATATAAGAAAGAGAATGGGGGAAAGATAGAGATCGGGGTGATATAGATCTAGTTGTTTAGATTATTAACCTCTTTAGTTTATCTGTCAATATTTGGTATACTAAACTTAGTTGCTATACTAACGTTTCGGCTGCTGTACTCTCCGACTTTCATCTGAATTCCTGGAAGTCTATCTAGTACAACAAAAGGCACTCATTCATGTAGTTATTTTTTCTATTTACTACAGTGGGGATTATCTTCACATTTGCCTGGAAGAGTTATCTTCCCGCTGGTTGTCATTTGTTTTCACCAGGGACTATGGTATTTAAGCGCCTGGTTCAAACGCTTCTTCCTCTTTTAGCTACATCTTCTCGTGCGAGCACATGGGCTAGACACATTGTCACACCTTTCTCGTGGGGGTTTCGCCCCCCACCATTCACTAGTAAGTGATTTTGTATGTAACGGAATCTCCAGTCCTTTTTATCTCTACTCTTTATGTTATGTACATGTATGTTATTATTTCCTGTATCTTGTCATATTCCTGAAATCGACGCTTCAACGTTTCGGTTTATTTAAACCTTCTCCAGGATAGATTATGAGGTGAAGAAATTGATGGATGTTTTGTAAATGACAGGAGTTAGAAAAATATTTAAAAAATGTTTGTATCTGTATTTGTTCAGCGTTATATTTTTGAAAGACGAGCCGCGATCCGCACACGCGAAGATGTCATGACGCGTGACGTAACTCGAAGAAATGCATTCAACAAAAGACGAGAAAAAGTATTAATGGACTGATTTTATGAGAACAATGGAAACAAAGTGGGGAATGATAACTAAATGATTAAATAAAGCCTGGTATATATTAAAGAAATTTGTAAATATAAAATGTTTTGTCCCACAAACGTGTCGGAGTTTGTTATGTTTCAACTAGTTTGTTACATTGTTATAACCTTGAACCTTACACTACGTTTACTCATTCTGACATACGAAGCTTAAGGCTACTTATAAGTAAGTTGTCAGGGTGGCCTAAAGTCGGAATCAGTCAAACCAGGAGGGAGTCTATACCATTTTTACTAGAACTAGACCAATGAGATTGTTCTGGCGTCTGAGGCGAGCGCCACACTTACGATCAACTCCTCAATTTACCGCATAGATCTCAGTGCTACTCATTCGCTGAACATTGTAATTCCTAGACGAACACTGTTACAATTTATGGGCGGTCATAAATTGTGAACGTATCTGTAGTTAGGAATTTGAATTAAGTTCTGTTAGATTAAAAATCATGGGGTACTATGGAAAATCCCCCGATGGGCGGTTAATATCCCTTGACCCCTTAAAAGGCGCGCGATTGGACGCGTGAGAATAAGTTTGATTAACAGATTCGACCCGGCTTTCAGGGAGAGCAGACGTGATTGTCGATTCTCTCCCGGTCCACCTCTCCCCGCGGCGGAATCATAGGCTAAGAAATAAAACTTGATCAAGAACAACCCAAGTCTTGTGTGTTCATTGAATTATTGGGACAGTGTCGAGCCCAGCCCGAGGAGGTATCAACAGAACAACGAAAAAGAAGACCATCCCGAATAGAAGTCAGCCCAGAGAACATGGCGACCAAGATAGAGTCAATAAGCAGAATAAGCAGTAAGAAGTGTAAAAAGCTTAGTTCAAGAGCAAAAAGAAAAATCATTGTTTCTGGAAACAAAATTAATGTAATTTGTATGAGAAATTATGTCAATATATATATTTACCAACTCCTCCGCACGAGCAGGATTTGACACAAGGTCAATTTCTTAAGCGGAGTTTAACAGGTTTAAATTCAGAGTTTTTCTTCTCCTAGACCGGTTGCCTAACCAAGGTTAAAGAGCCCAGTCTGTCTTACTATTTACCCATAGCTGGAGGGAGAGTAGAATTCATACCTTTCCCAAGGGTATTAGCGCTAAGTGAAATGCAATTACCACGTCCAGGATTTGAACTCGGAGCGACGAGTCCATTTCCAATGACTTTAACCATTACACTTCGCGTTTCCTAAATTATGTCAATATACCATCATTTTTATGGCTGGGTAACCTTGTTTTCTTTAATGGACAGAGAAAGGTGTATTAGCCTGAAGTCAATTTCAAGGGAAGTAACTCTACTGCAGATTCTACATAATATTCTACAACTGATAAAATAAACATGGAAAATATTTTGTTTTAAAAATGCTTTATTTAAAGGAAAATATTTTTGCTTAAAATATTACCATCTTTTTAGACAATTTCTCTCGAACAATCATCTCCTATCATCCCTAATCAAACTCTCTGTCTCTCTGTTTGTCTCTCTCTGTCTCTGATATACACCCGAGATGAAATCTCCCCCGTTTATGTACTCGAAAAGGAACGAGTATATAACAAGTAACCGACTGAGAGTACCTGTTATTATTAAGTGGTCACCCATATAAGAACGGAGTAGGCTCATCGTTGCTTAACTTCGATGATCTAGCAGAAACTTGTGCTGAAAAGCGCAGTGGCTCTTTTTTCAGACAGTATATTGTTGCAAGTTTTGCAACTCTTAAGAAATGAACTTTTGCTGAACCTTAGTTGTATAAACATTCGTACGCGCATTTCGCTAGCAATGCAAACAAGAGTAACGATATCAGTTACTCACACACCGAGGTGGGTCCGCATATATATATATATATATATATATATATATATATATACATAAATGATTATATATATATATATATCTTATTATAATGGAGATTGTGTGTTTTTCTGTCTGTAACCGAAACTATATTCCTACTCAATTCACAATTCTCTTAGTTATTGACATCACATTCTCCATGATTTTATTTTTTATCTAAACCTCAATTATTAGTAAAATTGTCTTACATTATTAATACTGTTAACTATGTCTACATACTGACAACATGCAATTATATTTATATATACAACAAAATAGCGGTTTACAGTGTGAACGGGAAGGCTAATTTGCATATTAATATTAAAAAATCGAATTTAATAAATATGTGCTTAGTATTATTGATTTCTTACTGTTTGGTTTTATTTTAATGAATATAAGCAAAAATCTCTTCAATGAATCTTAAATGAAATCCATTAACAAGAAAAAATAACTCATTTTATTCTTTACTTCCTCTTATAACTAAATACTTAAATTAGAAAAATAACAATGAAAGACGAGAGTGATGGAAGAGTAAGTTTCACTTGTTCCATTTTTTATTATACTCCCTCTGTTTCAAATCTTTTTATCTGTATTCTTATTTAGTTTCATTAGCCTTTCTAATTTAATACAATATTTTATTACATTAAAACTTAAATACTTGCACCCGGAGGGTGCATATATTTGCTAGTATATATAAAGATAATCTAATGAGTCAGACGAACCTACTATTAGATTCGCATAAAGCTCTTCAGGGCTAAAATCTATACATTATACATTACCCAACTCGAAATATTTGTCAGATTTTAGCCCTGAAGAGCTTTATGCGAATCTAATAGTAGGTTCGTCTGACTCATTAGATTGTCTTTATTATTGGCTCTACTTAGGTATCGAGCACTTTTTACTTATTAGCTTTCTCCTAGTGGTTATATGAATATATATATATCTTATATACATATATATATACATATAAATTGATTTTTCTTTTGGCCAAATACTGTACCAATAGATTATTTTTTGTTGGTACGAATATCTTGGTCCTTTCTTTTTTTCAAAATTTTTTTTTTCTTCCTGGTTGATGTTTGGTAGTATATTTTTACAATCAAACTTTCTGATGGGTTTTTTCTCGCCGCAAGGATCTACCAACACGCTTGGTATATTAAATTATATATATATATATATATATATATATATATAATATATATATATATATATATATACTGTATTGTGAGATGGTCACTATTTCAGCTTTTGCTGGAATGGTGTACCAAAGGCAGTATTAATTGGTAGAGTACTCAATATAAAATAGAGCTGTTATATAATATAATAAGATAAATATATAGGTTTTACATATCTATTTATTGGGTGACAAAGGAACATTCACAACCATATTGGTTTCATGCGATGCATTCATGAGGTGAAGATGTTTGAAATGTGAGGAAAATCGAAAAAATTTCAAAATATTTCAAAAAATTCAATAGACATGGGATGCGTATGGTTGGATAAAATGATGTGTGTATATATGTGAAGGTGAATTGAATGTATGAGAGTGTTTATGGGCAGTATAAAGGTTGCGTACGCGTAGTGACTGGTCACACACATAATACGTTGATCTGTTAGTGTGCGGTATTTTAACAGTGCTTACGTGCGAGCGCTCGTGTCTATACATGTATGCGTGTGTGTGCATGTTTTCTTTCTATCTGATGCGTAGGCCGTGTATGATGTATACGGACGAGTCGTGATAGTTGGGGAGTGGGGTTGGATAATATTAATTTAAAAGGTTGTAAATGTTGTATATTAGGGGTGGGTGGGTGGTGGGGCTTTGGCCGGCGGTGTTGTCTATTACGAGGTGTGGCGCTTGTCAACCGGACGTGGTTGCACGTGGTTACATATACTCGCGACATATACACGCATACAAAATAATATTCATACATATTTATATGCACACACATGTCACTATATTTGCTGGGTAAGCCTTACATATACATACTGAAGTGCATACGCATACTACTATGGGCTCCACGTGTACATATATACGCACATACGCACACATGTACACACAGACAGACACGCATATACGTACTTATACAAATGCGTGTACATACACTCACACGCTCACGTACAGACACACATACATATACATGCATACATATATACACATATTTTAGCTCTTCAGGGCTAAAATCTGACAAATATTTCGAGTTGGGTAATGTATAATGTATAGATTTTAGCCCTGAAGAGCTTTATGCGAATCTAATAGTAGGTTCGTCTGACTCATTAGATTGTCTTTATATATACTAGCAAATATATGCACCCTCCGGGTGCAAGTATTTAAGTTTTAATGTAATAAAATATTGTATTAAATTAGAAAGGCTAATGAAACTAAATAAGAATACAGATAAAAAGATTTGAAACAGAGGGAGTATAATAAAAAATGGAACAAGTGAAACTTACTCTTCCATCACTCTCGTCTTTCATTGTTAT
Source organism: Doryteuthis pealeii (assembly GCA_023376005.1). Taxonomy (NCBI): domain Eukaryota; kingdom Metazoa; phylum Mollusca; class Cephalopoda; order Myopsida; family Loliginidae; genus Doryteuthis; species Doryteuthis pealeii. Next base: position 22,102,239 of record CM042139.1, on the reverse strand, counting down.
TTTTCTAATTTAAGTATTTAGTTATAAGAGGAAGTAAAGAATAAAATGACAGTTATTTTTTCTTGTTAATGGATTTCATTTAAGATTCATTGAAGAGATTTTTGCTTATATTCATTAAAATAAAACCAAACAGTAAGAAATCAATAATACTAAGCACATATTTATTAAATTCGATTTTTTAATATTAATATGCAAATTAGCCTTCCCGTTCACACTGTAAACCGCTATTTTGTTGTATATATAAATATAATTGCATGTTGTCAGTATGTAGACATAGTTAACAGTATTAATAATGTAAGACAATTTTACTAATAATTGAGGTTTAGATAAAAAATAAAATCATGGAGAATGTGATGTCAATAACTAAGAGAATTGTGACTTGGGTAGGAATATAGTTTCGGTTACAGACAGAAAAACACACAATCTCCATTATAATAAGATATATATATATATATATATAATCATTTATGTATATATATATATATATATATATATATATATATATATACGGACATAGCTCGGTGTCTGAGTAACTGATATCGTTACTCTTGTTTGTATTGCTAGCGAAATGCGCGTACGAATGTTTATACAACTAAGGTTCAGCAAAAGTTCATTTCTTAAGAGTTCCTTTGTCACCCAATAAATAGATATGTAAAACCTATATATTTATCTTATTATATTATATATATATATATATATTTATATAAATGATTATATATAATGTAAACGATTGGAAACATCTCGGACAACAAGACCTAGTCACCAACATATCCAGTATAAAACTATATGATATAGAAACAGAAGGCCTCGGCTTCGGTTTGAAATTTGCTACGGGCAGAAAAAAAACGTAATATAAGCCAAGTCTTAGATAAAAATTACAGGCACCACGACTCTGACTTCAACAAGGGATTCATCCAAGGAATTATAGCTGCTTCCCACAATCACCACAATAATGAACACACTTTACCAAGGAGATATATCCAGTCCCTAAATTCTCTATCCTCTAGCCATGACATTGTCATTTCACCTTCCGATAAGAGCGACAGAGTTGTCATCATGGATACTACGTCCTATAATCAGAAAATGATGGATTTACTCCTGGACCATCACACATACGAGGTAATCTCCCCACAAACAATCACAAGATACATTGAAATGTTTAACAATCCTATAAGAAATTAATTGCTAAGGAGAACAAAATATGGTCTTCTCTAATCAATTACCTCCCCAGAATCCCCAAAATCTATGGCCTTCCCAAAACACATAAACCTGAAATACCTTTAAGACACATCATCTCCGGAATAGGTTCTGTCACCCACAATATCGCCATATATATATATACATAAATATATATATATATATATATATATATATATATATATATATATATATATTATTATTATTATTATTATTATTATTTATATTTTTGCTTGAAGGCAATTACAATGCGTATATCGTATAACATTCGATAATTATAGAAAATAACGATGACAAGTGAATTTCGCAAACGGTTATGCGATGCTAGAACATCGTACAGTCTGTTTCAACTTTATTAAGTCTCATCGTCTCATGTTCTAACATCGCATGATCGTTTGCGAAATTCACTTGTCATGGTTATTTTCTATAATTATCGAATGTTATACGATATACGCATTGTAATTGCCTTCAAGCAAAAATATAAATAATAATATATACTTTATCCAACAATGTTTCTAAAAAACAAACATCCAAAAATCTTTTTATATATATATATATATATATATAATCTAAAAAACAAACATCCAAAAATCTTTTATATATATATATATATATATATATATATATATATATATGGGATTAAATATGGAAATAAATCCGACAATATGAAGAAATTTGAAAAATTAAGTATTCCAAAAATAAGATGAATTTATTATTCGACGCTTAAACGTTTCGGTTTGACTTAAACCTTCCTCAGGATTGATTGTGGGATGAAGAAATTAATGGATGTTTTATAAATGTTTTCTAACTCCTGTAATTTATAAAATATCCATTACTTTTTTCATCCCACAATCAATCCTGATGAAGGACTAAATTAAACCGAAACGTTTAAACGTCGATAAATAAATTCATCTTATTCTTGGAACACTTCGTTTTTCAAATTTCTTCATATATATATATATATATATATATATATATATATATATATATATCGCCCGTACCTAAAATTTTGGCTCACAACACAACGCAAAAAAGTAGTATCTCATAACCAGGAAAGTTGGGTCATTCGTAAGTCAAAGTACCACTATATATATATATATATATATATATATATATATATATATATAATATAGGAAATTTTATTTATAGAAATAAATTTTTATTTATATAATTGGAATAATCACGGCGAATACCGTGTGCGACGTGATGAACACTGTACAACTGTTTCGACCTAATTTGGTCTCATCAGCAGTGTATACCTACGATCTCCCCCCGACAGAGATCGAACCCAGATTCTGCATTCTGGGTTCTCCGGTTCGATCTCAGTCGGGGGGGATATCGTAGGTATACACTGCTGATGAGATCAAATTAGGTCGAAACATCGGTATTTGCCGAATTTACATGTCATGATTATTCCAATTATATATATATATATATATATATATATGTAGAGAGAGAGAGAGAGAGAGAGAGAGAGAGAGAGAGAGAGAGAGAGAGAGAGAGAGAGAGAGGGGTAATTTCTCTTTACACTGCTTCCGAAATGGCGTCAAACGAAAAAACAAATGCCCCTGAAAATTGTTTTGAGCGTTTACAGACCCCTAAAACTCTTCATACTTAAATGCCTGTCTGGTTGTTATAGATCGTGCCTTCACCGATGTAAAAAAAGAAATACGACAGTATGTTGGTCTGAAATGTTTTTAGATGAGGCTCGATAATTTGTAATATTTGCATTTTTCGGGCCATTGTCCTCATCTTTATTGTTATATACTTAACGTTTCGGCAAATGTGCCCTCCGGCCTTCTTCAGGTGTTTCGTGTCGAACTCGGGAACCTTTTCGACAAGAAGGTTCCCGAGTTCAAAGAGAAGGCTCCTGAGTTCAACAAGAAACATCTGAAGAAAGCCGGAGGGCACATCGGCCGAAACGTTGTGTGTATAACAATAAAGATGAGGACAACAGTCCAAAAAATCCAAATAATACCATAGTATATATTTATAAAAACTCTCCACCACGGGCAGGACGTGACTAAAAGGTGAATTTTCAAACGGAGTAAAATTGGTTTCAATTCAGAGTTTTTCGTCTCCTGTACTGGTTGCCTTTGCAAGGCTAAAGAACGCAGGTTACCCTTATATTTATGCATAGCTGGAAGGACAAACAAATGGATTCATGCCTTTTCCAAGGCATTAGCGCGAAGTGAAAAAGAAATAGACACGTCTAGGATTTGAACTGTTGTCACCGCTGCCATTTATCACGGAGATATCCATTACGCTAAGAGCATTGAAATACGTCAATGTGTTTAGCTGCTTGGTGTCACGTATTCTTTTTTAGCATACAGTTCTTTTATGAAAAGTTTCATAGGATTGATCTATCTTTAGATAGCTTAAAAACTTCGATCTCTCTCTCTCTCTCTCTCTCTCTCTCTCTCTCTCTCTCTCTCTATATATATATATATATATATATATATATATATATATGTGTGTGTGTGTGTGTGTGTTTGTGTGAGAATAAGCTGGATGGGACCTGCACAAGAATGCTTCGTGCGGTCTTGAACAAGTCGTGAAAACACCACCCCTCAAGGAAGCAGCTGTATGGCCACCTGCGCCAATCTCACAAAACATCCGAGTGAGACTGACTAGGAATGCAGGACACTGCTGGAGAAGCAAGGGCGAGCTCATAAGCGACGTTCTCCTGTGGAAGCCAACACATGGACATGCACCAAGGACCTACATTGACCAATTATGCGAGGATGCTGGTTGCTTCGCAGAAGACCTCCCAGTGGCAATGAATGATAGGGAGATTGGCGAGAGATTGTCATGGATATCCGTGCCAAAATTGCAACATAATGATTATTATTATTATTTTTTAAGCGTGAAATCTCCTTCTCATACTCTCCAATCTCTCTTTTTACAGTCACAGAGAAACTAACATATATAACGAGGAGGTAATCAAGATATATATAGAGAGGGGGAAGTGACATGCAGAACATAGCAATCTACATTATGACTCCACCAAATATCATTGCGCTGAAGTAATAATTTCTCCAAAAATCAGCAAACAGAATTCAAAGAAAGATAACTTTTATAAATGAATTGAATTTTTTAAAATTCTGTATAATTTTCAAATTACCGTTAATTCAATTCATCTCTAATATTATTGTTTTATTCTCTAACGTATTAAAATCGATCCTATGAATGATTTTATATAGAAACCAATTGAAATATAATTAAGATAAATGTAATCTTTTTATATGCATTCTTATTTACTTTCATTAGTCTTTCTAATTTAATATAAAATATAATAATAATAATGTCCGAGCTAGAATAATGTAATCTTTAAGAAATACTGTAGACTTACCAATTGTGTCTGAATTCAAAGTGGAAGAGAGGACGTAGTGTAGAGATATATACACTCATTATTTTATTGCCCGATTAAGGGAGTAATATTGCTAATCTCATTTTTTTAAGTTAATGATTTTTTTTATTTGAAGATGGTTTGCGTTTTGCAAATTATTTAGAAAATTATTTACTGAAAGAGCAGACTCCGCAGCTAAAACGGCTCTAGATTTGATCCCCGACCATTTCAAGATACCATATACTGATTTGAAACCTAAAATTAATACATTCCTTCATACAAAATGGCAACAACACTGGAATAACAACATCCACTATAAACTCTTCCTAATCAAACCCACTTTTGGAGGCTGGAGACCAAATTAAGGAAGTCTAGAAAGGAACAAGTCATTGTGTCCCGATTATGCATTGATCATACAAGACTAACGCACTCTAATATACTCAAACAAGAACAACAACCACAATGTGGAACATGTCAAACATCTTTGACAGTTAAACACTTATTCATGGAATGCAGTTTTTTTGCTCACATCAGAAACCGTTATTTTAAAGCAAAAATATGAAAGATCTGTTTGAAAATGTCAACATGGAGATATTCTCTCGTTTTTTAGGGAAATAGAATTATACCATAGAATATAGACATGAAACAAATCAATACCATACAACATAATCCCCAATAATGCTAACACATTGTTAAAACCAATTACTAAAAAGTATAAATATAAATACACGATATGTATAACTTCCTAACCATTAGGCATGACATAACCCCAGACGGGTTGATATGCCGTTAAAATCAATAAACAACAACTAAGGAGAAGTTTGTGTGATTTAGTGATATTTTAACTAAATAAATTGGATAATTATTAAATTGTCATGAGTCTTATTTAGATTGATTTTTCATATATTTTCATGTATGTTGAGTATTGACAGGGGTATTCAAGTGGTGTTTTATATCATTTAGAGTTTTTAGAGGGGAAATGGTGTGATTTGGGGTGAGATTATCTCGTTTCAATTGTGTTCACCTTAAACATTTTAAACAATTAGAGATAGTGTATGGTGTAAGGAGAATTCCAACAGAGCCTTCATCATATGACGGCCAAGGGGTCAAGCGTGCTTTCGGGACTTTAGTTTATTTCAACTCGGACATCCACCATCTTTTCATGGTAAAAAAACCCAGTACTTTCTCTATACTTTATAACACTAATATGTGAAGCATGCACGAAATAATACAAAACAACATATATATATATATATATATATATATATATATATATATATATATATACACACACACATATATATATATATACATATATATATATATATATATATATATATATATATACTATATATATATATATATAACTAAAGTTTAAAGTCCCGAAACAACTCTTGACCCCTTGGCCGTCATACACACACACACACACACATATATATATATATATATGTGTGTGTGTGTGTGTGTGTGTGTGTGTGAGAGAGAGAGAGAGAGAGAGAGAGAGAGAGAGAGAGAGAGAGAGGAAGCCCTGAAAAAGATCTATTCAAGCAGATCGAAACACTGCAGCGTTATGGTAATTACTCGTTTATGAAAAGATGAGTTTTAAAACAATGTGTTTAAAAAAATGAGTTTAATAAAAAAATGAGTACCCATCAAAAATTAATAAAACAAAATGTCTTCGACATCAAATAACCCAGTAAGGGTTGACATGCCGTAAAATCCAACCAACCAACCAACCAACCAACCAACCAAAAAAAAAAATAAGCATTTGTTTTTTTTTAATAATTTGGGTTAGAAGATGAGTGAAAATTAATAAAATGAAGTTTTCTAAAAAATATTTTTGTATAATAATCTGGAACCTTAATTGGAGGTGCGTGGTATAATTGTTAGAATCATAGGAAATGAACTCCTCGACCCGAGTTCAATTCCGGGACGAGGCTGTTTGCATTTCACATGGAGCTAATACCCTGAGGAAAGGTGTGAATCCAATTATCCCTCCAGCTATGGGTAAATAGCAAGGCAGACTGGGCTCTTTAACCATGCCTAGGTAACCAGTCTAGGAGAAAGAAAACTCTGAATTAAAACCTGTTAAACTCCACGTAAAAAAATGACCATGTGTCGCATCCTACTAGTGCAGAGTGGTTGGTAAATATATAATTATTATTTCAATAATCCGAAAAAGATTTTTAAATGTTTAAAAAATTGAGTTTGATACCTTCAAAATTCCACTTAGACACTTTCTTAGGCTAGACGGGATGTCGGAGAGGCACCCTCTGATCAATTGGCTGTTCACGTCAAGCCTTAGCACCTATACGATTGCTCCAACCCTATTGCCCTCATGGCACCCCCAACCCTTTTTATCATGGGTGCTAGAAGGCAGTGGCTGAGGGTCTACGTGTCCTGGGAATTACGTTAAACTCTATCTGATGGTGAGTTTCCAGTTTTGGGGTTTGGGGAATGTGGATCACCCCTTCATCACCATTGCTCCCTGGTCCATTCTGACCCGGAGTGGTAGTACCTGTTAGTGTTCCATATATAGGTTAAATAGAAAAACGTATTTATAAAAAAATTTGGATCCATTAAGAATGAATTTATTTCACAACTTTATCGGCATTAAATGACCCATTGAGGTTGATATGCCGTAAAACAAACCAAAACAAAAAACCAAACCAAAACAACCAACCAACAAGTATAACAATTGTCTTTGGAATAAGTAAGTATAATGGTAATTAAATAGTAAGTATAAGATGACCGTGGTTGTCATCATCATCATCATCATCAGCAGCAGCAGCAGCAGCAGCAGCAGCAACAACCCTCGTGATATTTTGATTGTCATTAAGAAATATGGCTGAAGGTCAAAGAAACGCTATCTATTATCTTTCAAGCCAATCTTTCAGACATCATCAAATGACTGTCTGAAACGAAATATATTGATCAATTACATTGTCTTAACGTTGGTCAACATTTCAGACTACTGACCAACAGCCGGAAATTCACGGAAGTCCAGCCTTGATTTATCGATTGTTGACTGCATCCAACTATGGATACACAACCCCACATATATATATATATATATATATATATATATATATATATATATATATATATATAGTAAGTAAAATCGTCGGGGCGGTCTAATGTCGGTATCAGCCAATCAGCCAGGGAGTCTATCCCCTTTTCACTAGCTAGACCAAGGAGATTATCTTAGCATCTGGGGTGGAGCGCCACACTCATACGCTGAGTCGGCGAGGGCCGGTATCGAACCAGGAACCTTGTGGTTTCTAGCCGAACGCTCTACCGACTGAGCTAACCCGACCCTTTATATATAGTGCTCAATACCTAAGTAGAGCAAATAATAAAGATAAACCTAATGAGTCAGATAAACCTACGTAAAGTTTCGCTTAGCCTTGAAGAGCACTAAGCGAAACTCAAGTAGGTTTATCTGACTCAAAGGTTTATGTTTATATATATATATATATATATATATATATATATATATATTACATTCTGTCGGATTTATTCCTATCCTCTTTCCTTATATATATATATATATATATATATATATATATATGCTTAATTGGAGTCGTACCTAATTTTGAAAATTAATTAATTAATAATGAATTAGGCGGGAATACCTATTAAATGTATGGCTAAACAAATCGAGAAAAATCAATCTCTGTATGTACATTTCGGCCTATTAGGCCTCATCAGCAGAGCTATAGATCGGAAGACCGCCCTGTGCGTGATTTGAAACCGGACTGCCAAGCTGACAGGCCGATCCCATAACCCCTACACTAAACGGACTTCTTAGATTTTACGATTTGTTTAGAGTAGGTTAATATTCCTCTTCTAGTGACTTTTATTACACGACGATATGATAAGTTGTAAACACGGTTTGTTTGGAATGGCTTTTTGCCGATAATTTTTGGGAGAATAAGTGCTTAATTGGAGTCGTACCTAATTTTGAAAATTAATTAATTAATAATGAATTAGGCGGGAATACCTATTAAATGTATGGCTAAATAATATATATATATATAAGGAAAGAGGATAGGAATAAATCCGACAGTATGTAATAGAGATATGAGGATTACAAGAACAGAACTCAGACAAAAGTGTGTAGGATATATTTAATTAAAATTAAAATTGAAAATGTGTAAATAATTTTTAAAAATTTCACCCATGAATTTTACTTTCTCCTCCCTCACTGACCCAATCCCACCGCCTCTACCTTCCTCTTTCAGCCCCTCCCCTTTTGCCTATGTATCAAAATTTATCTCCCCTTCCCAACCTAAATTGTCTCCTCATTTCCTCACACTTCCTTGCTTTCTCTTTTTCCCCTTCATCTAACCAATTTCCCAACCCCCTATACTAACCAAACTTCCCCTCACCTCCTTTCCCTCAACACTGATTGACCAACTCCACCTATAACCACCCTTACCTACCTCTCCCCTTTTATTACCCCCTTTACCGCATCTTTGACCCTCCTCCGCTACAAACCCGTCCCTTCCAAAATGTATTTTTCCACTATCTCTCTGATTACCTCCCTCTTCGCTTTCGATCCACTTCCCTTTCTTCCCAACGATCCCCGTCTGACCCATCGAACTTTTTCCTCACAAACATTAACCCACCCACTTGACCTCTTCTCCCATCCACCCCCTCCAGTCCACTTTCCCCTCTATAAAACACTTGTATGATACCTTTGATAATCAATAAAAAGACTGATGATGCCGAGCTCAAAGCTCTAGCGAAATATATCCTACAAACTTTTGTCTGAGTTCTGTCCTTGTGTTCTTCATATCTCTACTACTACTACTACTACTACTACTACTACACACACACACACACACACACACACACACACACATATATATATATATATATACATATATAAACATAAACTTAATGAGTCAGATAAATCTACTTAAAGTTTCGCTTAGTTCTCTTCAGGGCTAAGCGAAACTTTAAGTAGGTATATCTGACTCATCAGGTTTATCTTTATTATTTGCTCTACTTCGGTATTGAGCACTCTTTACTTATTAGCTTTAGTATATCCTGACGGTTTTTATATTAATATATATTTCTTATATATATACATATAAATTGTTTTTTTCTTTTGGCCAAGTATTGTAGTATCAATCGATTATTTTTGGTTGGTACGATTATCTTGGTCTTTTCTTTTTTCCAAAAGTGTTTTTTCTCCCTAGGTGATGTTTGGTAGTATATTTTTACAATCAAACTATTTGCCGGGTCTTTTCTCACCACGAGGGTTTACCAACAAGTTTGGTATATATATATATATATATATATATATATATATATATATATATATATATATTTATATATATCCATGTTTTAAACATCCAAGAACGCTCGCTTTTTCACTGAACAATTCTTAAATAAACTGGCCGTCAAAATAAAAGAGTCTCGCATATTTCTTATTTTCTGTGATACATTTATTTTTCCCTCAAACTAACGAAAGCCCTGATGAAGATCAATAAAACGGATCGAAGCACTGCAGCGTAGGTGAAATAAACATTACTTGTTTATGAACTTGTGTTTTTTCAATTTTTCATAATATTACATGTGTGTGTGTGTGTGTGTGTGTGCGTGTGTGTGTGTGTGTGTGTGTGTGTGTGTGTGGACTACGTAGAAAGATATATATAGATCTCAGACTTAAGTGCCGCCAAAAATGGACCATTAGCGTTATTTCTAATAAACTAATCAAGAAATTGATTAATTAAAATCAATTTAATAGCCATACAAAACAGTTTCACAGTGAATATTAACGCTAGGTTGTAGATTGCGTCACTCAAAATTCAAATTTCAAACACGATTGCCGTCAATATATATATGTTAGCTCAGTCGGTAGAGCGTTCGGCTAGAAACCACAAGGTTCCTAGTTCGATACCGGCCCTCGCCAACTCAGCGTATGAGTAGCACAGGGATCTGTGCGGTAAAGTAAGGATTTGACGGTAGGTGTGGCGCTCCACCTCAGACGCAAAAAACAATCTCCTTTGTCTGGCGCTATTGAAAAGGGGATAGACTCCCTCGCTAATTGGCTGATAACGACTTTAGGCCACCCCAACGACTTACTTTTTATATATATATATGGAGAAATGTACAAAAACACGAGATATTACAATGGATGAATGTTTATTTTTGGTATTGTAACATCCCGTGTTTGTCTACATTTCTCCACATACTGTCGAATTGATTTCCTCATTTTTCTGTTAAAATGTCGAGCAGCACTGATGAGAAGTAAACTTCGAAACACGTGTCTGTGGATGACTGATATATATGCTTCCGACTCCCATGGCTGAGCACTATGCAGGGGGGGGACATTAATTGTAACTTCACCGTTTGGCATTAGCCGTTACCCGTCTGTTTACAGATTTGAGTTCTCTGGTGATTGTAAAAACATACCGCCGTAAAGTATGTAGCAATTAATTGTTCACCCTAGACTAACGGCCAGCTGATAGCCGCAAGGGTAAGGAACTTGGCAGACGAAAATTCTGTCGGGTTTCGATCTCGGCTAGAGGAAGCTGTTAAAATGTCAAGCTGCACTGATGAGAAATAAACTTCAAAACACATGTCTGTGGATGACTGATATATATATATATATATCGTTTCTTTGCCTCCTCAGTCTGATTTTAACTAATTCGATGACCTCACATTCGGTTTTATTGGTATGATCTTCCTGTTTTAGATTTTTTTTCAAATTTCTCATTCTGCGTTTGCTAAATACGCCAGCTCACAGTCACGCACGCACTCGCGATTTTAAGAAATTTTATGGTTTCTGTAGTTTTTAAATTTGATTTTTTTTACTTGTGAATATGCATGCAACGTCACAAAAAAACACAAAGTGTTTCTAAATCTTCCGTCCGTTATCATCCTGCAACACCCATATGGTTAAAAATGAGACCGACCAAATCGTCCAAGATTCAATGTAAAATATAAATACATATTATCTGGTGCGACACAGATTTCTTATTCGTCCCATTTTATTTCATTTAAATTAAAATTTCAATTTCAATTTTAAAAAAAGATACATTCCAAATAGTCTTGCGTCGCTTAAATGCCCAATGAATTGAAATAAAAAGAAGTTACACGTTTGTTTTATTTGAAATATTAAAATTGTGAATTACGGAATATATCTTTGTAATTTTGATTTTATGTTTTCCCGACCTCCTGCCCTAATTTGCGCTATGTTTTAGCGAGCCAACATCAGGCAAATTTCCGGCCCAACTTAGATGTTTTCCAAGTCATGTTTTCGTCATTTTTTTGTTAGCACATTAATGTAAATATTTTAAACGCTTCCTCCAGAGTTTTATCGGCAAATCAATGTAGATATTTTATAACACCCCTTTTCAAAAAGAGTGAGAGTGGGTTAAATCAAAATTATTATACGTTTTACATATTGAATATTTTGCAAATAGCTCTTAAGTAAACATATCACAGGTTGTAATAATTAAATTGTCATGGTATAGTATATCCACAGGTCTCGCTAGTCTTTTATAATATTATATCTTATAATATCGCATGGATACTAAAAATCCTTGAAGATAGATGGACCTTAGCAATAAATATTTAGACTATGTATAAGGAGCATTAAAGAAATTTTTCCTTAAATGAAAAATACAACAGAATGTAACGCACCAATTGTTTGAAGACATTCACATTCCGAAAATATAGATAGAAATTTGAGATATCAAAAGCTCCCAAACAACTAACATTGAACGGCAATTCCCACTTCCCTGATATATATATATATATATATATATATATACTGAGAGAGAGAGAGAGAGAGAGAGAGAGAGAGAGAGAGAGAGAGAGAGAGAGAGAGAGAGAGAGAGAGAGCTTTCTCAATCTGTTCATATCTATCGTTAAGACATGACTGAATAAGAAAGCAAATGAGACATACTGAAGGAGAAAGAAAGAGAGAAAGGGAGAGAGAGAGAGAGAGAGAGAGAGAGGTAGAGAGAGAGAGAGAGAGAGAAATAGAGAGAGAGTGTGTGTGTGTATGCGTGTACCCGTGTGTGTCTGTGATATATATATATATATATATATATATATATATATACGAGTGTGTACGTGTGATTAGGAAATATACTAACCAATGCATTTATATTAATGCGTGTGACTCAACGTGAGAGACAGACTAGGTGAGAGAGAGACAGAGACAGAGACTAGGTAAGAGAGAGAGAGAGAGAGAGAGAGAGAGAGAGAGAGAGAGAGAGAGAGAGAGAGAGATGAACCACTATGATCTACCTATGTGCAATTGAGCATTTAAAATGCTTACGATTCTAATCTCCAACATTAGCGCACTGACTGGGTGGCCGTAACTTTTCTTTTAATCTGATGTTTAGCCAACCGGAAAAAATGAACTGTTCATATATATATATATATATATATATATGAGAAGTAAATACACAAGCGATGTGTTTTGATATGGCTTTTTTTAGCCGACAATTTTTGCGAGAATATGTGCTTAATTGAAGTCGTACCTAAGTATGAAAGTTAATTAGTTAATAATTAATTAATTAGGCGGGTATACCAAATCAAATGTAAGGCTAAACAAATCGAGAAAAATCAATCTCTGTATGTACATTTCGGCCGATTAGGCCTCATCAGCAGAGCTGGTCTTCCTATCTATAGCTCTGCTGATGAGGCCTAATAGGCTGAAATGTACATACAGAGATTGATTTTTCTCGATTTGTTTAGCCTTACATTTGAATAGGTATGCCCGCCTAATTAATTAATTATTAACTAATTAACTTTCATAATTATGTACGACTTCAATTAAGCACACACACACACACACACACACACAAACACACGCGCGCGGCGCATATATATATATATATGTATATATATTATATATATATATATATATATATATATTAATCTCTGTGACACTTATATAATTGTACATTTTTTTCTTGGGCATTCTTTATCATGTTCTGATATATTCAATTCCGTATTTCGAAAATCCGTGTCATCTGTTTCTATAGAAAACATTAGATTTTAAGCTGGTTTAGTTTCACAGATTTCCTCTTAGAACTATTCAAGACTTGAATGGCAGGACGTGTTACAAAATGGGTCTCTTCCAGACACGATGGAGCCTGTGTTTGAATTTAATTGCCCTTTAAAGTTTTGTTTTAAGAGAGTGGTTGTTTTAATTATTAATAAGTAGAAGTAAGAATAATGATTTACAATCTAGCTGCTATCAACATTTTAAAGTGTCTTTTCTTTTGACCTAGGGTGGGTTAAAATACTTTGTTAACTCAAGGATAGCCAATAAATAATTACGATCGCCAATGAAGATGTCAGGGGAAAACCATCTACAAGAAGATACTAGATAGTTTAAGAAAGTTAGATAAATAAGATCTTTTTTTTAAGAGACAGAACAGTTTTTCATGGCAGAAAATCTTGTGATCCTCAGGGATTCAGGACAGAGAGAGAGAGAGAGAGAGAGAGAGAGAGAGAGAGAGAGAGAGAGAGAGAGAGAGAGTGTATGTGTGTGTATGCGTGTACGCATGTGTGTCTGTGGGAGATAGATAGATAGATGGATAAATAGAGAGAGAGAGAGAGAGAGAGAGAGAGAAAGAGAGAGAGAGTGTGTGTGTGTGTATGTGAGCATGTACGCATGTGTGTCTGTGTGAAATAGATAGATAGATAGATAGATAGAGAGAGAGAGAGAGAGAGAGAGTATGTGTGTACGCGTGTGTGTCTGTGGGAGATAGATAGATAGATGGATAAATGGAGAGAGAGAGAGAGAGAGAGAGAGAGAGAGAGAGAGAGAGAGTGTGTGTGTATGCGTGTACGCGTGTGTGTCTGTGTGAAATAGATAGATAGATAGAGAGAGAGAGTGTGTGTGTATGTGTGTGTGTGTGTGTGAGAGAGAGAGAGAGAGAGAGAGAGAGAGAGAGAGAGAGAGAAAGAAAAAGAGAAAAGACCAGTTATATAAATGTACTATTTTTGGCAAAAGGAAATAAATAGATTACATCCATTGTTCAATATATATATATATATATATATATATATATATTATATATATATATATATACTAGCAAATATATGCACCCTCCGGGTGCAAGTATTTGAATTTTAATGTAATGAAATATCTTAAATTTGAAATACTTTTGAAACTAAATAAAAATCCAAATAAAATGATTTGAAACAGAGGGGGTATAATCGAAGAATAGAACAACTTTGAAACTAAGTCTTCCATCATTTTCCATCACTCCCTCCTTTTATTGTTGAATTTTCTTAATTTAACTATTTAGTTAAATTAGGAAGTAAAGAATAACATTACTTTTATTTCTTTATATTAAAGGATTTCTTTTAAGATTTATCCCCGAGTTTTTTGCTCATATTCATTAAGAAAAAAACAAAGAATTAGAAATCAATAATACCAAGCGCATATCTAATAAAATTAAACTTTTAATATCAATATGCAAATTAGCTTTCCTGTTCACACTGTAACCCGCTATTTTGTTGCATATATAAATACAATTGCATGTTATTAGAATGTAGATAAAGTCAAAAGTATTAATAAGGTATAACAATTTTACCAATAATTGAGGTTTAAATAAAAATAAATTCATGGTGAATGTGACGTCAATAACTAAGGGAATTGTGACTTGAGTAGTGATTTAGTTTCGGCTTCAGACAGACAAACACACAATCTCCATTATAATAAGATATATATATATATATATATATATATACGAGTGTGTACGTCTGATTAGGAAATATACTACCCAATGCTTTTATATTAATGCGTGTGACTCAACGTGAGAGATAGACTAGGTAAGAGAGATAGATAGATAGATAGATGGATAAAGAAAGAGAGAGAGAGAGAGAGAGAGAGAGAGAGAGTTTTTGGACCGTCACAAATGAGTCAGAAGACGTGTGAATTCAACTAGCAAAGAATACAGTTTACTATTGCGATAAAACAGAGTTATCAGGTCGTGTAGAGCATCTTCGTACTGACGAATGTGTCTCATCATCTTCATCAGATCACGCTGGCAGCACTGATTCCCATGACTCTCTCTCACCACCCATCCCTATCGGTCTTCGTCCCTGGCATCCAGAATCTGAACCGAGCTGATTAATGGAGGTTTTTGCTGTTTGTCCTTCACTGGTGTGTGACACAGGAGAACGTCGCTTATGAGTCCTTACTTCTCCAGCAGTATTTTGTCGGGTGCTACTTACAAGATTTGTTCAAGACGGCACGCAGCATCCTTGTGTAGTTCCAATCTAGCTTTTTCTTTAATCATATAGTAAGTAGTGCAGCCATACAGTATCACTGATATGGTTACAGCTTTGAAGAATTATATCATCAGGGTTATCAGATTTCCATATGATCGAAAAACTTTGGGAGGCTGGAGACCAACTTTAAGGAAGGAAAATGTCATTGTATCTCGATTACGCATTGGTCATACAAGACTAACGCACTCCAATATACTCAAACAAGAACAACAACCACAATGTGGAACATGTCAAACACCTTTGACAGTTAAACTCTTATTCATGGAATGCAGGTTTCTTGCTCACATCAGAAACCGTTATTTTAAAGCAAACAATATGAAAGATCTGTTTGAAAATGTCAACATGGAGGATATTCTCTCTTTTTTGAGGGAAATAGAATTATACCATAGAATATAGACATGAAACAAATCAATACCATACAACATAATCTCCAATCATGCTAACACATTTTTAAAACCAATTACTAAAAAGTATAAATATAAATACATGATATGTATAACTTTCTAACCGTTAGGCATGACATAACCCCAGACGGGTTGATATGTCGTTAAAATCAATAAACAACAATAAACAACAACAATGATAATCTGTCAATAGCAGTCCATGCCTGGATGCGCGTATTGTAATGGTTAGAGTCGTAGGAAATGAACTACTCGACCAGAGTTCAAATCCTAGACGAGGCTATTTACATTTCACATAGCGCGTATATTCTCGGGAATATTATGCATTCAACTATTCTCCCACCAGCTATGGGTAAATAGTTGGGCAGTCAGGGCTCTTTGACCTTGGCGAGGTTACCATTCTATGAGAAATAAGAAATTGACATCCTACTCGTACGAAGGGGCTGATATATATATATATATATATATATATATATATGGTTGGTTGCCAGCCTTTTGTCTACGAGAGACGATGGAGTAGTGTCAAATTTCAAATTTTTTAAAAATTATTTATTTATTTATTATTTTTAAAATAATTTGAACTACATAGCTTGGGCAGGTTCATATAGAGGATAAGCTGTAACCCATGCAGCAAACCCCCTCTCCACACTGCTGCTTAGGCAACAGTAGTGCGGAGGAGTTGATGGGTTGCACTTGATTTCAGCATCACACCACCTTTAAGGACTCCAGCTCCTGTTTTATTCTCGGGATTTCCCCCCCCTAGCATTTCCTTGAAAGGCAGCAGAGGTTTTGTGTAGGAATTTTCCTTGACTTAGATGGGTTGCCGACTAAAGCTAAGGAGCCCCTTTTAACCCATTTGGGGATTTATGCGAGTAGTAAGTTTGAGGTACTTACTACTATCGGTGATCCTGAAAAAAGAGATGAGATTAAGGAAACGGTATGTTATGTGTCAGATAATCAACAGTACCTTCAGATCATTTTTCTTTTATTTTTCTTTATATATATATATTAATAAGTCTTCCACAGACACGTGTTTCGGCGTTTAACGCCTCTTCAGTGTGGCTAGACACAGCTATCCTTGGCTAGGGTCGAACTCAGACTGCCCGTATGGCAGCCTGATATCTCATCCCCTCGTCCACTGACAGCTGTAGCAGGGACTGGTGTTTTTAAACTATTAAATACATAGGTTTGTTTATGTATTTTACGGTCACAGAGAGATCAAATTTCCGGGGAAACGATCATTGCTTATATACTTAGTAGTGAGATTTATTTTGAATTACCAGTTAGAGAGCTCATACTAAATTTATGGGAGCATATATATATATATATATATATATATATATATATATTGACATCGTTTTCTGTAGATGAGATATTACTGTCTTGGTATGTGAACTTGTCTAATAATTTGAGAGACTTGCCATCACGTTTGGAGATGTTTCCATCGTGTTTAAAGTTAATATAAAATTAGATTTTATTAACAAGAACGGCGTAGGGATAGGGATTTCCCGATCAGAATTTAGGCCGCCCTGTTATATGTACTTTTTATTGTGCTGTACAAATAACGAGGGCTTAGATTCTCACACTTTCGCTCAAGTTACACTGAAAACGCCGCTTCTCGCTATTGCGGTTAAAAAACATGGGCCTACTTAGTACTTACATGAGTAATCAACTTAGGGACAACAGGGACTGTAAGTAATCTGAGACCTGTGTGTGAAACGGAGCATTACTTAGTAAATTTTAAGCTTAGTCTAGATTGGTACAGAGCTTTAGCAGAATTAACTTTTACAGGCAGGGCGTGTGGATATACTACAGTATGATAACTTAATTATTACAACGTTTTAAGCTCAGTGGGTAGAGCGTTTGGCTAGAAACCACAAGGTTCCTAGTTCGATACCGGCTCTCACCAACTCAGCGTATGAGTAGCACAGGGATCTGTGCGGTAAAAAATTTTAAACTCAATTCTTTTATAAACAAATTTTCTATTTAACCCATATATTGGACCCTAACATGTACTACCACTGGGGTCAGAGTGGACCTTGGAGCAATGGTGATAAAGGTGTGCTCCACATTCCCCTGCACCTCTAGAACTGTAACCTCACCATCAGATAGAGTTTAACGTCATTCCTAGGATATGAAGACCCTCAGCCACAGCCTTCATGCACATATATGATAAAAAGAGTTGTGGGTTGCAATAAGGGCAATAGGTTTGAGACAATCATATATGTGCTAGGGCTTGACATGACAGGTCGATTAATCAAAGGGGGTTTCGCCAACCGCCCGTCTAACCTAAGTAAAGACCATGCATATCATTGTTCAGCCACACACGGACATTGGGTGGACCCATTATGGGTATTTTACCTCCGTCCTTAAGCATCACTAGTCGCCGCCCTGGGCCAACAGGTGGACCCATTGGGAGTATATTACCCCTCTGCAGAGATGCAGTTCGTCTATTCTATAGCCCCAACCGACAGAGCATTGGTAAAGTTGGAATCGAGAAAAAAAGTTTTGTGTACACAAAGTATGTCTCCGTGTTCCTGATTAAATTTGGGATGGGGGTCTTACCCTTCTGCAGAGGTGCTCTCTGTGTGTTCTAAAGCCCCAGCGACAGGGCTATAATTATTTGGTAAATTAATACAGGTAGACGGATCTTTTTGATAGCAATAAATCATTCATATAGTTGAGTGAAGTTGTCAGGTAAAAAAATTATATAATTCTATTCTATCAAATCAATCATTGGATTTCGTTGATTTGAACATCTAACAACAGCTTTATATCATGTCGGCTATTTTGGAAAAAAAAAACCCCAACTTTTTCTCGGTTTTATCTTAGTAGTTTTTTTAAATCAGAAATTTAAAAAAATCATTGTCAAATATTTCAAAATGTCATAAACAATCCTTCCTTACCCCAACTCAGATGAAATTTATTGTCTGTTGTTGGATATTTCCAACAATGCAGTCGGAGCAGCTGTTCATCAGATGATTAATAATAAATCAGTAATTATAGAATTCATCTCAAACTATTTTGGGGAATGATGAGCAATATCAACAATACTTTCATATCACCAAATTATTTAACCGATGATAATATTAAAAAGAAAATCGTATCTTTTAAAGTTGATATTCCTAATTATATCGAAGATAATAATGGTGTTGTTAATTATTTTATTATAATATAAATGAATAATTATATATATAAACTTTTAAAACTAGACACATGTTTTTTTGTTTTTTTTAATGTTCGACTTTTCTTGCTGGGATGAATATATCCGACCAGCTGTTGTTAAAGGGAAGTAATTGCGTGATTCTTCCTTGAAAAGTCACCAAAGGAAATAAGTATGTATCAGAGTACGAGAAGACAAAAAAAATAGGAAATACATAAAAGAAAGAAATAGATAAGAAGCTAGAAGAAAGCAAAACAGAAAGCGAACTTTGATCAGCCAATGCACCAATGTGGCGCTTTTAATCTAACTCAACGCAGTTGATACAGAGTTTGTTGGAGAATGGTGCCTTATAATGATATCTGTCAACTGGTGGATTTTGCAGTTCCAGCAGATCACAGGGTGAAGCTGAAGGAAAATGAAAAAATGGACAAATATCTGGACCTTGCCAGAGAACTGAAAAAGTTATGGAATATGAAGTGAAAGTGATACCAATTGTAGTTGGTGCACTTGGAACGGTCCCAAGGGGATTGGAAAAAGGATTGAAAAATCTGGACATCAGAGGAAAGATTGAGACCATCCAGAATACTGCACTGCTGCAATCTTCCAGAATATTCAGAAGAGTCCTGGAGACCTGAGGAGATTTGCTGTCACTCAGACTCCAGTGAAAGACCATCAGCTGACGCTGATGTGAAAACTCAAAAGGAGTGAATAATAATAATAATAATAAGAATCAGAATAATAAGAATCAGAATAATAATAATATGTATAATCTTTCCACAGATTATCTAACATTGCCTTGAAGGAGTTTAGAGATGGGGCATTCACTACTGATGAAGGTAGTTTATTCCATGTATTCAACACTCTGTTACTAAAATGATTCTGAAGTAATTCAATAACACTACCACCACCTTACTGCTAAATTAATGATGAAGTTACAGTTCAGGAGCTCTGGGGAGTGTGGAGTACACCTTTATCGCCATTACTCCCAGGCCCACCCTGACTCGGAGTGGTAGTACCTGTTAGGGTCCGATCTATAAGTTAAATAGAAAAAAATGAGTTTTAAAAAATGTGCTAAAAAACAAATTAAAAAGTTTTAAAAAGAATTTTATATACCCATAAAGAATGAATAAAACATAATGCCTTCGGCATAAAATAACCCAACAAGGTTTGAAATGCCGTAAAAATCAACCAACCAACCAACCAACCAACCAACTAGATTTTTAAAAAAGACTCTCTTTTCAGCTGTGACTGTGTGAAATTCCAAAATGGGACGCCGAATACCGTGAGAGCGAACTTAGATTGTTGGGAATGCAAGTGTCCCAAAAGTCCCGTTGGGCTGGGATGAAATAATATCTGGATAGGCTAATAGCAGTAAGGGTATGTGTGTGTGAGGGGTGGGAGATAAAAAAGGGGTAGAACGGGGTGGGGAGATGAGGGCGTTGCCAATAGGAAACAATTGCTTGATTGACAGTTGACATCGTTCATACTGTTTGCACACAACGGCTATAATTTCCCTCGGTCACGTGACGTCTGTTTTTTTTTTGTTATTTCCGCTTCATGTCATTTTCTATTTGGTTTTTTTTCTTTCCTATGTAATATTGTTCAAGTCACATGATCAAGTCACGTGTGTGGACGGGGGGTGGGGTGGGGTGGAAGAGGGCACAAAACGGTAAGGTCACGCCTACTAGAGTATGTGAAGTCGAAATCCCCAATTATGATGTCTAAATAATTTTGATATTTCGGACTGTTCTCCTCATCTTTATTGGGTGTAAACACAACGTTCAGACCACAGTAACATTTGACTCTGTTCAGATGTTGTTTTTTTTTTCAAATTACCTTAGTAATTCAATAACACTAACCACCACCTTACTGCTAAATTAATTGTTGAATTCAGACGATTTCCCAAGAATTCAAACGTGGTTTCGTAGCTAAAATCGTTACCACTCAGTAAAGGGTGCTCCAAGTAACATAAATACCACCAGTTTTATTGAACAGTAATGCGATTAGATATAGAAAAAAGAACAACCGTCAGAAATATCAAAATGTTTTACCTTAGACGCTGACAATCTCCTTGGTTTAATGCTAGTGAAAAATAAATACATATATATATTTACCAACCCCTCCACACGAGCAGGATGTGACACAAGGTCAATTTCTTGAGTGGGGTTCAGCAGGTTTGAATTCAGAGTTTTCCTTCTCCTAACCAAGGTTAGAAAGCCCAGTCTGCCCTACTATTTATTCATAGCTGGAGGGAGAGTAGGATTCATACCTTTCCCAATGGTATTAGCGCTAAGTGAAATGCAATTATCACATCCAGGATTTGAACTTGGGGCGACGTATAAATAAATACATATAAGTATAAGTATGATGTCTAATATTAGAATAAGCACGGTCTGCTTAATGGATTAAATATTCCAATCAGCGCCGGCGGTCAGGGTTCGAGACTTGGACACATACTCAAATTTCGATTTTTTTTCCCTTGAAGATAACCAGAACAGTTCTGAGAAAGGTCATCATCATCATCATCATCATCATCAAGTCGTACTTAGAGCACGGATTCCCTTAACTCTCTGCGTCTCTCTGTATGTCTCTATTTCTGTCTCTATCTATTTCTGACTCCATCCTGCCATCCGTTCAAATCGGTCTTCGACATACAGAAACGGCGCAATTGTATGTAAGTTTTTGTTAGTCGGCCAACATTGGTATGTCCATGAGTAGGTGTCCACAGAAGAACGTTACTTATGGCACTCCAGTAGTGGCCATGTATTGTTAATCTTACTTGGATAGTTTGTGTGATAGGAGGTAAGTGGCCATTTACATGCTTTTTATGGGGTGCTACTTTATCAGGAAAGCTTGCAGCATCCTTGTGTAATTTCCATCTAACTTTCTCTCTAAGCGTTTCGTTAAATTCCAAGTGGGGCAGCCATACAGTAGTACCCATACGGCTACGGCTTGAAGGAATTCCAGATTAATCTGATCAGAGTGATCAGATTTCAATAGCTTTCCTAAGCGTATATTGGCATCGGTTTCTGTAGATGATATATTTTTAAACAAAATGATATTAACTACAAGACTTTGATTTTCTTGCAAGATTTATTTCTGCCCATGTTTTTTTCCGCGCGGAGAGTCAACCTCAGCAAAGCACGTCTACTCTGCTTCCATTTCTGGTTGAAACTGATCTCCTAACTAACTAAATCACGCGACGTGCGAGATTCGCGCTTTTGAGGTCAAGGTTACGAATGGTCCTGTATTTTTCCACTTGGCCCCCTAGGTAAATAGCCGAGCAGACTGGGCACTTTAACCATGGCTAGGTAACCAGTCTAGGAGAAGGAAAACTCTGAATTCAAACCTGTTGAACTCCGCTTAAGAAATTGACCTTGTGTCGCATCCTGCTCGTGCGGAGGGGTTGGTAAATATATATATATGACTATACAACACTAGAATTAAACTAGGGTCGGTTAGTCCATTTCCTATATCGAAAACCATTCCAGCATGAGTACCTCCTTATATTGCAAGAAGTATGTCAGAATCTGGCACAATTCTTGCAATATCAGGAGGTGCTCATGCTGGAATAGTTTTCTTGTTTACATTGCCAGAATGTAGAGGAACAAAACAATAAAAAAACTAGATTGTTTAAAAAAGACAATGCCGAACATTAGAAATATAAATATTTTTATTCAATAAACTTTACCTATAGAATGTTTCCAACTTCATTTTGTATACAACCTTGGATATATATATATATATATATATATATATATATATATATATATATATATATATATTAAACAAAAGACACATCTCCTGTTTAACAATTATATTTGTAATCTTTTCAAGTTCTGGCCAACTTTTTAATATTTGCGTGGAATTCGTGGATTAGTCCACCAAAGTTTATGTCCCGAGTACTTTCGGCACTTCGAAGTACCATCATCAAGGGTGTGTGTTCCAGTTTGTCAAATTATATTAATGTATGTACTCGGGACATAATCTTGGTGGACTAACCCACGAATTCCACCCAAATATTAAAAAGTTGGCCAGAAAATTTGAAAAGATCACAAATAAATTGTTAAACAGGAGATGTGTCTTTTGCTTAATTCAACATGCATAAATGAAAAAATGCTGCCCAAATATATATATATATCAGTCATCCACAGACACGTGTTTCGAAGTTTACTTCTCATCAGTGCGACTCGACTTTTTAACCTCTAGCCGGGATCGAAACCCGACAGAATTTTCGTCTTCCAAGTTCCTTACCCTTGCGGCCATCAGCGGCTGTCAGTCTGGGGTGAATAATTAATTGATACATCCCTACGGGGTATGTTTTTACAATCACCAGAGAACTCAAGTCTGTAAATAGTGAACAGGCGAGTAACGGCTTACGCTAAACGGTGAAATTTCAATTAATACCCCCCCCCTACAGTCAGTAATCCACAGACACGACTTTCGAAGTTTACTTCTCATCGGTGTGGCTCGACTTTTTAACAGCTACCTCTAGTCGGGATCGAAACCCGACAGAATTTTTGTCTGCAAATTCCTTACCCTTGCGGCCATCAGCGGCTAATTCTCTTAGCAATCTGGTACATCTATAATATCTGCGATATTAATGACATAAATGACCGTATCGATCTGTTAACATGTTTGTATCGATTTGCGTAGGTAGATACTGACCTTCTTTTATTATATATATATATATATATATATATATATATATATATATATGCACCTAAATGAGTCAGACACTATCTACGTAGGTTTCATTTGTATGGTTCTTAAGAATTATCCCGGAGAACCATTCGGGTGAAACCGACGTCGATAGTGTCTGACTCATTTAGGTCTTCATAATTATGCTCTACTTAGCGTATTGAGCACTTTTTATATATACAACTTAGAAAGAAAAGTACGGGTGTGTTGGTCTTTTGTTTGTTAAATTTTTTCCCCAGATATCAATTTGTAATTTTTTTTTACAGTTACCTGTTTTTTTTTCGCACCGCATGAGTTTAGAAATAATATATATATATATATATATATATATATATATATATATATATATATATATATATATCATTCAGAATATGATCCTGCCCACTAACCTAGTGCACCCTAAAGATGCTTGGTTGATTGGTTGGTTGGTTGGTTGAATTTTACGGCATATCAACCCTTGTTGGATTATTTTATGCCGAAGATGTTTTGTTTTATTTATTCTTGATGGGTATTCAAATATATTTTTCAAACTCAATTTTCCTATACACATGTTTTAAATTCATTTTTTTCTGTTTAATTTATAGATGGGCCCCAAACAGGTGCTACCCTCTGGGGCAAGGTGGACCTCGAGTGATGGTGACGAAGGTGTACTCCACACTCCCCAGAGCTCCAGAATTGGAACTTCATCTTTAAATGCAGTTTAACGTCATACCCAGGACTCTAAAATACTCAACCGCTACATTCTAGTACATATATGATAAAAATTGTTGGTGGTTTGCCATAAGAGGAATAGGGTTGGGACAATCATATATGTGCTAGGGCTTGACGTGACCAAGCGATTGATCGGCAGGGTCACTCTGACGGCCCGTTTGTTTAAGTAAGGGCCAAAGTGAAGTGGGGAATGGCTTGGACTACTCAGGCACCAAGACTCCGTCCTTAAGCATCACGGGTCGCCACCCAGGGCCAACAGGTGGACCCATTGGGGGTATTTTACCCCTCTGCAGAGGTGCAGTCGGTGTATTCTACAGCCCCAATCGACAGGGCGTTGGTTAAGTTGGAATCGGGAAAATAAAGTTAAGTGCACAGAAAATATGTCTCTGTGTTCCTGATATATAAGAACAAAGATGAAAGCTGTGAGGGACGTCCCAACCTGAAGAGAGCACGACCCGAGACGAAGAAAAGATTAGAATATAGAATATATAGTAGCGGATATTGTAATAAGAAAAGAAGGCAGCAGTAGTAATGACACTCAGTTGAAATGCCCATTGCAATGGTAGAAGTAAAAAGGTATGTTGGAAATGCGATAGAAGAAATAAGTTGTAGTTAACACCTAAAAATCTTCTTGTTAATTCTTAATGTGGTTTATATTAATAAACAAGTCGTTATTTAAAACGCTTCCTTTTGATTGATTGATAAAGAACACATTTGGAAAATACTAAAAATTGCCTCGGTCCAAAACAAAGCAGACACGGTCTAGAAATCCTCTTTTAATCTAAACACCATTACTTTCCCTCCAAACCTTCAACTATTGTGAGCATTCTGACTTCAGACCAGAGGATTTTCTTCTTGCTTCTCTCTTCGTTCGTGGTTAAGATGAAATCGATGAAATAAAGTTATGTGTACAGAAAGTATGTCTCCGTGTTCCTAATTTATAAGAACTAAGATGGAAGCGGAGAGAGACAATAGCCAATTAAGATGTCCACAAACGGAAGAGAATACGAAGATTAGAATATAGAATATATAGCAGTGGATATAGTAACAAAAAAAAAGAAGATAATGCATCAGTAGCAATCACATTCAGCTGAATTACCCACTGCAATGATTGAAGCAAGAAGGCATGTTAGAAATAGAGAATCTGTTGGCGGAAGTGATCACCTTTCTTTTTTTTTTAAGTAGAAAAAATGCTGGAGTACATTCAGTTCTGAAAGTCTCACTGTTTTTATTTCGTTAATATGTTTAGAAGAAACAAATGAGTAAAATAATGATGGGTTTCGTTGATGGCATATCTTCAAAAAATTCGGTAAGCTCTTTTGGCAGCAAATGATATTGTCATAAAAATATCTTTCTAAAGAAAAATGGCCTTCATTTCTGGAGCGATTCTGACGTTATGCGAAATTCTCGACTTCTTTCTGTTTCTCTTCTTTCAAGTTACAGCGAATCGGGGACATAACTGAATACTTATCTGATTAACAGGCGACCTTTTTTCGTTCCCTTTTTGGTGACCTTTTAGAATAAAACAAGAACTGTGAGCTATTATCATTCAGAATGAATCAAACTCAGTGGGAAAAATTTTTTTCTGAAGATAAGGTTAATTCGCGGGCGTCATGAAAACTAGCAACCATTGATATAAAATAAAGAATTTCATATTTATCGTTTCTCGTACATTTGGTTTTGTTTTGTTTTACGGCATATCAACCTCAGTGGGTCATTTAATGCCGATAAAGTTTTGAAATAAAGTAATTCTTAATGGCACAGACGAAGCAGAACCAGTAAGAATACCTCTTCTCTCCCCTCTCCCCTCTCCTCTCGCCATTCATATAAACGTCAATTGTGTCAAACACAACAAAATATATTTATCATAATATGATAATCTATATATTAATACTCGTGTTCCTTAAAAGTACGACCGTTATCAGCAGAGCCAAAAAATATAATGTCTTACCTTGAAAGACTTGTGTTTGGTTTGGTTTGGTTTGTTTTACGGCATATCAACCTCTGTGGGTCATTTAATGCCGATAAAATTTTGAAATAAATCAATTCTAAATGGATAATACAATTTTTTTATAAATATATTTTTCTATTTAACCCATAGATGGGACCCTAACAGGTATTACAACTCCGGGTCAGAGTGGACCAGGAAGCAATGGTGATGAAGGAGGTACTCCACATTCCCCAAACCTCCAAAACTGGAACCTCACTATCAGATAGAGTTTAACGTCATTCCCAGGACATGTAGACTCTCAGTCACCGCCTTGTAGCACCCATATGATAAAAAGGATTGGGGTTTGCCATAAGAGCAATAGGGTGGGAAAATCATATTGGTACTAGGGCTTGACGTGACCAGCCGATTGATCGGAGGGGGCCTCTCCGACCGCCCGTCTAACCCAAGATAGGGCCAAAGTGGAGTATTGCAAGTCATCAATTGCTCATCCATCTGGGTTCTATCCTTAAGCATCACGAGTCGCCCCATTGGGGGAGTCTTACCCCTCTGCAGAGGTGCAGTCGTGCATTCTAACGCCCGAGCCAACAAGGCGGGTTTCTCGTACAAATGAGGTCTGCTTTCTTATTATTACCATTCCTAATACATTCTTTGGTTTGATTTGGTTTCTTTGTTCAACCTTTGTGGGTTATTTAATGACAAAGCCATGGTAGTAGAAGAATTGTTGTTGGCGATGACAGCGATGGAGTCTATCCCCTTTTCGTTAGTGGTCTGCTATAATATCATTTAGAATGTGTCTATAGAAACATGTTTCTTATTTGTAGTAATTCA
This sequence comes from Doryteuthis pealeii, assembly GCA_023376005.1. NCBI lineage: Eukaryota > Metazoa > Mollusca > Cephalopoda > Myopsida > Loliginidae > Doryteuthis > Doryteuthis pealeii. Next base: position 22,074,661 of record CM042139.1, on the reverse strand, counting down.
TTAATAGGCCCGGTTTTCTCAGTCGGTAGAACGTTTGGCTAGGAATTACAAAGTTTCTAGTTCAATACCGGCCCTCGCCAATATAAGTAGCACAGTTATCTGTTCGGTAAAGTGAGAAGCTGATGCTAAAATAATCTCCTTTTTTTTTAGTTCTTTTATCTATGTTTTTATTACTCTCACAATTCAATAAAAACATAAATAAAAGAACTAAAAAAAAATGAACTAAAACCATGATGACGACTGACGAAACAGTCGAAAGCGCTCGGGATAACTGTATGGGAAATATTCTATACCAATTGGATCCAAACACCAAAAAGATCGCCAGACGACTGGAAAAAATACAGATTCAAAAATGAAGAAAAAGTACTCCGTGTTATTCAATAACACATGCCTGAATATATATATATATATATATATATATATATGATAAGTATGTAAACATTTGGATATATTGCTTTTTGCCGACAATTATATATATATATATATATATATATATATATATGCCATCTTGACATCTCTTATTATAATGGAGATTGTGTGTTTTTCTGTCTGTAACCGAAACTATATTACTACTCAAGTCACAATTCCCTTAATTATTTACATCAAATTCTCCATGATTTCATTCTTTTAAGCCTTCAGTTATTAATAAAAATTGTTTTACATTATTAATACTGTTGACCATATCTACGTACTAATAACAAGCAATTGTATTTATATATACAACAAAATAGCGGTTTACAGTTTGAACGAGAAGGCTAATTTGCATATTGATATTTAAAATTTTATTTTAATAGACATGTGCTTGGTATTATTGATTTCTAATTGTTTGGTTTTATCTTAAGAAATATAAACAAAAATCTCGTGGATAAATCTTAAAAGAAATTTATTTACAAGAAGAAAGAACTGTAATATTATCCTTTACTTCCTATTTTAACTAAATAGTTAAATTAGGAAAATTTACCAATGAAAGAGGGGAGTAATGGAAAATGATGGAATAGTTAGTTTCAAAGTTGTTCTATTTTTCGATTATACCCCCTCTGTTGCAGATCTTTTTATCTGCATTCTTAGTCAGTTTCATTAGCCTTTCTAATTTAATATGATATTTTATTATATCAAAACTTAAATACTTGCACCCGGAGGGTGCATATATTTGCTAGTATTTCTAACAAAATTTCATACCATTTTTAGCACTGTAGACCTCATTCGTTCGTTATTATTTGTTTGTTATGCCTCCTTGGGCATCTCCCCATTTTTTTTTCATTTTATACAATCAACCTTAAACAAAAAAGAGACCCTTTGCACAGAAAAATATACACTATTAATATATGTATGTACAGATTAAATTCTACTAAGTAATTCATCTGACAGTTTCCCGAAATCAAATTCTTTTTTAACATCATTTTTGAAATCATCTAATTCAATCAAAAAGTATTATCTGCGTTATTCGGACTATTGTCCTCATATTCATTGTTATCTGTACAACGTTTCGGCCGATATGCCCTCCGGTCTTTTTCAGGTATTTCTTGTCGGACTCAAGAATCTTCTCCGCATCAGGAACCTTCTTTTCGGACACGGGAACTTTCTTGTCGTAATCGGGAACCTTCTTGTCGTAATTGGGAGCCATCACGGAACTTTAAACCTAACCCTTTATTCTGTCCACGGGGGTATCCTGTTCTCATTCCGCTAACCATAGCTGGGGTAGGGGCGTTAAGCTGTGTTAATTATTATTCTATGTTACTGCTGCCCTTGATCAGGATTGAACCTGCAATCTAGAGATAACTATCACTTAGAACTATCTTAACCTAACTACCTCATCCACTAGGCCATGTGTCCAATTGGATAACAATGAAGATGAGGCCAATAGTCCGAATAACGCAGATAATACTAATCATCAAGCCTCATCTCAAACATCAGAGAAATAATCAACAACTATTTCATACTATTAATGTTTTTGATCTGATTAGGCAATACTTGTTGATTGTTTCTCTGAATGTTTGAGATGAGGCTTGATGATTAGTATTATCTGCGTTATTCGGACTTTGTCCTCATCTTCATTGTTATCTGTACAACGCTTCGGCCGATGGCTCCCGATTACGACAAGAAGGTTCCCGAGTCCGAAAAGAAGGTTCCCGAGTCCGAAAAGAAGCTTCCCAAGTCTGTGAAGTTTCTCGAGTCCGACAAGAAATACCTGAAGAAGGCCGGAGGGCATATCGACCGAAACGTTGTACAGATAACAATGAAGATTAGGACAATAGTCCGAATAACGCAGAAAAAAATCTTAGTTTTTGAAATCTGCCTTAACAATAAGTTTGACAATTCGATGGGAAATATTCTAAAAAATGTCGACCATATTTAGTTTATTTTTGTATTATAGGGTCGGTGCAGCTCTGTTGTTAGAGTATTCGCCTCGCAATTGCTAGGCTCCAGATTTGATACCGGCCCTCGCCAACTCAGCGCATGAGTAGGACAGCTTGGATTTGTGTGGTAAAGTGGGGAGCTGATGGTAGGAGTAGCGTTCTACCCAAGATGCAAAAAAATCTCCCTGGCCTAGCGCTAGTAAAAAATAGGGGATAGACTCATTCACTATTCGGCTAATATCGAGAATAGGCCACTTTGCTTTAGGTACTACCACTTTGGGTCAGAGTGGACCTGGGAGTAATGCCGATGAATGGATGGGTATTCCATACTCCACAGAGCTCCAAAACTTGAACATCTCCATTAGATGCAGTTTAACGTCATACTCACAATATTAAGACCCTCAGTCACTGCCTTCTAGTACCTATATGATAAAAAAAGGGTGGGGGATTTACTATGATTGCAGTACAGTTCGGACAATCATATGTAGGGGCTTGACGTGACCAGCCGATTGATCAGAGAGGGCCTCGCTGACCGACCGCCTACCTTAAGTAAGGGCCAAAGTGGAGGGTTGCATGTCATGGACTACTCAGACACTAGGATTCCGTCCTTAAGTATCACGGGTCATCACACACGGTCAACAGGTGGCCCCATTGGGGCGATTTTTCCCCTTTGCAGAGGAGCAGTCGGCTTATTCTGCTGCTCCAGCCGACAGAGCAGGTATTTATTTGGTACTATATATATATATATATATATATTTGGGAGAATATGTGCTTTATAATTTTAGTCAGACCTAATTTTTGAAAGTTAATTCATTTATGTTTAATTAGGCGGGATTTTAACTACTTAAATGTGAGGCTAAACAAATCGAGAAAAATCAATCTCTGAATATATATTTCGACCTATTAGGTCTCGTCTTTAAGTAGTTAAAATCCCGCCTAATTAAACATAAATGAATTAACTTTCAAAATTAGGTCTGACTAAAATTTAAAGCACATATTCTCCCAAATATACTGTCGGCTGAAAATAGCTAAAAGTTGTTTACATATATATATATATATATATATATATATATATATATATAAGTAAAGTCCAAGCCCTCCGCAACTTGGCAGAGTGGTGACAACGTGGTAGTGTCAGAGTTATGTCGCTCAGAACTCAAGTTCCATGTAGGGCCTCCCAAGGTAAATTGGTGTGACACCCAGTGGCATTAGGGTCACACACCGGCTAAAGGGGCTCTGGCGAAAATCCAAAGGGCGTCTTCATCAACAGCTTTTGGCATACTTGTCACTGCGTCTGTGAAAATCTACTGCAAATAAGGACATCTTCCCATGACAGGGAAATGCATGCAGGGTCCGGGGACCACTTGCGAATTTCCTATTCCCTTGCCACTCTTTTAATGAGTTCACTAATAGTCTCGTTCATTCGGGATACGGTGAACCCGTGGGATGGAGCTGGCTCAACCGACCCAGGGTGAATGGCGTTGCAACAACAACAAGAAGATTGTGTGAGTGGGAAGGGAGAGAAACAGATGAACTACAAAATTGACATTCGTGGGAAGAGAGTGAGTTGCTTTGCCAGGTGGCCGGTAGGCGTTGTAACATATGTTTTTTGTTTCTTCTTTCTTTTTTTCTTTCTTTTTTTCTTTCTTTTATATATGTAATTATGTAACTTTCTAAGAGTCGATTTATTATACTCTGATAAGCTATTGATAATTTCACAAGCCTAAAATCAACGAATGATTTGTTTGTATATGAATATTGATTCATACAGCGTCAAGCAAGATTTCACTGACGTATATCTAATGATTAGAGACACTAAAACGCTGTTATATATATACTGAATCAAGGAAACTCCCCGCCCTGTCGGTGGGGTGTTAGAATGCACCGACTGCACCTCTGCAGAGGGGTAAGACCCCCCCCCAATTGGGCCACCTGTTGGCCGTGGGTGCCGACCCATGATGCTTAAGGATAGAACCCAGGTGGCTGAGCAGTCCATGACTTGCAATATTCCACTTTAGGCTTTTCTTGGGCTAGACGGTCGGTCGGAGAGGCCCCCTTCGATCAATTGGCTGGCCACGTCAAGCCATAGCACCTATATGATTGCCCCAACCCTATTGGCCTTATGGCAACCCACAATCTCTTCTTATATGGGTATTAGAAGGCGATAGCTGAGGGTCTACATGTTCTGAGAATGACGTTAAACTCTCTCTCTCTGATGGCGAGGTTCCAGTTTTGGAGGTTTGGGGAATGTGGAGCACCCTTTCATCACCATTGCTCCCTGGTCCACTCTGACTCGGAGAGGTAGTACCTGTTAGGTCCCATCTATGGGGTAAATAGAATAATACATTTATAAAAAAAAATTGTGTATCCATTAAGAATTACTTCATTTCAAAACTTTATCGGCATTAAATGACCCACTGAGGTTGATATGCCGTAAAACAAAACAAACCAAACCAAACACAAGTCTTTCAAGATAAGACATTATATTTTTCTGGCTCTGCTGATAACGGTCGTACTTTTAAGGAACACGAGTATTAATATATAGATTATCATATGATCAATATCTTTTGTTATGTTGTTTACTTGTTTAACACGATTAACGTTTATATGAATGGTCTAGGCAATGGACTCGTCGATCCGAGTTCAATTCCTGGATGAAGCTGTTTGAATTTCACATAGCGCTAGTACCCTTGGGAAAGGTATGAATCCAATTCTCCCTCCAGCTATGGGTAAATAGCAGGGCAGACTGGGTTCTATAACCTTGACTAGGTAACAAGTCTAGGAGAAGCAAAACTCTGAATTCAAACCTGTTGAACTCCGCTTAAGAAATTGACCTTGTGTCGCATCCTGCTCGTGCGGAGGGGTTGGTAAATATATATATGAATGGCGAGAGGAGAGGGGAGAGGGGAGAGGGGAGAGGGGAGGGATTCTTACTGGTTCTGCTTCGTCTGCGCCATCCCCTTCTTCTGGGCTGATTTATTTCTTTCTGCTGGACTGGGTTTTCTATGCTTATTTCTTGTTGTTGGTTATTTAACTAAATTTAACTTCCGTTCTCTCGTTTTCCCATTGGCTGAAACCGGATGGGGGGGGGGTCAACTAAAGGCCATTACCTATCAATAATATAACTCCCTCTCCCCGCCGCTTTTGAATTTCAACCAATTTTAATTCAAGATCTAACTACACTTACAGACATAATTCGTAGGCTACCCGCGAATCATGTAACAGTTGCTCTTTTGTTTCAGATGTTATGCTTATTGACAAGATTTTCAAGCATTATTTTAAGCTTTGTCTTTAAAGCGCCTGAAGCTGTTTGCTGAATTAGACAAGTGAAATGAAATGAGGCAATAACTTAGCGAACCTCTCGAAACCGGTTGAAGTAGTTTTTTTTTTTTTGGAATGCGGCTTTCCTGGCCAATGAAACTGTTAGAAGTCGATTATGATGTTGCAAACCTCAAGGTAAAGGAGAACACAATCAGATTAACCCGAACACTTTCAGAACAGCTATGATAATTGAAATATTATGTGGGCACCCTTCCGTCTACTAGAGACGATGGCGTAGTATCCAAAAACAAGTGGAATCACGTAGCCTGGGCGGGTTGATATAGAGAATGAGCTGTCGCCCAAGCAGCAAGTCCCCAAACTCTATACCGCCATTGTGGTCCAATAGACAAAAAAATGCAGTTTGGAAACGATAGTGTTACAATCTGTTTTTCTTACTGTTCATATTATCATTATTATTTTCACTCCTTTTGAGTTTTTCACATCAGCGTTAGCTGATGGTATTTCACTGGAGTCTGAGTGATAACAAGTCTCCTCGGGTCTCCAGGACTCTTCTGAGTATTCTAGCCGATTGCAGCAGTGCATTAGTCTGGATGGTCTCAATTCTTCCTCTGATTTCTAGATCCTCCAGTCTTTTTTCCAAGTTTATTGGGACCGTTCCAAGTGCCCCAACTACAATTGGTATCACTTTTACTCATGTTCCACAGCTTTTTCAATTCTCTGGCAAGGTCCAGGTATTTGTCCATCTTTTTAATTTCCTTCTGCTTATTGAAATATTCTGTTGGCATCCTTCTGTCTACTTGAGACGATGGCGTAGTATCCAAAAAGAAGTGGAATCACGTAGCCTGGGCGGGTTGATATAGAGAATGAGCTGTCGCCCAAGCAGCAGGTCCCAATCTCTATACCGCCAATGTGGTCCAATAGACAAAAAAATGCAGTTTGGAAACGATAGTGTTACAATCTGTTTTGCCATCCAGTAAGCCTTAAGCCAGAGCGCTTGTGCAGTGGAATTGGATCCTTGTAAAGAGTCCTGAGTATTTGTAATCGTCTGGTATTGTAAGTCCTTCCTGCAATTAGAATTATGGCCAGTGTGGAGGTTTAAGTAGTGTATCAGCCACGCAGTATGGTTGGTGTGTTACATACTGGAGAGGGGGAGAGATAGACACAGGTAGACAGAGAGATGCATCTGCATTTTGCATTACTCACTTCTTTGGCCATTTTGTGATCTCTAGTCGTTTCTATTCTTTCTCTCCATGTTGAATTCTATTTCTAGATTCTTGTTGGCTGTTCGTCTTTGATTCATTCCTTCTTCTTGGTCAGTCTTTTTGCCAAGACATTCATCAAACATGAACACCATCTTATTTCTTTAAACTTTTATTTACTTAAATAAAATTCTTCTTCTAACTAACACAACTCGCGTGTGCATAATGAGCCCATGCTTCTCATCGGACGGCCAAGCAGATACTGATGGGTCAACTCGGTTCCACGTGACTTCACGTATTTCGCGGGCTTTCTGTAATATTCCATGGAAAGTTCCGCCCGTGATATGAAAAGGGGCCATCCCTTCAGAAATACAGGGGGTTGACAATAATCTATGCAGCCGCAACGATTATGCAGCAGGTGATTGGCGAAGTAATAAGCCACGTGACTTAGGCTAGTCTATAAATCCAGGTGGGGAATTAGAGCACACCTTATATGTCAATATATTCCAACATATAGTGTTGCAGGGGTTGCTAGATAGCGCTGAAGTTCTGCATCCCAGCATCTTAGGGACTCCAGCTCCAGATTTGATTTCGGAGTTTACTCACCTAGGCTTTCCATGGATTGAGATTTTAAAACAGATTTTTCTTTGTTCTAGAATGATTGTCAACCATACCCAACGAGCCCCAATTACCCTATTTTGGGACGTGTGTGAGTAATAACTACCCCCAATCCAACTACTATCGTCGTGAATTGTTGTTGGTTCCCCTCGAGTTTATCTGTTCTTTCACATCTCTTGTTTTTAGTAATGCCACACACTCACCTCACCAGACAAGCCGAGGCGTGTCCGATGGGAGTGCTTGTTTAGTCACTGATAACCCAAGATTATTAAAAGTCAAAATATATTTAATATTCTCTAAGAACAACAACCAAAAACAATAACACTTTCCCATCTCTACAAACATATCTGAAAGTTTAATTTTCTGTACTTGGGAATCATGCAATATGTATATGTACAAATATTAATGGTAACCATCGTAGAAAATGGAAACGGTGAACCTGTGTTGCATAACCCTTTTTCTTACTCTTCATATTATTATGAGTTTTTTTACACCTGCCGTAGCTGGTGGTTCACTGGAGGCTGAGTGACACTAAGTCTCCTCGGTCTCCAGGACTCTTCTGAGTATTCTAGCCGATGCCAACAGCACTGTAGTTTGGATGGTCTCGATTCTTCTTCTGATTTCCAGTTCACCCAAATTCTTTCCAGAACTTTGGGGATTGTTCCAAGGACACCAACTACGATTGGTACCACCTTCCCCTTCATGTTCCAAAGTTTCCTCAATTCTCGTCGGCCTTGACGGCAAAATCCACGAGATAACAGGTTCTCTTTTTCTTGTCAATCAATACTAGGTCTGGTCTCCTGGCCGTGATTAGATGATCCGTCTGTACATCGAAGTCACAGAGAAGTTTATGCGTCTCGTTTTCTAGGACAGGTTTAGGTTTGTGCATATACCATTTTGTTGTATGGTGAAAATTGAATTTTTTGCACAATTCCCAGTAGATTACCTTTCCCACCCAGTCGTGCCTAGTCTTGTACTCTCTTTGTGCTAGTCTGCTGCATTCGCTTATTATTATTGGTTGACTGTTTTGTCTCTATCTCCACACATTCTGCACTTGCTATTCCACTTTGTCTTATCCATTTTTGCTTTTATATAGTTTGTTCTAATGGCATTGTCTTGTGCTGCGATTATAAGGATTCGGTTTCTCTTTTGAGGTTTCCTTTTCTTAGCCATGTCCATGTCTTCTGGTGTGATATCTCCTGAGTTTAACGTATTATTATTATTTCCTCCTTTAGAGTTTTCACATCAGCGTTAGCTGATGGTCGTTCACTGGAGTCAGAGTGACAGCAAGTCTCCTCAGGTCTCCAGGACTCTTCTAAGTATTCTAGCAGATTGCAGCAGTGCATTATTCTGGATGGTCTCAATCTTTCCTCTGATGTCCAGATTTTCCAATCCCTTTTCCAATCCCTTTGAGACCGTTCCAAGTGCACCAACTACAATTGGTATCACTTTGACTTCCATATTCCATAACTTTTTCAGTTCTCTGGCAAGGTCCAGATATTTGTCCATTTTTTCATTTTCCTTCAGCTTCACTCTGTGATCGACTGGAACTGTAAAATCCACCAGTTGACAAGTTCTTTTTTTTTTGTTAATCAGCACTGGGTCTGATATTCTTGCTGCGATAAGGTGATCCGTTTTTATCTCGAAGTCCCAGAGAATTTTATGCGTTTCATTCTCAAAGTTTAATTTTTTGCATAATTCCCTGTGGATCACCTTCCCAACCCAGTCGTGCCTAGCTTTGTATTAGTTTGCTACATTCCCTTAATACATGGTTTACAGTCTCATTTCTGTCACGGCACAGTCTACATTTACTGTTTTGTTGCGTCTTTATTATTATTATTATTATTATTATTATTATTATTATTATTATTATTATTATTATTATTATCTTAGATCTTCTTCAACTAAAAGCGCCGGATGAAGATATAAAATAAGTATAATATGAATAGATAGGAAAGGGGCTATGCAACATAGATTAACTGTGTCCCATTTCCTACCATTATTACCATTAATATTTGTATATATATATATATTCCATCCTACTCGTGGTAAACGGGTTGGGTAAATTGGGCAACCATCGTGGTGTAATGGTTAACAAGCTCGACTCGTATATCCATTACTACTTAATTGCGTGGTCGATCCTTGCTAGATGCCGCATATTTGTGACTTGTATCACATCCTACTCGATGCGAACGGGTTGGGTATATAGGACATCTATCGTGGTGTAATGGTTAGCGAACCTGACTCTTAAATCCATTACTACCGAATAGTGTGTTCGATCTCCACTGGACGCCTCTCACTTGTGACTTTGTATCAGATCCTACCCGTAGCGAATGGGTTGGGTAAATAGGTGGGTTGGTTGGTTGGCTGGTTGGTTGGTTGGTTGGTTACGGTATATCAACCTTGTTGGGTTATTTTATCCCGAAGACGTTTTGTTTTATTCATTCTTGATGGCTACTCAAGTCTATTTTTAAACTCAAGATTTAAACACAGTTTAATAATTTATTTTTTGTATTTAACCCATAGATGGGACCCTAACAAGTACTACCACTACTGGGGTTTACCATAAGGGAAATTGGGTTGGGGCAATCATATAGGTGCTTGACGTGACCAGCCGATTGATCGAGGGGGCCTCTCCGACCACCCGTCTAGCCTAAGTAAGGGCCAAAGTGGAGTGGTGTATATTACGGACTGCTCAGCCACCAGGGTTACATCATTAAGTATCACGGGTCACAACCCATAGCCAACAGGTGTCCTCATTAAGGTTGGGTAAATAGGGCGTCCATCGTAGTGTAATGGTTAGTGTTATAGGTGATATAACCTATGGACATAAATGGAATGCGCCGACGACTACTATAAGTAGTAGGAACAATTGTGACACGAAGCAAATGCGAGTCAGCTCGTAACTGTATGGTCGGACGCAATCTGCACTTTCTTTGCTGTAATTTCTACTCCTTTTTGTTCAATACATTTGTATCCATTGTTACCAGTCGTTTATCTTATTTTTGACCCCTAAAACCCCACAACAGTTAGCAATCTAGATCCGTTACTACTGAATAACGTGTTCAATCCTCACTGAATACTCCTTACTTGTGACCTTGTGTCACATCCTTCCCGTGGCGAACGGGTTGGGTAAATACCTTGGTAGATAAAAGCGGTTATTTATTTTACAGGTACTATGCTAGTTTAAATATGAATCTTTACGCACAATATTTTTCTCGTGATTGATATAACAAAAACTATGGAGAATCAATTTCACAGAAACTGACAGCTGTTGTCAATTTCTTACATACATTTCTAAATTGACAGATTTCATGAAATACACGTGACTTTTTGTTTTTGTTATTCTCGGGAAATTAACCATAATTGTTTAATTAAACATATGTCAGGATAATCATATAGAGTGGGCGTCTCCGTGGCGTTGTGGCTAGCGTACTGGACTGCGACATCGTAGTAAGCGAGTTCAAATTCCAGTCGTGCTATTACCTTCACTTTCGGACTAATAACCTTGGGAAAGGTATAAACCACATCATTCTCTCGCTATTTGTTATATTGCATATCTCTTAACTTATTCTTATCATATTATAGTATGTAGCTTCTATCTTGTGTCTCTTCTCTGATATCCGGACATCTCTGCTATCTCTCTATGTTGGACTGATTCCCCCTACTCTTCTATGTTTGCTGGGTCGGCTATTGGCTATCTGGGTATCAGGGCTGATTCTCTCCCTGATCTTTTGGTCTGCTTCCTTGAGATCTCTACGGACTTCTTCATCTCTGTGTACGTAGCTTCTATCTTGTGTCTCTTCTCTGCTATCCGGACATCTCTGCTATCTCTCTATGTTGGACCGATTCCCTCTCCTCTTCTATGTTGGCTGGGTCAGCAATTGGCTATCTGGGTATCAGGGCTGATTCTCTGCCTGATCTTCTGGTCTGCTTCCTTGAGATCTCTTAGGACTTCTTCATCTCTGTGTTCGTTATTGCTTTTAATAACAAACGCATTAATAATACCGCTAATGTTCTCCTACAAGGATGGCTTTTGCATTAAATAACCCACGAAGGTTGATATGGCATTAAACAAATAAACCAAACTAAACCTAATTATATAAAACAAAACGTTATCAATACGAATCCAACATGGAGACGACTTACGGTTAAATGGCGATGACAGTACTGGTTTTAATCAGTTCACTGAAGTTAAGCAACGTTAAACATTTCCAGTACTTAAATGGGTGAACAGCAGGTACTTTAAGCAATCTAAGGTTTATGTATCAAACTAAGTAATGTGTGATAGACGGAGTCAAGTCAGGATACGACTGGTCTCCTTTCTTACCTGCTACTAGTACCATGTTCATGGTCGGTTTGTCGGCGACTAAACTTGCACGCCTTGCTTGTCTGGTGAGGTAGGTGGGTGGACATCCAGCATCCCTAAAAACAAGAGCTGTTAAAGGGCGAATAAGATCCTGGAGAGCCAATGGCCATCCACACCGATAGTAGTAGGATTGAGGTACTTAGTACACGCATAAATCCTCAATAGAACCTGGTGCTAGGGTTCCAGCGCAGGGCTTACGGGAAGGCTTGCCTCTTGTAAAATGACTCAATACTACCTGAGACAGAACCTTGCGGCAGCTCGGCAGCCCAGTCGTCTCGGATTTCCCCCTGCCACTGGACCAACTGCCGTACTGCCAAGACAGTGGACTGATGTCTGTGCATCCTCTTTCCATTTAAAATATCTCATGTATAAATTTCATCTAATGTCGAGTGACGTCATGGTCGTTTGCGACGGAATTCTATAAGCACAGTACAAAAGATGCCTCACGTGGTGTAATCGTTTTCAAATTAGCATATCGCTGTCCGATGCATCCGGTCTTGTGCCACATCTAAGGTAAGCTTAAATATTAAGTGTTTAAAAAAATATCTTAACCTCTTAAATGTCTTGAGACGACTTATTGTTTTTTCTGATACTGTGAGCCTTGAATGACGTTAACAGAGATCGCACTGTTAAAGATATTTGAGGACGATTATCTAACCTTATCATTAAGGCATACTAATTGAACAGATTCCCGTGACACTCTCTCACCATCCAGTCCCCATCAGCCATGGCTCTCGGCAAGTACTCTAAATGTCATCCAGTGTCCTACAGAACTGGTGAATGTAGGTTTTTGCTTGTCGGCTAATACTTGTGTATCCATGTGTAGGAGTCTAAAGGAGAACGCCGCTTATGAGTTCGTCCTTACTTCTCCAGTATTTCCTCGTCTTGATGGTTTGTGAAATGGGTCAGCTTTTGACTTAATTGAAAATTACGACTAATTAGAACCAATTAAAATGGATTTTTTAAAAACATACCTCAATCCTAAAACTAAGAAATATTTTCACATGAACTTTTGTGTCATTAAACTAAATAGGAAAAAAGCCTTTAGCAAACAATCATTGATTCACTCAGATTTAGTATAATATATAAATTAAAATACAAATAAAGTGGAAAGTTCAATCTCCCCCTCACACGTCCAATCTCTCTCTTTACACTCACAGAAAAACTAACATATATAAGGAATAGTTATTAAATATATATATATATATATATATATATATATATATATATATATATATATATATATATATATAGAGAGAGAGAGAGAGAGAGAGAGAGAGAGAGAGAGAGAGAGAGAGAGAGAGAGAGAGAGAGAGAGAGAGGGAGAGGGGGTAAAATTACAGGCAGAATGTGAAGTAAGAGAAATGCCAGTTTTTGACTTAATTACAAATTACGATTAATCAGAACCAATTAAAATGATTTTTTTCAAACATCCTAGAAATAAGGAATATTTTTATATGAATTTTGTGTCATTAAAATAATAGGGAAAAAAGCCTTTAACAAACAATCTTTGATTCACTGGGCTTTAGTATAATAATAATAGATAGATAGATAGATAGATATATGAACACTGGGAAACTAGGCTAAATACTATCTGGTCAGAAGTTTAAGACGATATTTGAACGAAGCTTTAATTGGTAAACACGCAGAAAAATTCTACATCTCCCAGCGGTATCTCCAGTGTTAGATTAGGTAAACACACGGTAAGTGGTAAAAAGTTCGCATATTGAACATCCTAATATTTAGAGGTGAAAATTGTTGGTTGGGACGATGATTTTTATGGCGTGTAAAACTTCGTTGGGTTATTATGGTTCTCAATTATATACGTTACAAATTATGTGGGTATATTCGCAGAGTTCCGTCCCGGCCTCCTGCCTCAAAAACCGCTAGCCGGTGGCTGCTGAAACACCAGCTACGATTGAAGTCCGTAGCCGAAGCGGTGTCACTTGAAAAAAAAACTAGGGTTAGGGTTTATGGTTAGAGTTAGGGTTGGGGTTTGGGTTGGGGTTTAGGGTTAGTTTAATGGGAAAATAAATAAATAATTTGGAATCTGTTTTTTTTTTCTGGAAAAACAGAACCCACAATTTTTTTAATAAAACTGTTAATTTTAACTAGGGGGTTTTAGGGTTAGGGGTTAGGGTTAGGGTTGGGTTTGGGGTTGGGTTTTCGGGAAAAACGCCTCAAGTTGGTTGTTTTTTTTCAAGTGACACCGCTTCGGCTACGGACTTCAATCGTAGCTGGTATTTTTTTTTCATCAGCCAATGGTTAGCGGTTTTTGAGGCAGGAGGCCGGGACAGAACTCTACGAATATTACCAATTATGTTTAAAATACAGTTGAACACATAGTTGCAATATGAATGTTAACAGCCAATGTATAAATTTAGTTCAATATCATTTTAAACATATTAAGTGGCTCAATTTTGTCAAGATATATGGCAAGGAAATAGATTGCAAAGACAACGGTATTACTGCGTTTACACCAGCAGTCTCATGTGAAATTCGTGGAGAGCGACTGTGATTGGTCTGTTGTCACGTGTTGTGAAAAGACCCGCAGTGCCAGCGATAACCAGATTTGCATAGTTTCTATGCGTCTTATATATATATATATATTATATATATATATATATAGTGTGAACAAAATTATTAACACAATCAGGAATATTTCTTGTATGTTGTTTATTCTCAACTAGTTTCGACCTTCGGTCATCTTCAGGAGAAACTTTCTTATTTGAAGAAATTGTTGATAGATTATTAGAAAGGGAGCATTATAGAAGAATTATAAAAGTTCAAGTGATTTTGTGGGTTTAACATGCTGTTAAAATCCGGGTAGGCGAGTGTGTTTAATAGTAGCATGTCCATTTGTTCCGTGAAGAACCTCTATGAGGTAGGTTATTTTTTAGATGCTCTATATATATATATATATATGTATATATATATATATATATATAATATATATATATATATATACTAGTATTATTATTACATCAACTTAGTTAATTAAATTGAATTGATATCTTCAGGGTCATACACTACGTTAACTAAGTAAAGTAAAGTGGACGGGGTGGCCTAAAGTCGGTATCAGCCAGTCAGCGAGGGAATCTATCCAATTTTCAATAGCGCTAGACCAAGGAGATTGTTTTAGCGTCTGAGGTGGAGCGCCACACCTACCATCAGCTCCTTACTTTACCGCACAGATCCCTGTGCTACTCATACGCTGAGTTGGAGAGGACCGGTATCGAACTAGGAACCTTGTGGTTTCTAGCCGAACGCTCTACCGACTGAGCTAACGTCGATGTAATTCCTTAGTTAGATTCTAAGTAAGGAATTACATCGACGTAGTTAACGTAGGGTAGGGTCCTGAAAAAATCATTTCAATTTGATTGAAACCATGGTAGAGCCTTTATTTTTCCTCTAATAATAATATTATTAGTATTATTACTGTTGTACCGGCCGTTCCTACAGTGGAGAACATGCACCGGTTCTCACTATAAATAGTGAGACACCGAGTGGAAAGGGAGCACTGTTCCCGTTAACGACAAGCTAGTCGTACATGTACCATTAATTGTAAATACACTTGTCTTATTTTACCCCATCTCGACTTGACTTCTTTTTACTGTTGGGACTAACATCACAACAATTACTGCTCTGTGTTTTTAATATATTGAGCACTTTTGGATTATTTACTGATGCCACTGCGACGGAAAAGTTAAAGCGGCAATTGGATACTATATCTATCTATCTATCTATCTATCTTCTCTCTCTCTCTCTCTCTCTCTCTCTATATATATATATATATATATATATATATATATAGGTTCGGTTTAACACAATTGTTAGAGCAACCTCCTGGGAACCACAATAACGCCCACTCAACTGCAAAAGTACGAAAAAATCCCTCTACATGCTGATAAGATTGATCGTACAGTTAATTACGCAACCTAGCGGCTATTGGCAGACACGGGGGGTCGTTACCTTTCGTGTCCCCTAGTGTCAAAAAGAAGAACCGTGGCAAGGGATGTAATCCTTTCAGATAAATAAGTAAAAAAAGGAAAATAAATAAGAAGAAGACAATAGGGAGAAGATAAATTTTAGGGATGAGAAAATAAGAAAGAGACAAAGAAGACATGAAAGAAAGAAAGAAAAAAGAAAGAAAGAAAGAAAGGATGACAAAAGAAAAAGAGAAAGAAAATAATAGACGAAGAAGAAAAGAGAAGAAAACATGCAAAAGATAAGTAGAAGATAAAATGGAAAACATAAAAAGAGATGAAAGAAAATAAGAAAGAAGGAAGATTAAAAAAGAAAGGGGTAAAGAAGAATAGAGAAAAAGAAAGAAAGAAAGAAAGAAAAACGAAGAAGAAAAAGACAATAGATAAATAGGCAAGAAGAAATCATAAAAGAAAATGTCGAAAAAAAAGGATAACAAAACAAAAGGAAAGAAGGAAAAGGAAAGAGAGAAAGAAGGAAAGAAAGAAAGAAAGAAAGAAATAAAGAAGTAAAGCTGGAACGAAGAAAGGGTAGAAACAAAGGAAGGACGAAGGAAGGAAGAAAAATGAAAGAAAATAAGAAAGAAATAATAAAGGAAGATTAAAAAAGAAAGGGTAAAAGAAGAATAGAGAATCAGAAAGAAAGAAAGAAAAGAAAGAAAGAAAGAAAGAAAGAAAGATGAAGAAGAAAACGACAATGAATAAATAGACAAGAAGAAAGTCTAAAAGAAGATGTCGAAGAAGAAAAAGGATAACAAAACAGAAGGAAAGAAGGAAAAGGAAAGAAAGAAAGAAAGAAAGAAAGAAAGAAAGAAGTAATGTTGGAACAAAGAAAAAGTAGAAACAAAGAAAAAAGAAGGAAGGAAGAAAAAGAATGAATAAAAGAAATAAAGAGAGACAGTGAGAGAATACTAGAAAGAAAAGAACGAAGAAGAAAGAAGAAAAAAAGAAAGAAACAAGAAAAAAAGAAAGAGGTGGACTGTGATAAAAAAGAAAGAAAAGAACGAAGAAGAAAGAAACAAGAAAAAAAGAAAGAAACAAGAAAAGAAAGAAAGAGATGCACTGTGATAAAAAAGAAGAAAAGAACGAAGAAAAAAGAAACAAGAAAAAGAAAAAGAAAAAAGAAAGAAAGAAAGAAAGAAAGAAAGAAAAGAAGAAGAAGAAAGAAAGAAAAAAAGAAAGAAACAAGAAAAGAAAGAAAGAGATGCACTGTGATAAAAAAGAAAGAAAAGAACGAAGAAAAAGAAACAAGAAAAAAAGAAAGAAACAAGAAAAAAAGAAAGAGGTGGACTGTGATAAGAAAGAAAGAAAAGAACGAAGAAGAAAAAAAGAAGAAAAAAAGAAAGAAACAAGAAAAGAAAGAAAGAGATGCATTGTGATAAAAAAAAGAAAGAAAAGAACAAACAAAAAGAGAGAGAAGTAACGTTGGAACAAAAAAAAAGGTAGAAACAAAAAAAGAACGAGGGAAGGAAGAAAAAGAATGAATAAAAGAAATAAAGAGAGACAGTGAGAGAATACTAGAAAGAAAAGAACGAAGAAGAAGAAGAAAAAAAGAAAGAAACAAGAAAAGAAAGAAAGAGATGCACTGTGATAAAAAAGAAAGAAAAGAACGAAGAAGAAAGAAAGAAGAAAAAAGAAAGAAACAAGAAAAGAAAGAAAGAGATGCACTGTGATAAAAAAGAAAGAAAAGAACGAAGAAGAAAGAAACAAGAAAAAAAAGAAAAACAAGAAAAAAAGAAAGAGGTGGACTGTGATAAAAAGAAAGAAAAACAAGAAAAAGAAAGAAAGAAAGAGAACTGTGATAAAAAAGAAGAAAAGAAAAGAAAGAAAGAAAGAAAAAAAGAAAAAAAGAAAAAAAGAAAGAAACAAGAAAAAAAGGTGTACTGTGATAAAAAAGAAAGAAAAGAACGAAGAAGAAAGAAAGAAGAAAAAAAGAAAGAAACAAGAAAAGAAAGAGATGCATTGTGATAAAAAAAAGAAAGAAAAGAACAAACAAAAAGAGAGAGAAGTAACGTTGGAACAAAAAAAAAGGTAGAAACAAAGAAAGAACGAGGGAAGGAAGAAAAAGAATGAATAAAAGAAATAAAGAGAGACAGTGAGAGAATACAAGAAAGAACAAAACGAAGAAAAAAGAAAGAAGAAAAAAAAAAGAAAAAAGAAGAAAGAAAGAAAGAAGAAAAGAAAGAAAGAAATGCACTGCGATAATACAAAAAAGAAAGGAACCAGCAAAGAGAGAGAGAGAGAGAGAGAGAGAGAGAGAGAGAGAGAGAGAGAGAGAGAGAGAGAGAGAGAGAGAGAGAAAGAAAGAAGAAATAAATAAAAAAAGATAGAAAGAAAAAAGAGACCTTGTGTGTTGATGGTCAGAGATTATATCCTATGAAATATGAGCAAAATATATTCGTATAAGACTGACAATCATAAAAATAAGAAATGATAATGATAATTGCGATAGGGGTAATTGTGATAATGATATTAATGATGATGATGATAACAATTTGAAAAAAATGAACGATAGAATAACGTTTATTAGTACCATTTTATTGAGATAAACAATATCAATTCAGCGCACTAACAGGCACTTCCTGTCTACGCATGCTCAATACCGAACATTCAGATCATTATGACCTTAAACGATCGATCCTCACTCTCTCTCTCACCCCCTCTCTCTCACCCCCTCTCTCTCACCCCTCTCTCTCTCTCCTCTTGTTGCAATAACAGAAAACACTGCTGTCATCCAGTTGTGTTTTATCCATACTTTTACCACTTGTGGCCAGGAGAAAAAAAAATGGTGATCCCGCCAACTTCCTCACAACCCACACCGCCGCCATTTTTTTTTTTGCAATCCCCGTTGGACTGCGCTGAAGAATCCGGTGTTCTATTCATTTATGCAGAAAACAGACTTGTTTACGTCTCTTGGGAGAAAACATTCGATTAGGCTGGTTTTTTTTGTGTGTGTTTTTTCGTGTTGTTTTTTTTTTGGGGGGGGGGACATTTTTTTACCATTTTTTTCTTTTATTTCAATTTTAAAAAAAAATCTATTGTTTCATGATTTTCAGAAGAAAATGAACCGAAGAAAATTAACAACAACAACAAAAGATGTCTTTCTTCCCTTTTCTTCTTTCTTTCTTTCTTTTTTCTTTCTTTCTTTCTTTCTTTCTTTCTAATATCTTTTCTTTTCGTTTTTTTTTGTCTACAATTTCCTTATTTTTTGCCGCTCATTTTTTCCCCTATTAAAGCACAAGCTTCAACTTCTCTTACACTTTTGCCAATTAAACCATCAATTCTTTCTGCAAGTGCTGCTTTTCTTACTGCTTTTTTTTTTCAGAACCAATATTCAGCATCTTTTTTTATTATATCTACATCACATGCTTAACCAGCAGTTTCGCAAACTCACACAGGTGCCTCTATGTACATATGATTATATGGCCTTGGGCTGATATTTACTAAGCTTAGTTCCGCCCCGTCAACATGCTTTAGAATACACCAACTGTATCCCCAATAGTGGGATAAGACGCCCAAGAGGAAAAAAAGCAAATTTTATCTATTATCTATATATAAAGGAGATTCGGTCGATATTTGTCTGTAACCAAAACTACGTCACTGCTTATGTCACATTACGCAAAATCTTTAATACAATTTTTAAAAAATGTACTTTAAATGTAAAATATACATTAAATGGAAAAAATCATTTGCGAAATTTGTAATCAATTTTTTAAATTATTATTATTTTTCTTTTTTTTACTCTCACTCTTTTTTCAGAAGGGGTAAACTTCTCAAAGGACTCTTTTCATTTAGGGTCTTCATATATCCTGTTTTGTATTGTTTCTATTGAACTTTGCTCGGAAAATAAAGTCTGTTTGTTATAACTCTTTGTCGGTATTTTTCTATATAGATATGAATATGTCCGGAGTTATGACGCCTGCTGGTATAACCTAGCACATTATAAGAAATTGGTGTTAGCTACAGAGTAAACGCCACCCTAATTCTTATATATATATATATATATATATATATATATATATATATATATATATATAGATGAGAGGTATCCAAAACTTGGTAGTAAGGGATGATTCTATATGTGATTTCTAAGAGACACTGTTTTATTATTGTATGATCCAGTATGTATAAATACAGTGAATCTTTAAATCACTAAAAAGAGCTCAATGTATAATAAACTTTTTAGATTATATACAGAGCAATATTTATCTTTTATATTTATATACAGAGCAATATTTATCTTTTATCAAGGAAGGAAAAACATCGTTATTCCATAACAAATTTATTTCGACCAAAATTGGGGCCTTTATAAATCTAAGTTGATTTAATATAGCTCCCCAGAATTCAGTCTCATCAAATGGTAAATCAAAATAATTTGAATTGCATAACAGAAAAATATACTTCTCAAAAAATGTATGCATTAGAAGACTGTCACCATGGCGACAGGAAGTCAAATGAGAAAAAAGAATACTTTTCGAGGTCTGGTTTCTTCGGGGGATAGTAGTCAGACAAATTAAGCTATGAGAATAGAATGAGTCTGAAAAGGTATAGAGTAAGGATAAAACAAAAATATATATTAAATATAAAAATATTATAAAAAATATATAAAAAATTATATATAAAAAATATATAAAAAATATATATAAAAAAAAATATATATATATAAAAATATACATAAAGATATATATAACAAAAATATAAATATAACAAATTGTGAAATAATATGATATAAAAATATTATTACTGCTATTAACCAAATAAATAAAGTAAAAACTTAAGATATAATAATATACAGAGCAATATTTATCTTTTATCAAGGAAGGAAAAACACCGTTATTCCATAATAAATTTATTTCGACCAAAATTGGGGCCTTTATAAATCTAAGTTGATTTAATATAGCTCCCCAGAATTCAGTCTCATCAGATGGTAAACCAAAATAATTTGAATTGCATAACAGAAAAATTTATTTCTCAAAAAAAAAAATGTTTCCTATTACAAATGTATACATTAGAAGACTGTCACCATGGCGACAGGAAGTCAAATGAGAAAAAAGAATACTTTTCGAGGCCTGGTTTCTTCGGGGATGATGGTCAGACAAATTAAACTATGAGAATAGAATGAGTCTGAAAAAGTAGAGAGTAAAGATAAAACAAAAATATATTAAATATAAGAATATTATAAATAAATATATAAAAGAAATTATACATAAAAAATATATAAAATATATATAAAAATATATATATATAAAAATATACATAAAGATATATGTAAGAAGGTTTTATAGAAAAACAACAAGATGTTAAACATTTTTGCAGACAGTTTTTAACATCTTGTTGTTTTTCTATAAAACCTTCTTACATATTGTCGGATTCAATATCCATTTTTACCTTCATAAAGATATATATAACAAAAATATATATATAAAATTTTTTAAAATAATATGATATAAAAAATATTATTACTGCTATTAACCAAATAAACAAAGTAAAAACTTAAGATATAATAGATATATAATGTTGTATAAATATGATATTAATAAAAATAAAAAATAAAAAATATACACATATCTTACATGATAAACACATAAACACACACACACACACACACACACACATATATATATATATATATATATATATATATGTGTGTGTGTGTGTGTATGTGTTTATGTGTTTATCATGTAAGATATGTATGTGTGTGTGTTTTCATATTGCGTCCATTCTATTGTTTTTCTTATTAACCTCTTATTACGATTGTTGTTGTGATTGTTTTTATTATTTATTGTTACGCATTGTTCACAATGAGACTTGAAATTCTCAATCGACAACTAAAAGCTGGAACCATAAACAAGTTGAGATTTTCAAGACTGGAATTTCATAGACTTTAGTCTGGACATTTTGGCAGCCATTCCTGGCACAATGCTCTGTGCCACCGGATGCCTGTAGACAATCGGTTCACAATAAACAGACAACTGGTCAACAAATATCTAAATAATGACGAGGGCTTCTCAATATCAAACATTTCAATATATTATAATATATTATATATATATATATATATATATAAGTTAAACCTAATGAATCAGATATAACTACTAAAAGTTTCGCTTAGTGATCTTCAGGGCAAAGATCTTCGCCCTGAAAAGCACTAAGCGAAACTTTTGGTAGGTATATCTGACTCATTAGGTTTAACTTTATTATTTGCTCTACTTAGGTATTGAGCACTTTTTACTTTTTAGCTTTAGAATATCCTGGCAGTTTTATATATTATATATATATATATATATATATATATATATAATATATATATCTTTCATATATATATACATATACAATGTTTTTTCTTTTGGCCAAGTATTATAGTATCAACCGATTATTTTCGGTTGGTACGACTATCTTGGTTTTTTCTTTTTTTCCATTTTCTTTTTTTTCCCAGGTGATGTTTGGTAGTATATTTTTACAATCAAACTATTTGCCGTTTTTTTCTTACCGCAAGAGTTTACCAACAAGTTTGGTATATTAAATTATATATATATATATATATATATATATATATATAATATATATATATATGGTAGAAATGTGAGGAGGTTAATCCGACATTATGTGGAGAAAAGTAGACAAACACGGGATGTTATGGAAACTTGATGTTTATTGTCGACGGTGCAACGTTCGGTCTCTTATTAGACCATCTTCAGGACTTGGATATAGTTCTTACTCCAATGATGGAAATTCTCAAAATGCTGAAAACGGAAGGTCGTCAGTAGGGGGAAGTGTAGTTGGGGGTGGTTAGTGGATTCTTTTTCTCTCTGGAATGGGGAGCGCCGAAATGGTGAATGGTGTTAGATTGTGGGTGGTTAGCTAAATATTATATATGTGTGTGTGTGTGTGTGTGTGTGTGTGTGTGTCCGTTTAATTGTTTTTTTGTTTATGTGTGATTGGTAACTGGATTTGTCGTTAAGTTATATGTGTGTTTGTTGGTATGTTGGTGTGATTTTTTTTGATTTTTTGATTTTTTGTAAGGGTAAGATTAAGTCTAGCCACAGTGAGAAGGCGTGATATGTCTGTGGATGACTGTAATATATGCTCCCGACCACGCTGTGTTGGCTGGTTGGATGGATTTAACGGCATATCAACCCTTGTTAGGTTATTTCATGTCAAAGACGTTTTACTTTATTCATTCTTGATGGTATTCAAATTTTTAAAAACACAAAATGTGTTTAAAAACACATTTTCTATTTAACTCATAGATGACACTCTAACAGGTACTACCACTCCGGGTCAGAGTGGACCTAGGAGTAATAGCGTTGAAGGTGACCTTGCTGAGTAGTATACATATATTT
>CM042139.1:22004010-22039010 GCA_023376005.1 Doryteuthis pealeii | reverse complement strand
ATTCGATTGGAAGACACACAGACACACAGGCACAGACATATAGATTCATACAAGGATTTTTATAACTCCCTAAGAGAGTTCAATGTATAATAACTAATAAATTAATTATATACAGAGCAATATTGAACTTTCAAAGAGAGAAAAACTTAACTAACCGTCATTTGACTATAATAATCAATCTCGATCAGAAACTCAAAATGAGTCTAGCCTCTTTATATATATATATATATATATATATATATATATATATATATATATACATATATATATACATATATATAATATGTGTGTGTGTGTGTGTGTGTGTGTAAGGTAATCCAAATGACTGGTTGTAAGGGATGATTCTATTTGGGATCTTCAAAATCTCACAAAATAACCATACTGTATGCTCTTGTAGGTGCAAACATATACTCATACAAGGATTATTATAAATCCCTAAAGAGAGCTCAATGTATAATAATCAATAAATTAGATTATATAGAGAGAAATATTTAACTTTCAAAGAAAGGAAAACTTAACAAACAGTCATCACGTTATAATTTATTTCAACCAGAAACTAAAAAAATGTAAAAAAATCATTTTGAGCTCCAGTCTCATCAGACGGGTTTTACAAAATACAGGGATCCTCTGAAAAGAGACATTATATAACCCCCCCCCCACCAAAAAAAAAAATCTTCTCGTTATTCACAAAATTTATGACAAATAACAATGATAAAATTTAAAATTCTAAGCATAACAAAAAGATACAATGTATATCTCAGCTTCCTGTTCAACTGACTTCCTCATACCTTCTTCCGGATATAAATTTATTTCAACGTTTTGTTTCGTCAGTCCGGTCTTTGTTGTTTTATTGTTTTGAAGACCTCACAACTGGTCTTACTGGTGTGACTTTCCCGTTTGCTTTATTTATGTCTTTTTTCACTTTTTTCTTTTTATGGGGTTATGTAAAGGAGTCAGTATATTTGAATAAGCTTAAGACATTGCTATAGTTCAAGAATAATGTTCGTCCAGAGATAGAAGGATTTGCTTCAGAAACCTTGAGAAAAGACATGCTCGAATTAAGGTCCAACCTTCGTATCCGTGAAAATGGTTGCAATCTAGAAGATATCATTTTTCGTAAATCGCTAAAAATATATTTCCTTGGATTAAATTTTAAGACTCAAAAGACTAAATGTATACTCTTCGCGGAGAACCGTCCCGGTCTCCTGTCTCAAAAATCGCTAGTCGGTGGCTGCTGAAATAACAACACCAACTACGATTGAAGTCCGTAGCCGAAGCGGTGTCACTTGCACCCCCCCAAAAAAAACCCCACTGTATACAGGGTGACCCAGAAAAAACAGAGCCAAAATTATTTATTTATTTTCCCATTAAACTAACCCTAAACCCCAACCCTAACTCTAAACCCTAACCCTAGTTTTTTTTCAAGTGACACCGCTTCGGCTACGGACCTCAATCGTAGCTGGTGTTTTTTTCAGCAGCCACCGGCTAGCGTTTTTTGAGGCAGGGCGCCGAGGCAGAACGCTGAGGCAGGATGGCTTTGGCATTGAATAAACCATGAAGTTTGATATGGCATTAAACCAAGAAACCAAGAAAAATGGATCATCATCATCATCATCAAGACGTGCTTACAGCACGGATTTCCTTGATTCTCTCCCTCTCTCTCTCTCTCTCTCTCTCTCTCTCTCACTCACACACACACACACACACACACACACACACTCTTTCAATTATTGCTTTTAGTAATTCCTATGTATGGCATCTAGAGTCCTCACAGAACTGATGAATGTAAGTCTCTGCTAATTAGCCAATACTGGTGTATTCATGTGTGGATTCCATCTCTTTCTCTCTCTCCCTCCCTCTCTCTCTCCCCCTCCCCCTCTCTCTCTCTCTCTCTCTCTCTCGCTCACACTCTCTGTCGCTCTTCTTCTCTCTCCCATCAGTCCTAATAGGATATTGCTCTCGGCACGTCCTGTAGACGGCATCCAGTGTCTGCACAGAGCTGATCAATGTAAGTATTTGTTGGCCGGCCAACACTTTTGTGTCCATAGGAGAACGTCGTTTATTAGATCGTCCTTACTTCTATAATAGTCTTGAGAATATCTTGCTTTCCTTATTTAGAGGGTTTGTGATGGTAGGTAAGTGGTCGCACAGCTGCTGTTTTATTAAACACTGCTTTCTAGAATCCCGTCTTTCGAAATAGTTGACAAAAAATGTTCTTCTGTCAAAAGTGAAACTAAGTATCTAAAAAAAAAAAATTCCATTTATTCTGAGAATCTGAATGGTTTAGAGTGGAAAAAACCCCCAAAAAAAACAAAAAAACAAATAACAAAAAACAAAACAAAAAAAAAACAAAAACAGCAACAACAAGAAAATAAAAAGGACAAAAACAACCAACCAATAAAAACTGCTATCGTAAAGGAAGTTCTTTTCTCATTTTTGTTATTTTCTTTCATGAATATTAACTGATAAATGTTGGCTAGAAATGTTAATGAGTCGGAATTAAATGATCAGATTTCAAAACTCTACTCACTCTGTCTGTCTGTTTGTCTATCTATCTACATAATATCTTTTTCTATACTTCACTCTATATTTGTTTCTATCTATCTATATTAATTTTTTATATGTCATTCTATGTATTCCCATCTATCTACATAATATCTTTTTATATACTTCACTCTCTGTATTTCTGTCTATCTACATTGATTTTTTAATACTTCATTCTCTGTATTCCCATCTATCTACATAATATCTTTTTATATACTTCACTCTCTGTATTTCTATCTATCTACATAGATTTTTTAATACTTCATTCTATGTATTCCATCTATCTACATAATATCTTTTATATACTTCACTCTCTGTATTTCTGTCTATCTACATAGATTTTTTTAATACTTCATTCTCTGTATTCCCATCTATCTACATAATATCTTTTATATACTTCACTCTCTGTATTTCTATCTATCTACATTGATTTTTTTAATACTTCATTCTATGTATTCCCATCTATCTACATAATATCTTTTTATATACTTCACTCTCTGTATTTCTGTCTATCTACATTGATTTTTTAATACTTCATTCTCTGTATTCCCATCTATCTACATAATATCTTTTTATATACTTCACTCTCTGTATTTCTAACTATCTACATAGATTTTTTTAATACTTCATTCTATGTATTCCCATCTATCTACATAATATCTTTTTATATACTTCACTCTCTGTATTTCTGTCTATCTACATTGATTTTTTTAATACTTCATTCTCTGTATTCCCATCTATCTACATAATATCTTTTTATATACTTCACTCTCTGTATTTCTATCTATCTACATAGATTTTTTTTAATACTTCATTCTATGTATTCCCATCTATCTACATAATATCTTTTTATATACTTCACTCTCTGTATTTCTGTCTATCTACATAGATTTTTTTAATACTTCATTCTCTGTATTCCCATCTATCTACATAATATCTTTTTATATACTTCACTCTCTGTATTTCTGTCTATCTACATTGATTTTTTAATACTTCATTCTCTGTATTCCCATCTATCTACATAATATCTTTTTTATATACTTCACTCTCTGTATTTCTATCTATCTACATAGATTTTTTTAATACTTCATTCTATGTATTCCCATCTATCTACATAATATCTTTTTATATACTTCACTCTCTGTATTTCTGTCTATCTACATTGATTTTTTTAATACTTCATTCTCTGTATTCCCATCTATCTACATAATATCTTTTTATATACTTCACTCTCTGTATTTCTATCTATCTACATTGATTTTTTTAATACTTCATTCTATGTATTCCCATCTATCTACATAATATCTTTTTTATATCTTCACTCTCTGTATTTCTATCTATCTACATAGATTTTTTCAATACTTCATTCTCTGTATTCCCATCTATCTACATAATATCTTTTTATATACTTCACTCTCTGTATTTCTGTCTATCTACATAGATTTTTTTAATACTTCATTCTATGTATTCCCATCTATCTACATAATATCTTTTTATATACTTCACTCTCTGTATTTCTGTCTATCTACATTGATTTTTTTAATACTTCATTCTCTGTATTCCCATCTATCTACATAATATCTTTTTATAACTTCACTCTCTGTATTTCTATCTATCTACATAGATTTTTTTAATACTTCATTCTATGTATTCCCATCTATCTACATAATATCTTTTTATATACTTCACTCTCTGTATTTCTATCTATCTACATTGATTTTTAATATTTCAGTCTATGTATTCCCATCTACCTACATAATATCTTTTTCTATACTTCACTCTCTGTATTTCTATCTATCTATATTGTTTTTTAATACTTCAGTCTATGTATTCTCATCTATCTACATAATATCTTTTTATATACTTCACTCTCTGTATTTCTATCTATCTATATTGTTTTTTAATACTTCAGTCTATGTATTCTCATCTATCTACATAATATCTTTTTATATACTTCACTCTCTGTATTTCTATCTATCTACATTGATTTTTTTATATGTCATTCTATGTATTCCCATCTATCTACATGATATATTTTTCTATTCTTCACTCTCTGTATTTCTATCTATCTACATAGATTTTTTTAATACTTCATTCTATGTATTCCCATCTATCTACATAATATCTTTTTCTATACTTCACTCTCTGTATTTCTATCTATCTATATTAATTTTTTTATATGTCATTCTATGTATTCCCATCTATCTACATGATATATTTTTCTATTCTTCACTCTCTGTATTTCTATCTATCTACATAGATTTTTTTAATACTTCATTCTATGTATTCCCATCTATCTACATAATATCTTTTTCTATACTTCACTCTGTCCATCTATGGGTTAAATAGAAAAATGTATTTATAAAAAAATTGTATTAAGAATTGATTTATTTCAAAACTTAATTGGCATTAAATGACCCATTGAGGTTGATATGCCGTAAAACAAAACAAACCAAACCAAACTTTACTCTGTCTATCTCTGTATTTCTATCTATCTACATTAACTTTTTTATATGTCATTCTAGGTATTCCCACATATCTACATGATATATTTTTCTATACTTCACTCTGCCTACCTTTGTATTTCTATATATCTACATTAATTTTTTAATACTTCACTATGTATTCCCATCTATCAATATTATATCTTTTTCTATACTTCACTCTGTCTATGTCTACTCTCGCTGTGTGTGTATTTATATTCGTCTCTCTCTCTCTCTCTCTCTCTCTCTCTCTCTCTCTCTCTCTCTCTCTCTCTCCCTTTCACATCCGACCCCCCCTCTCTCTCTCTCTCGGATTAGACATATTACCTTCATCATTATGAAGTCGTGACGCCACTGAGGATCTCCATCACTCATCTTCGCCACCCGTCTCTATCAGCCATCGCTCCTGACAGGTCCTTTGCACAGCATCCAGTATCCTCGCAGAGCTGTTCGGGTGTGGTTTTTTGCTGGTGTGTCCGTGTGCAGATGGCCTCTAGAGAACGTCACTTAGGAATTTAACCTTTGTTCTTCATCAATATCCAGTATAACTTGTTCATCTTTTCCGGATAGTTTGTGTGACAGAAGATAAGTGGTTGAGTGCTACTTCTAGCATGTATTCGAGGCAGCAGCCAGAATATATATATTATATATATTATATATATATATATATATATCTTATTATAATGGAGATAGTGTGTTTTTCTGTCTGTAACCGAAACTATATTACTATACAAGTCACAATTCCCTTTGTTATTGACGTCACATTCACCATGAATTCATTTTAATTTTAACCTCAATTATTAATAAAATTCTTTTACATTATTAATACTGTTGGTAATATCTACATATTAATAACATACAATTATATTTATATATGCAACAAAATAGCAGTTTACAGTGTGAATGGGAAGGCTAATTTGCATATTGATATTAAAAATCTGATTTTAATAAATATGTGCTTAGTATTACTGATTTCTAATTGTTTGGTTTTATCTTCATGAATATTATCTAAAATCTCAGGGATAAATCTTAAAAGAAATTCATTAACAAGAAGAAATAACTGTAATTTTATTCTTTACTTCCTATTTTAACTAAATAGTTAAATTAGGAAAATTTAGCAATGAAAGACGGGAGTGAGAGAAGAGTAAGTTTCAGTTGTTCTTTATTTTTTATTATGCCCCCCTCTGTTTCAAATATTTTTATCTGCTTTCTTATTTAGTTTCATTAGCATTTCTAATTTGATACAATATTTTATTACATTAAAACTTAAATACTTGCACCCGGAGGGTGCATATATTTGCTAGTATATATAAATATTATATCTTTTTCTATACTTCACACTGTCTATGTCTACACTCTTTGTCTATCTGTCTATGTCTATCTTTATCTTTATTATTTGCTCTACTTAGGTATTGAGCACTTTTTACTTATTAGCTATTCTCCTAGCGGTTATATGAATATATATATATCTTATATACATATATATATATACATATAAATTGATTTTTCTTTTGGCCAAATACTGTACCAATAGATTATTTTTTGTTGGTACGACTATCTGGGTGTTTTCTTTTTTTCAAAAATATTTTTTTCTCCCCGGTTGATGTTTGGTAGTATATTTTTACAATCAAACTATTTGCTGGGTTTTTTCTTACCGCGAGGATTTACCAACACGCTTGGTATATTAAATTATATATATATATATATATATATATATATATATATATATATTACACCACCCTATCGGATGGGGTGTTAGAATGCACCGACTGCACCTCTACAGAGGGGTAAGATTCCCCCAAATGGGGCCACCTGTTGGCCGTGGGTGGCGACCCGTGATGCTTAAGGATGGAGTCTTGGTGGATGAGCAGTCCATGATCTGCAACACTCCACTTAGAACCTTACTTAGACTAGACGGGCGATCGGAGAGACCCCCACTGATCAATCGGCTGGACACGTCAAGCCCTAGCACCTATATGATTGCCCCAACCCTATTGCTCTTATAGCAAGCCCCAACCCCTTTTTATCATATGGGTGCTAGAAGGCCCTGACTGAGGGTCTACATGTCCTGGGAATGACGTTAAACTCTATTTGATGGTGAGGTTCCAGTTCTGGAGGTTTGGGGAATGTGGAGCACCCCTTCATCACTATTGCTCCCTGGTCCACTCTGACCCGGAGTGGTAGTACCTGTTAGCGTCCCATCTATGGGTTAAATAGGAAAATGTATTTATATAAAAAGTGTATTATCCATTTAGAATTGATTTATTTCAAAACTTTATTGGCATTAAATGACCCACTGAGGTTGATATGCCATAAAACAAACCAAACCAAACCAAACCAAATCAAATATATTACAGACTTTTGATCTGTAAGATACGGAGAGTAATGGACACTAACTGCCATATATATATATTTACCAACCCCTCCGCACGAGTAGGATGTGACACAAGGTCAATTTCTTAAGCGGAGTTCAACAGGTTTGAATTCAGAGTTTTCCTTCTCCTAGACCGGTTGCCTAACCAAGATTAAAGAGCCCAGTCTGCACTACTATTTTATGGAGGGAGAGTAGGATTCATACCTTTCCCAGGGGTATTAGCGCTAAGTGAAATGAAATTGCCACATCCAGGATTTGAACTCTGGGCGACGAGTCCATTTCCCATGATTTTAGCTATTACACCACGCGCTTCCATAGTTCTAACTGCCATATAAGCCCATGTCTTGTTTCCCTTTTCGATACATTTTTTCTCCTAGACTGTTTGCTTTACTAAGATGAGGTAAACCGGTCTCTACTGCTATTTATCCATATCTGAGGTGGGGTTAAAACGAGTAGATTCCTATCCTCTTTAAACAGACACGTTGGGATTTGAACACAGCTTGCCGATTCCCGTTTTCGCACAAATAACCGTTACGTAAAATTTCTTTCTCTCTCTCTCTCTCTCTCTCTCTTATATAATATATATATATATATATATATATATAGTCATCCAAAGACGGGCGCTTAGACTTTGCATGTTACCTCTCACGCTCTCTCTCTGTCTCTGTCTCACTCTCTCTCCCTCTATATATATATATATATATTCGTGTACAATACATTTGATGTACGATTGTTTCGATTGGTTTCAAAGCAGCATGTTATATATATATATATATTATATTATATATATATATATATGTGTGTGTGTGTGTGTGTGTGTGTGTGTGTGTGTGTGTGTCTATGTGATTGTGTATATATATATATATATTGAAATATAAAGAGAGAGAGAAAGAGAGAGAGAGAGAGAGAGAGAGAGAGAGAGAGAGAGAGAGAGAGCGTGTTTGTGTGGGTATCTAAGGAGAGCTTTTATATATACATATACATATATAAAAGCTCTCTCTAAGACACACACACACACTCTCTCTCTCTCTCTCTCTCTCTCTATCCATCTATTCTTTTATATTCAATATATATATATATATATATACACACAAGCACATAGACACACACATACACACACACACACACACTATATATATATATATATATATATATATATATATATAGTCTCTCTACTTTGGAAATCCCTATTCGAAATGTTAATTTTGATTTGTGTTTTCACACACCCATCTTTGTTATCGATGGGAAATATGAAACTATTTTAGCCCCAGGGCGGAACACGTATAATGTGTATAATTGTATGGAAACCACATGTGTGTATTAGTCTTATTCTGTATGTGTTCGTTGTGTGCGAATGATTGAGGAAGCATTTCCGTACATATCAATTCGTGAGTGCGTGCTCGTGGGTCATGTACAAAAAAAAAACAATTTAGTATGTGTACATGTTTAAGTATCCCTGTGATTCTGTGACTCCATCTTCTGTTTATTTCACAGAACTTTTCTAATTTCTTTCTTTCTTTCTCTTTCTCTAATCTATAATAATAATAATGGCTGGCTTCTGATTTAGGTCGGAAAATTAAAACGAAAAGTTTTTGGTGGTACACAATGACAGTTTAACAAAATAAAAAAATAAAAAAACTTTAACTAAATAGAAAATTAAAGAATAAACAACAAAAAACCAAAATTACTATACATTTAATTAACCATTGAAATTAATTATTGAATCTATTATTGAGACAGTTGTTTGTGTTAGTATTGCAATGTATAATTTCAATTAACCATAGTTTTAAAAAATATTTTTTAAAATTAAATGTATAGTAATTTGGGTTAATTTGGGTTTTTTTGTTGTTTATTTTTTTAAGCAATACGTAATTAAAAACAACCTTAATCCCCTAAAACCGTAACCCAATTCGCAAAATGTTAATTCATAGACTGTAGTTAAACTGTCATTGGGTACCACCAAAAAACTTTCCGTTTTAATTTTCCGACCTAAATCAGAAATCAGCAATAATAATAATAATAATAATAATAATAATAATAGGGTGACGCCAAAGGAAAATGATAAAATTGACAAATACCTGGACCTTGCCAGAGAACTGAAAAAGTTATGGAATATGAAAGTCAAAGTGATACCAATTGTAGTTGGTGCACTTGGAACGGTCCCAAAAGGATTGGAAAAGCGTTTGGAAAGTTTGGAAATCAGAGGGAGGATTGATACCATTCAGATCACTGCACTGCTGCAATCTGCCAGAATAATCAGAAGAGTCCTGGAGACCTGAAGAGACTTGCTGTCACTCAGACTCCAGTGAAAGACCATCAGCTAACATTGATGTGAAAACTCAAAAGGAGTAAATAATAATAATAATATTAATAATAATAATAATATCCATTTCAGCTAGTATATTAGGTCTGAGACCTGTCAACTGTTCCTTATAAATATTCATCTTAATTCCACTTTCTCCTCTTCCTTCTCCTTTCTTTTTCTCTCCCTTCTTTCTCCTTCTCTTCCTTCTTCCTACTTCTCTTCCTTCTTCTTTCCTAATCTTCCTTCTTTCTTCCCATCTCTCTCTTTACCTCTCTCTCTTTCTCTCGTCTTTCCATCTTACGCCCTTCTTTCCTTTTTCTTCTTTCTATCTCTTTCCCTTTCTTTCTTTCTTTCTTTCTTTCTTTCTTTCTTTCTCTCTCCTTTTCTTCTGTCTATCTCTCGTTCTCCTTTTTCTCTTTCTCCCTGTCTTCCCATCTCCCTCTTTATCTCTCTTTCTTCCGTCTCTCCTTTTCTCTCTCCTTTTCTTCTTTCTATTTCTCGTTCTCATTTCTCTTTTTGTCTTTCTCTCTTTCTCCCTCTCTTCCTTTTTTCTTGCTATCTCTCCTCTCTCTATATATATATATCTTTCTTTCATCTTTCCATCTCACCCCTTCTCATTTTTTCTATTATAAGCTCTTCTTTCTCTCTCTTTCTCTCTCTTTCTTCTTTATATCTCTATATCTCTTTCTTCCGTCTTTCGGTCTCACCCACTTCTTTCTCTCTCTCTCTCTCTCTCTCTCTCTCTCTCTCTCTCTCTCTCTTCTTGTCTTCGTTCTAACTCAGAGCCGCCTTTCACTTCCTCTTTTTCTCCCTTCCTCTCTTCACATGTTTTTTTACACTCTGTCACAAATCCCCAAACTTAATATCCTCATTTGTCCCTACTAAAAGCTCAAAGTGATTACAGTTCCGTCTCGAAAAGGTCACATTTTTCAACATGCATAAGGAAGTATTATTATTATTATTATTATTATTATTATTATTATTACAAACATCAATGGAATTCCTGAGAAAATCTAGGCTACCAGAACAATTTATGTATATATATATATATATATATATATATATATATATATATATATATTCAATGTTATTATTTTACTTGAAATGTTAATTTTCCATTCTCGTAAAAACCGTGATAGCCCCACATCTCTCGACATTTTTCGATGCTCTGAAATCTCAGTAGTCTTTTTAATTGTAATGGCATCACAAAGAATTACAGTAACGTTCCTAGTGCTCTAGTAATCATGGGCATCACTGTTCCATTCATATTTAAGGGTTGTTTGCTGTTTTTTCTTTCTTTAAAGAATCACACCAGGCTTTTAAAATGTTTAACCATTTGAGCCTGGCTTTTGAACTCGCTTACTACGATGTCGCTGTCTAGTATGATAGCCACTTCCATTTGAGCCTGGCTTTCGAACTCGCTTACTACGATGTCGCTGTCTAGTATGATAGCCACTTCCATTTGAGCCTGGCTTTCGAACTCGCTTACTACGATGTCGCTGTCTAGTATGATAGCCACTACGTCACGGGGAATACCCCTTCCGGTTTTGTAAAGTTACTAATTAATAAAATCGATCGTGTATTTCATTAATTGATTCTTGAAATGACATCAAATTATTCTATGAACTTAGTAGATCGTCATGGTCTGTAGGTCCTTCCTGATAGTTCTTTACTGAACATTGGGTTATTCGTAGTACTTATATACTGAGAAGGAAGCGCGTGGTGTAATGGTTAATGTCATAGGAAATGGACTCGTCGCCCCGAGTTCAAATCGTGGACGTGGTAATTGCATTTCACTTAGCGCTAATACCCTTGGGAAAGGTATGAATTCTACTCTCCCTCCAACTATGGGTAAATAATAGGGCAGACTGGGCTCTTTAACCTTGGTTTGGCAACCGGTCTAGGAGAAGGAAAACTTTGTTAAACTCCGCTTAAGAAATTGACCTTGTGTCGCATTCTGCTCGTGCGGAGGGGTTGGTAAATATATATATATATATATATATATATATATATACTGAGAAGGTTTTTTTGGGGAGGGGGTTACATAGCAACAGCATCAGGAAATAATACCCAACTTACAGGGAGAGTTGGTTTCATGCCCTTCTCAAAGGCATTCAATTAAATTATCAAAGTAGAATCAGTTACCATACCAATCTGACCTACTATTTACCCATAGCTGGAGGGAGAATAGTTGTATTCATACTTTTTTTCAAGGGTATTAGGGAAATAGATAAATGTACCATCGAATTTGGAAAGTGTTTGTGAATGAAACTAATTTCTTTCCTTTTCCTTTGTGGGTTTATTTTGATCATTTAAGTGTTTTGTTTTAATGGAATCGGATAGAAGAAAGTATGTATATGATATCCGGAATAACAAGTTCAATTCGTCGAAAAGTGGATACAAATTGTTTCTTAGAAAGAGCGCCGGGTGGTACGTTTCACATTTGCGCTAATTGAACGTAAATACTATAATGGAGTCATTATTGTAATTGCTATCATTATATTAACTGATATAAAAGTAATTCACATATAAAACTCAATACAAATCCATGTGTGTGTGCTTGTGCGCGTGCGCAACATATTTCATAGATAATACAATCTGGTTTTATGTACTGCGCCGAGGCGCGAAACTTTGATCCTAGGTAAATAACCAAGATATTTATATTAGTGGTTGGTTGGTTGGATTTTACGGCATTTCAATCCACGTTGGGTTATTTTATGCCGAATATATTTTGTTCATTTTTGTTAGGTATTCAAATTTTTTCCAAACTAAATTTTTTCAAACACATTTTTGATACTCATTTTCGATGTATTTAAACCATAGATGGGAACCTAACAGGTGCTACCACTCCGGGTCAGAGTGTGCCTGGGAGTAATGATTATAAAGAGTTTCATATATATTCCAGAAATTGGAAATTCAACACTAGATGCAGTTTAACGTCATACCCAGGACACTAAGACCCTCAGTCACCGCCTTCTAGTACATATGATAAAAAGATAGGTTTGCCATGAGGGCAATAGGTTTGGGACAATAATTTAGCTGCTAGGGCAGGACATGGCAAGATTGATCGAAGGGGGCCTCTTCAACCGCCAGTCTGGCCCAAGTAATTGCCAAAGTGGAGTGTTGCATGTCATGGACTGCTCAGCCACTAGGATTCAGTCCTTAAGCATTACGGTTCGCCACCCACTGCCAAAAGTGGGATTTTACCTCACTGCAGACAGGGTGGTATTCATATTGTAGAGTTCAAATACTAGACGTGGCTGTTTGTATTTTACTTCGTGTTAATGCCCTTGGGGAAGGCATGAACCCACCCGTTGGTAAATAGTTAGGAAGACTGAGTTCTTGAGCTTTGGTTAAGCAACCACTCAATGAGAAGGAAAACTCTGAATTCTAACCATTAGAACTCCTGTCCGTGGCAGAGGGCTTGGGTTGTAAATACATACTCAGGTCTTAGTCGGGAGTAACCATCCTAACGTGAATTTTAACGGCATATCAACCGTATAGGTTATT
This sequence comes from Doryteuthis pealeii, assembly GCA_023376005.1. NCBI lineage: Eukaryota > Metazoa > Mollusca > Cephalopoda > Myopsida > Loliginidae > Doryteuthis > Doryteuthis pealeii. The sequence continues at coordinate 22,025,794 of CM042139.1, read as the reverse complement.
TTATGCCAAGAGGTAAGGGAATTGCATTCATTGTTGGTTTATAGATAAATTTTTGTGCAGAAGTTTCGTAAGAGTTTGCAAAGAGTTATGATATTAAGTATTCCTATCTAATACAAATAATTTGCAAACAATTGTATGGTTTCAAGTATTCCTATCAAATACTAATAACGAACTAACGCAGACAGAAAAAAGGAGTTGACTGATTTTAAGGAAGAAAACAAAAAATTCAAGTAGGATTTTTCCACCGAAAATATTTTGAAAAGGACACTTGGAATTCTTACAAAAGAATTGCGTCGTCAAAAAGTGAGTCGTTGTTTTTGTTTTCGCTTAGAAAAAATCAATCATTAATTCTAGAAATATATATATATATATATATATATATATATATATATATATATATATATATATATATATACACACTCTCTCTCTCTCTCTCTCACACACACACACACACTCATATATATATATATATATATATAATATATATATATATATATATATATATAATATATATATACATATATATATATATAAAAGCAATTGGTAATTTGCTTGGAGCATTGTTAAGTATGTTATAATATATTAATATTTTGAAGGCCAATACAATGCGTATGAACAATAAAAACAAAAGATGTTATTTTTGTCTTATCGATTTCGAAGCATGAACTTCATCATCAGAGTTTATTTTCAGAAATGGACGTGCTTATGTTTTTATTTGTGTGGTTACAATTTCTCTTCTTATTTCCTTTTCTCTTTTTTTCTCTCTTTCTTCTTCTCCTCCTTTATGAATGAAATGGGCGAATAACTGTAATTTCTTATTTCTCTCTCTTTTTTTTTAAAAAATGTTTGTTGAGAACAAATGTTCCTAATACTGTCTGTCATCCGGTCAAATGTTCTAAGTTTGTTGCCATGAACAAAAAAAATTGTTTGCACACATTTATACGGCTTCACATAATTAATAGAAACAATCCTTAGTAAATAATTATGACTATTCTTAATAAAAAAAAATCATTTACTCGCTATCCGGTTGACACCGTCAAATGCGCATTTTATTTTACCGCATTTGATTATTTTCACATGTAATGTATGTAAAGTCAATAGATTGTCGGTATCAATCGGACAGCGAGGGAATCTATCCCCTTTTGGCTAGTACTAGACCAGCGGGATTGTTTGCATCTGGGTAGGAGCGCCACATCTACCGTCAGCTCCCTACTTTACTGTATTTTGCAGATTTGTTTATTTTCACATATAATTTAAGTAAAGTCAGTGGAGTGGCCTAATGTCGTTGTCAACCGGACAGGTTTTATTTTAGGAGAGGTTTCAGGAAATATATACATGTAATTTAGGAAGCGCGTGGTGTAATGGTTAAAGTCACGTGAAATGGACTCGTCGCCCCGAGTTCAAATCCTGGGCGTGGTAATTGCATTTCATTTAGCGCTAATATCCTTGGGAAAGGTATGAATCCTACTCTCCCTCCAGCTATGGGTAAATAGTAGGGCCGACTGGGCTCTTTAACCTTGGTTAGGCAACCGGTCTAGGAGGAGGAAAACTCTGAATTCAAACCTGCTGAACTCCGCTTAAGAAATTGATCTTGTGTCGCATCCTGTTTGTGCGGAGGGGTTGGTGAATATATATATATACATGTAAGTTATTGTTCTGAGGAATGTTCTCCGTAGTCACGAGTTCTTATTCATCTCGTTCAGATGATGAATAAAGCGGAATTCGAATGCTTGAAATATTCCTCTCTTTGGGAGAATATCTATCATTTTTGCTAAGTCAAATCCGTGCAATTTGACACCTTTTGTTATAGTCATTGCAAGAAAAGAAAAATGAAGCTTACAAAGCATACACGGTACCCTCATATTTTAAAGTATTGTATAAATATATATCCTTATTGAAATCTAAGTTTAGATTTGATTTCTAAAGACGAATTTCAAAACGAATTCCTTAAAAAAAGACAAGGTGTCGTTTTTCCAATGTCCATCAAACATTAAACATTTTGTTTTCTTAAGGAATGCTTCTTTTAAATTCTTTCTTAGAAACGGTCTTCCAAAATCTATATTTTAACATTCCAAAATTATATCTATCTATCTATCTATCTATCTATCTATAAGCATCTATCTATCTATCTTTCTATCTTGGTCCATTCATATCTATCTATCTATCTATCTATCTATCTATATATCTTAATCTATTCATATCTATCTATCTAATCTATCTATCCATCTATCTATCTATCTATCTATCTATCTATCTATCTATTATCTATATATCTTAATCTATTCATATCTATCTATCTAATTCTCTATCTATATAAGTCTATTAATATCTATCTATCTAACTATATATCTTCGTCTGTACATATATATCTATCTATATTTGTCTATTGATATCTGTCTATCTATCTATCTATCTATCTCTTAGTCTATTCCTGTCTATATATCTTTGTCTATTCATATCTATCTACCTATTTATTTTAGTTTATTCATATCTATCTATCTATCTATCTATCTATCTTAGCCTATTCATATTTATCAATCCATTTTTTCTATCTATCTTAGTTTATTCAAATCTATCTATCTAATAAACTATATATATATATATATATATATATATATATATATATATATATATATATATATATATATAAGGAAATGGGATTCCAATGAATCCGACAGAATCAGGTAAAATAAGGAATGAAAGAACAAAACTCAGACAAAAATGTGTAGTATATTTCGCTGGAATATTGAATTCAGCTTCTTCTGAAAAGCTTAGTTCTAAGGATCCTTATATACCCCTTACGTATTGGGCATATAATAACGAGAGGAGAGAGAAGGAGATAATGGGTTCTTACTTTTCTGCTTCTTACTTGTTCGATGGCCATTTTGGAGGGGGGCTGATTTCTCCGGGCTGTTGGACTCTTCTGTTGTTTAAAAATAAATAATCAAGACTTTGTTAGTTTTTCTAGTCTTTATTACAAAACCCTCGACCAGAACAGCAACTGCGCGGACGAGAGTCGGCATCTTGAGAGCGACGGACCCCTGCTTCCGATCCCGGCGACTATCGGCTGACAACTGCTAGGTTACTTAATTTTTGTCAATAACGGTAATTTTTCACTCAACTCTCCCCGATTTGAATTTTCAACGAACTCAATTCAAAGGCTAACCATGAATTATGTAACAAAAAGCAGCACCTGCCCTTCGCCTTAAATGGGTTAGGGCTTGGTTTATTGAACAGCGCCCTAAGTGCCATTCATGGGGGAATACTGCAACATTGTAGTAAGCGAGTTCGAACTCAAGTCGCGTTATTACGCTTAATTTCCAACTAGCATCTTGAGAAATGTATGAATCCCCTCGTCCTCCAGCTACTTACATTTGATGAATAAGACTTATAAGTAAAAGTAAGTAAAGTCGTCGGGGCGGCCTAAAGTCGGTATAAGTCAGTCAGTAAGGGAGTCTATCCCCTTTTCAATAGCGCTAGACCAAGGAGATTGTTTTAGCATCTGAGGTGGAGCGCCACACCTACCATCAGCTCCTTACTTTACCGCACAAATCCCTGCGCTACTCATACGCTGAGTTGGCGAGGACCAGTATCGAACTAGGAACCTTGTGGTTTCTAGCCGAACGCTCTACCGACTGAGCTAACCCGGCCCATGTTATAATCATGCTGCTTAACCCCGCCACTACAAGGACTACGGTGATAGATGTTGCACGCCATTCTCTTACAAATATGGCCCCGGCCACTATGTAGTACAAGGTTGCCGACCTCTCGGTCAGTACGACTACCGTTCTTCAACAAAGATGGCTTTGGCATTAAATAAGACACAACGGTTGCAATGCCATTAAACAAGGAAGCTGGACTGTATATTGATCTTACTCTTTGTTTTATAAGCTTTAAGCATCTCCCCCCCCCCAAAAAAAAAATGTCAATGCTCTTTTCAATAGCAACGTTCAATTTTCATAGTTTACATGGCTTTTCAAGCCTAGACACATAAATTGTATCTAGCAATGGGTCTCCGTAGATAAGAGAAAAAAAAGACGTTGATATAACTTCTTTCTTCTTTTCTTTTCTTTTCTTTTTTCTTTCTTTCTTTCTTCTTTCTTTCTTTCTTTTTTCTTTCTTTCTTTCTTTTTCTTTCTCTTTCTTCTTTCTTTCTTTCTGTTTTTCTTTCTTTCTTTCTTTTCTTTTCTTTCTTTTCTCTTTCTTTCTTTTCTTTTCTTCTTTTCTTTCTTTTTCTTTCTGTTGACACAGGTCTTTCTTTGTTCTTTTTCTTCTTTTCTTTCTTTCTTTCTTTCTTTCTTTCTTTCTTTCTTTTTTTTCTGTTGACACAGGTTCTTCTTTTTTCTTCTTTCCTTTTTTTTCTTTTTTTCCTTCTTCTTTCTTCTTTCTTTCTTTCTTTCTTTCCTTCTTTCTTTTCTTTCTTTCTTCTTTTCTTTCCATTTCTTCTTTTCTTTCTTTCTTTTTTCTTTCTTTCTTTCTGTTTTTCTTTTCTTTCTTTCTTTCTTTCTTTTTTTCTGTTGACACAGTTCTTTCTTTCTTTCTTTTTTCTTCTTTTCTTCTTTTTCTTCTTTTCTTCTTTTCTTCTTCTTTTTCTTTCTATTGTTCTTTCTTTCTTTCTTTTTCTTCTTTTCTTTCTTTTCTTCTTTCTTTCTTCTGTTGACACAAGTTTCTTTCTTCTTTCTTTCTTTCTTTTTCTTCTTTTCTTTTTCTTTCTTTCTTCTTTCTGTTGACATAAGTTCTTTTTTTCTTTCTTTCTTTTCTGTTTCTTTTTCTTCTTTTTTTCTTTTTTCTTTTCTTTGTTTCTTTCTGTTGACACAATTCTTTCTTTCTTTTTCTTTCTTTTTCTTCTTTCTTTCTTTCTTCTTTTCTTTCTTTCTTTTTTTCTTTCTTCTTTCTTTCTTTCTGTTTTTTCTTCTTTTTTTTTTTCTTTTTTCTTTCTTTCTTTCTTTCTTTCTTTCTTCTTTATTTCTTTTTCTTATTTTTTTTCTTTCTTTCTTTCTTTCTTTTTTCTTTCTTTCTTTCTTTCTGTTGACACAAGTTCTTTCTTTTTTCTTTTTCTTCTTTTCTTTTTTTTCTTTCTTTCTTTCTGTTGACACACGTTCTTTTTTCTTTCTTTTCTTTTCTTTCTTTCTTCTTTTCCTTCTTTCTTTCTTCTCTTTCTGTTGAAACAGGTTCTTTCTTTCTTTATTACTTTTTGTTGACAAGTTCTTTTTTTTTCTTCTTTCTTTCTTTCTTTTCTTTCTTTCTGTTGACACAGGTTCTTTCTTTCTTTCTTTTCTTCTTTCTTTTTCTTTCTTTCTTTTTTCTTTCTTTCTGTTGACAAGTCCTTTCTTTCTTTTTTTCTTTTCTTTTCTTTTTTCTGTTGACACATGTTCTTTCTTTCTTTTTTTTCTTCTTTCTTTCTTTTTCTTCTTTCTTTCTTTTTCTTCTTTTCTCTCTTTCTTTCTGTTGACACAAGTCCTTTCTTTCTTTCTTGAACTCTCTATTTTTCCAATTGCTCACAGGCTTGTTGGTTCCACGGAGGCGTTGGAATACGAGAAGGAACATTGGTTTTTGGTTTGCTTTCTTTTTCAAAAATGAAAATCAAATAAAATCCATCAACAACTTCTAACATCTGTGACGCAACGCCGATTTGGTTTCTAGGATCACTTTTTATTCTTTTATTTTTATTTTGGGGTGCTCCATTTTTGTCATCAACCTTTTTGCTTACTTAACTCTATTCTTTAAAAGAACCAATCAACAATAAGATTTTATTTATTCACGTCCGGTTCTGAAAAGTATAGAAAAGTGATACCAACTGTAAACACACACACAACACACACACACACACACACACACACACACACACACACACACACACACGTATACAAACACAAACACACACACACATATACACACATACACACACACATATATATATGTGTGTGTGTGTGTGTGTGTGTGTGTGTATCTGTGTGTGTAAGCGAACAAAACAAACAAATATATATATATATATATATATATATATATAAATATATATATTTGTTTTTTTTGTTGTTGTTGTTCGCTTATAAAATTCCTGTGCTTTCTGTTGTTGTTTATTGATTATAACGGCATATCAACCCGTCTGGGGTTATGTCATGCCTAACGGTTAGGAAGCGATGCATATCGTGTATTTATATTTATACGTTTTAGAAATTGGTTTTAAAAATGTGTTAGTATTATTGGGGATTATGTTGTATGGTATTGATTTGTTTCATGTCTATATTTAAAGGTATACTTTTATTTCCCTTAAAAAAGAGAGAATATCCTCCATGTTGACATTTTCAAACAGATCTTTCATATTGTTTGCTTTAAAATAATGGTTTCTGATGTGAGAAAAAAAACCCTGCATTTCATGAATAAGTGTTTAACCGTCAAAGGTGTTTGACATGTTCCACATTGTGGTTGTTGTTCTTGTCTGAGTATATATCTTTCTGATATCATAAAAAAGTTTATAAGAAACTAATTGACACACAAATGATATATATATATATATATATATATATATATATATATATATATATATATATATATATATATGAAGAAAAATGGAAGTGAATCCGATAGTATGTAATAATGTAAAAATTGAAAAAATACAAGTTTCATAAACGAATAATGTTCATTACGCCTACGCTGCAGTGTTTCGGTCTGTTTGAATTGTTGACACGCACACATTTTACTTAGCATAAACTGAGACGCTGATACGTAGATTAAATTTAAGACGCTGACGTTTATCAACAATTTTAGTTAACTTTTTCTTCCTCACATTTGAAGATCAACAAAAAGAAAGCCAACACACCAAAACAGAGGCTCGCAGACTTGTTGTTTTCGGTAATATTTTTTTTAAACCAAAGAAAGGCCTGATGAAGGTCAATCTAAACAGACCGAAACACTTCAGCGTAGGCGTAATAAACATTATTCGTTTATAAAACTTGTGTCTTTTCAATTTTTACACACACACACACACACACACACACACACACACACACACATATATATATATATATATATACATATATATACATATATATATACATATATATTAATAAGTCATCCACAGACACGTGTTTCGGCATTTCACGCCACTTCAGTGTGGCTAGACAACTATCTTTGGCTAGGGTCGAACTCAGGCTGACCATCTGGTAGCCTGATATCTTATCCCCTCGTTCACTGACAGCTGTAGCGGGACTGGTGTTTTTAAACTATTAAGTACATAGGTTTGTTTATGTATTTTACGGTCACAGAGAGATCAATTTTCCGGGGAAACGATCATTGCTTATATGCTTAGTAGTGAGAGTTAATTTAAATTACCAATTAGAGAGCTCATACCAAATTTATGGGAGCATATATATATATATATATATATATATATATATTGACGTGTTCCATGTATACTTCTTATATAAACAAGAAAGAATATATCCCCTCCGTCAGCATTTAAGTTTTAATGTAATAAAATGTATTAGATTGGAAAAACTATCAAAATTGAATAAGAACGCATATAAAGATATCATTCATTTGAATTATTTTTTAACTGGTTTCTTTATAAAATCATTCATAGGGTTGATTTTGATACGCTGGAGAATAAAACAATAATATTAGAGATAAATAACACAAAGTAATTATTTATTAAACCCAGTTTGTTAAAACCACTGAGCAAATTAACCACACCATATGTTATGCAAGCCTTTATTTCTTCGTGATATATAAGACACATTGTAGGGTTTTAAACGCACTAACATCATGAGCTGTTTTTAGGTAAATATAACTCAGATTATCATAGAGGCATCTTAAATAAGATGTATTCTATGCTTTAATGATTTTGACTATAAAGGGATCTGTGTGATAAAGTGAGGAGGTGACAGTAGGTGTGGCACTCCACCTCAGTCACAAAAACAATTTCCCTGATTCAGCCCTAGTGAAAAGGGGATAGACTCCCTTGCTGTCTGGCTGATACCGACAATGGGCCAATCCACATACTTTAAAAAAGTAAAGTCGTCGGGGTGGCCTAATGTCGGTATCAGCCAATCAGCGAGGGAGTCTATCCCCTTTTCACTAGCGCTAGACAAAGGAGATTGTTTTGCATCTGAAGTGGAGCGCCACACTTACCATCAGCTCCTTACTTTACCGCACAGATCCCTGTGCTACTCATAACACTGAGTTGGCGAGGACCGGTATCGAACTAGGAACCTTGTGGTTTATAGCGAACGATCTACCGACTGAGCTATGCCAAATCAAGTCATCTTTGATAAACAAAGGACTCAGGTTACTTACTGTACCTGCTGTTGTTTAAGTGGTCACCCAATTAAGTATTGAACAGGCTTATGTTGTATATTCTCTTTCCTTACTTTCTTACTTCTATTCTTCTAGCGTCTCTTCTAGCGTCTGGACTTCATCTTGGGGACTTCGTGTCTGGTCTTCCATTGGGAATTTCTCTTTATCAGAAGCCCTGTGTCATTGGTAGTTTTTAGATAATAACACAAGACTTCGATTTACTTAGATCATATTTTATCTGAAATCCCCACCAGACTACCTGCGCAGATTGAGTCGGCACTGTGCATAACACGACTTACCACCGTCGTGGCTTTGGCCGATCTAAAAAATCTCTTTCTAATCTAAACCGGAAGAGGGTCTTCTCCACCGATTCTCACGGTATCCACCGGAAGGAGGATCAGGACTGAGGTCAAGCCTTGTCATTCAATCCTTCAAGGCCGCCGGCTGAACTTATAACAGCCATTTTGGTTTCTACACTACTGTACACAAATATTAGGATTCTAATAATTATGTAACAAATACTTATTGCTAAACTTACGTAATTCCTTAGTGTATTGTGTAATTTAGTTTTAGTTGCAGACAGACATACATTTTCTGTTGCGATGTATATTTTTTTTCTGAACCTGAAATCTTTCCGCGAATACAGTCTGTACCCAACCTCTTTGCAGGAGTAGGATGTGACACAAGGTCAATTTGCTAAAAGGTTTAAATTCACAATTTTCCTTTTCCTAGACTAGTTGCCTAGCCAAGGTTAATAAAGAATAGATAAGAAAAATTAGTAATTGTTTTCTTGGTCTGACGAAGAACTTTTCAATGTTTTTTTTTATATTCAGGAAAGATGCGCTTGTAATGTAATGGTTATTGTTATAGGTGATACACCCTATAAGACTAATGGAATGCGCCGACGGGTTATTATAAGTAACAGGGACAATTGTGGCTTGGGAGTAAGCCAATGCGAGTAAGCCAATAACTCTATTTGTCGGACGTAATTTCCACTTCTCTGTATTGTATTTGTCTACTTTCTGTTTATACATTTTCCTACATTTGTTACCCGTCGTTTTGTTCTTATTTGACCCCTTAAAACCTCAGAACAGTTATTAACGTAGGAAATGGACTCGGTGACACGGGTTCATGGTCTGGACGAGGTTGGTTGCATTTTTAACATAGTTCTAATAAATAACCTTGGGAAAGGTATGCATCCAACTATTCTCCTAAACTCTCACTCTTTTTTCTTCTTTCCTTCTTTACATCTTTTCATTATTTCGATCGAAACAGATTAGCGTTATTGTTTTCACGTTCTTACCCCCTCTCTCTATATTTCTCCTAGTCTTTCTTTCTTTCTTTCTTTCTTATAATATTTTGTCTGTCTGGCATGTCCTTTCTTTCTTTATAATAAAAACGGAATGATCCATTATTTAAATGAGGTAACAACACTCATAAGAAATAATAATACGGTGGATGAGCGAAACCGGATAATCAGTATTTAAACTTTTACATTTCATCTCGGACGATTTAGACGGTCTCATTTTTAACTAGAGTGTACAAGATGATAACGGACGGAAGTTTTAAGTGACACCAGTATTATTAATGGATAATAATTCTTTCAATTCTCCGATATTTTTCTCGTTTCTTGTTTATTCAAGATTTACCCACCCACAAGACCCAGTCCCTACCCATAAGACCCAGTACCCACCCACAATACCCTGTGTTAGACTCGGCCACACGGGTTCATGGTCTGGACGAGGCTGGTTGCATTTTTAACATAGTTCTAATACCCTTGGTAAAGGTATGCATCCAACTATTGTACCTCAATATCGGATGTAGTTTAGTTTCATTCTCAGGACATACTTTTGAGGATGCGGTCGGCATATTCTAGCCCTCGTGAAACCAGTTAAATATGCGTCATGCCTTTAACCATAGTCATAGCTATGTCATTAGGCTAACAAATGTTAACACATTTTAGACGCCTAGTGAGAATCGAGCTCATTAAAGAGATGTCAAGACTAGCTTGCTAACCATTGCTCCATGGCGAGGCATTTTTGTTTTTTTAAATGAGACTTTTAAACAAGACGTGCCAGTGTTTGGCAAGGCACATAATACAGACTTGTATGAGGTATACGGACTGGTGAATACGATTCTAGATAAGACTGGCCTTTAAACAAGTGGATGAAAATCAGTGTCCCTTATGTAAAATGCAGACATAATAACTAAAAGGGGGTAAGAGCAAATGATAGAAGGCAGTAAGTTCTATAAAACCAGAAAAGGAAACGATTTATCTCCCCTGACACATGACCACCGCTCTGTCAACAGAGTATTAAACTTACACATTCTGAATTGATTTTTTTGTTGTTGATTCGAAAAAAAAAAAAAAGAAAGAAAGAAGAAAGAGAGAGAAAGTCCGCTATTCAAACTTGTCATTTTCAGCGATTTTCTTTCAGCGATTGTTTCACTGTTTCTGTATTTTACTGTTCGTGTACACTGTTTGCGTAGTCGAGATATATAACACAACATAAAAAGGGGGTATCGTAATTAAACATATTGCTATATACGCAGCTAAGCATATGCTATACGTAGCTAAACATAACCCATAACATAACACAATATGAAAGGGGTATCTTAATTTGAACATATTACTATACGTAGCTAAACATATTACTATACGTAGCTAAACAAAACCCATAACATACACAATATAAAAAGGGGGTATCTTAATTGAACATATTACTATACGTAGCTAAACATATTACTATACGTAGCTAAACATAACCCATAACATACACAACATAAAAAGGGGGTATCTTAATTAAACATATTACTACGTAGCTAAATATATTACTATACGTAGCTAACAAACCATAACTACTCAACATAAAAAGGGGCTATCTTAATTAAACATATCACTATAAACGTAGCCTAAACCATATTACTATACGTAGCAAACATATTACTATACGTGCCTTAAGCATAACCCATACCATACACAAGCATAAAGGGGGTATCTTAATTAAACATATTACTATACGTAGCTAAATACAACCCATAACATACACAACATAAAAAGTGGGTATCTTAATTGAACATATTACTATACGTAGCTAAACATATTACTATGCGTAACTAAACATAACCCATAACATACACAACGTAAAAGGAGGTATCTTAATTAAACATATTACTATACATCCTACTATACTATAGTAGCTAAACATAACACATAACATACACAAATAAAAGGGTTTATCTAACATAAACATATTACGATACGTAGCTAAACATAAACCATAACATACTCAACATAAAAAGGGGGTATCTTAATTGAACATATTACTAATACGCAGCTAAACATACCCATAACATACTCACATAAAAAGGGGTATCTTAATTAAACATATTACTATACGAGCTAATATAACACAAACATACACAACATAAAAGGGTTTATTAAAACTTAAACTTTTCTATACGTAGCTAAACTAACCATACATCAGACAACATAAAGGGGTATATAATTAAACATATTACTATGCATGCAGCAATATTGCTATACGTAGCTAAACATATTAACATACGTAGCTAAACTACTATACGTAGCTAAACATAACCATAACATACACAACATAAAAAGGGGTATCTTAATTGAAAATATTACCTATACGCAGCTAAACATAACCCATAACATACACAATATAAAAGGGGTATCTTATTAAACATATTACTAATACGTAGCTAAACATATTACTATACGTAGCTAAACATAACCCATAACATTCACAACATAAAAAGGGGGTATCTTAATTAACATATACTAATACGTAGCTAAACATAACCCATAAACAATACAACAATATAAAAAGGCGTATCTAATTAAACATATTACTATACGTAGCTAAACATATACTATACGTAGCTAAACATAACCCATAACATACACAACATAAAAAGGGGGTATCTTAATTAAAACATATTACTTACGTAGCTAAACATTTTTACTATACCAGCTAAAGCATAACCATAACATACACAACAATAAAAAGGGGGTATCTTAATTAAAAACATAATTTACTATACGTACTAAACATAACGCCATAACATACACAATATAAAAAGGGCGTATCTAATAACAATATTACTATACGTAGCTAACATATTACTATACGTAGCAAAACATAACCGATAACATACACAATATAAAAAGGGGGTTCTTATTTAAACATATTCTTAGCGCCTATTTTCACTTACCGTAACATACCACTTAAAGTGGGTGTCTTAATTGAACATATTACTATACGTAGCTAACATATTACTGATATACGCAGCTAAACATAACCCATAACATACACAGCATAAGGGGGTATATTAATTAAACATATTATTATACCGTACTAAACATATTACTATAACGTAGCTAAACATAACCCATAACAATAACACAACAAAAAAGGGGGTATCTTAATAAACATATTACTATAAACGTAGCCTAAACATATTAATATAACGTAGCAACATAACCGATAACATCACAATATAAAAGGGGGTATCTTATTTAAACATATTACTATACGTAGCTAACATATTACTATACCGTACAAAACATAACCGATAACATACACAATAAGGGGGTATCTATTTAAACATATTACATAACGCTAGCTAAAACATAACCCATAACAATACACAACATAAAAAGGGGGTATCTTAACTTAAACATATTCTATACCGTAGCCTAAACATACCCATTACCATAACACAACATAAAAAGGGGGGTATTTAATAAACATTACTATACGTAGCTAAAAACAATAACCGATAACCATACTCAACATAAAAAGGGGGTATCTTAATTGACATATTACTATACGTAGCTAAACATATTACTATACGCAGCTAAACATAACCCATAACTACATATACACAGCATAAAAAGGGGGTATATTAATTAAACATATTATTATACGTAGCTAAACATATTACTATACGTAGCTAAAATAACCCATAACATACACAACATAAAAAGGGGGTATCTTAATTAACATATTACTATACGTAGCTAAAACATAATTACTATACGTAGCAAACATAACCGATAACATACACAATATAAAAAGGGGGTATCTTATTTTTAAACATATTACTATACGTAGCTAAACATATTACTATACGTAGCAAACTAACCGATAACATACACAATATAAAAAGGGGGTATCTTATTTAAACATATTACTATAAGTAGCTAAACATAACCCATAACATACACAACATAAAAAGGGGTATTTAATTAAACATATTACTATACGTAGCTAAAACATAAACCATACATACACAACTAAAAAGGGGGTATCTTAATTAAACATTACTATACGTAGCTAAACATAGACCGATAACATACTCAACATAAAAAGGGGGTAATCTTAATTGAACATATTACTATACGTAGCTAAACATATTACTATACGCAGCTAAACATAACCCATAACATACACAACATAAAAAGGGGGTATCTTTAATTGAAACATATTACTATACGTAGCTAAACATATTACTATACGTAACTAAACATAACCCATAACATACAGAACATAAAAAGGGGGTACCTTAATTAAACATATTACTATACGTAGCTAAACATAATCCATAAGTACTTAATTTTCCACGAAAGTAATAATCAAAACCATTAGACCACGGCCTCCATGTTTTCGTCATATAAAGTAGAAATCAGTGAGCCGAGTTAAAGTCCTTGACAAAATTGTTTGTATTTCACTTCTCACTAATGATGTTCCGAAAGACATAAATCCATATATTCTCCTGTCAGCTATATAGTAGCACGGACTCGGTTCATTAGCCTTGGTTTGCTTTTTTTGTTTTACGGCATATCAACACTTTTCGGGTCATTTAATGCCGAAACATTTTTATAAAAGTTTCTATGTTAATATCTTCAAATTGGTATTAATAATTTTCCTTAACATCATTTGGTTTGGTCAGATTCGGTTTAGTAGTTTAATTGGACCATATGACCTTTAGGCACCCCTTTTTGATCACGATTAAGAAAGGACATGTTTTTCATTTACACCGTCAATATCCGGTTGTTTTAACATACGATTTTTAGATCTTTTTTGAATTATAAAACTAACCCTTAATAAACAACCGAATATTGACGGTGTAAAAAAAAAAACATGTCCTTTCTTAATCGAGATCAAAAAGGGGTGCCTAAAGGTAATATGGTCCATATTAATACTGGTGTTCCTAAATCTTCCATCCGTTATCATCCTGCAACACCCTATGGTTTTTTAACCGTTCAAATCGTTCTAGATTCAATGCAAAAATGTAACTCCAGATTATCTGGTGTCGCTTAATCGCAGATTTCTTATTTCTCCCATTTTATTTCACCCAATTTAAAAAATGAAAATCGAACCAGCTATGTTTCTTCATTACCGAAAATTCCATATTGTCTCTGAGAATTCACTCAACCAAAAACTATCTTAGAAATCTATCTTTGCAGATTGGGCTGTCTGTGACTACTGTTTTCAGAGCTACAAAGAAATTTAAAATAGTTTGAATTACAAGTTGACAAAATGACAATTGTATCTTTTTTTCAATCACTCGGTATTTACCTAACTCGAACAAAATCCACTTGATGACAAGTTCTTTTTCTTCTTGTGTGGTATTCTGGCCTGGATTAGGTGATCCGTTTGTATCTCAATAGAGTAATAGCAATGAAATAATTATTCGCCACTACCAACATCTCCACCACTTGTACCTCAATATCGGATAGGAACGAAAAGGAGTGAAAAGGAGAGGAAAGAAGCTACCGCAGAAAAGAGAGTTAAACGGAAGGAGAGACAACAGCAAGCATCACCTTTTGTTTGTAATCACTGTACCAAAGATTGCCATTCAAAAATTGGTCTGTTCAGCCACTCACATAGCTGTAGATAAAAAATGGACTCTACGCCATCGTCTTTAATAGACGGAAAGATCCCAACTTGACATTTGGGGATGCAGTCGACGGAGTGCGTATGGTGATGATGTTGTTCTGAAAGATCGAACAAATAAGTTGTTCAAGAATTCCAGTGTTAAATACTTTCAATAAGAGAAACATTTGTAAAATTAAAGATGCATAAAACTATTTCATTAGAAAATGGAAAATAAATAGATTAGGAAAATCTATTTAGCTGAGGTCGTTGAGTTCAACCCTTGGGTTAAGTAGTGCAATTTATTCAGGTTCAATGGAATAGACAGGCAAGTGATAATAAAAAAGAACCACATACATTACTATTTAATTGTTCTAGCGATGCATTTTATATATAAGGGTGCTGAGTTTAACTGTCTGTTAATTCTTCACACACACACACACACACACACACACACACACACACACACATATATATATATATATATATATGTGTGTATATATATATATATATATTTGGAGGATATGTGCTTAATTGAAGTCATCCCTAATTTTGAAAATTAATTAATTAGTTAATAATTAATGAATTTTAGGCGGGCATATATGTTCAAATGTAAGGCTAAACAAATCGAGAAATGTTTAGCCTTACATTTGAACATATATGCCCGCCTAAAATTATTAATTATTAACAAATTAATTAATTTTCAAAATTAGGTATGACTTCAATTAAGCACATATCCTCCAAAAATTGTCGGCTAAAAGCCATATCAATAAACACATTGTTTATTTACGTACTCTCATATATATATATATATATATATTATATATATATAGTGTGGTGTGTGTGTGTGTGTGTGTGTGTGTGTGTGTGTGTGCGTGTGTGTGTGTGTGTGTGTGTGTGAAGAAAATGTTTTCAAAATATAATAGACACAGGATGTTATGATCAAAGGAGCTTTTATATGTCTCTACTTAAGTATTTCGGTTTATGATAAACCATCATCAGGACAATGAAAAATAAATTTTGTAAGGGAGAAAAATGAAAAATGTTAAGTGTATGGTGAATGTGTGAATATAATGTTATTTACCGTTATTTTTTTTATGTGCGTTTATATACTCCTCAGTTTCGTCTGAGTAAAAAAGTTAGTCTTATAATGGGTTAACCCGTGCATGTGGAATTGACTAAATTAAAATAATTAAGTTATCTTAAACAACTAGTTTTACAATTGTATGTCATGAGTTAAGAATTATGTAAACACAAGAGAATAGAAAGAAAATTAGTTTAGAAATATTTTAGCAACAATAATCACCATACACTTAACATTTTTCATTTTTCTCCCTTACAAAATTCCTTGTGCATTGTCCTGATAATGGTTTATCATAAACCGAAATACTTAAGTATAGACATATAAAATTTTTCCTTTGATCGTAACATCTTGTGTCTTTTATATTTTTGAAAACATTTTCTTCACATATTGTCGGATTAATTTCCTCATCGTATTTCCATATATATATATATATATATATATATATATATATATATATATATATATATATATGTATATACATATATATATGTAAGTAAAGGATTGGGTAAATCCGACAAAATGTGGTTGAAAATAGAGGGAAAATGTGGATAAAACAACACAACAACTAAACTCAAATGATATTTCTCCTCGATCTTTTGCAAAGCTTTTTCGAATTTATTCTGAATAATTCGAAAAACCTTCGCAAAAGACCGTGGTGAAATATCATTTGAATTTAATTGTGCTGTTTTATCCGCATTTCCCTCTTTTTTCAGCCATTATATATATATATATATATATATATATATATATATACATAGAGAGAGAGAGAGAGAGAGAGAGAGAGAGAGAGAGAGAGAGAGAGAGAGTGAATAGAGAATAAATGAGAAAAGTATTAGCATAAAAAGGTGCTCAATGCTAATAAAGTCAACCATTTGACTCATCTGAAGATTGTGTAAGCATGAAACTTATAGTTATGAGTTTATAATATCCATAATATCATTATTATTGATTGTAAATCTGCTCTGCTTTATTAGCATTGAGCACCTTTTTATGCCAATACTTTTCTCATTGTGTGTGTGTGTGTGTGTGTGTGTGTGTGTGTGTGTGTGTGTTGAAAAATAAATAATAATAGAAAAAATGTAGAAATGTTCCGCACACAAAGAAAATTCTACCTTCATCAGGGTGAATTCTTATTTGAAAATGAACGTCGAATTTTCTTTGTGTGCAGAACATTTCTACATTTTTTCTATTATTATTATTTCATTTCATTTGGTTATTGAAAAATAATAATAGTTCGAATAATGTACACATGGATAAACTCCTGACCGAAACACGTGTAAGTAAAATTGATTAAAATATCTTATTTTATCCATTCTATACTTTCTTTCCTTTATTTATTTTTTCAACATACCATCGGATTCACTTCCAGTTTCATTTTTATACACACACACACACATATATATATAGGGTAAACTATTGACACGTGTTTCGAGGTTTCACCTCTCATCAGTATAGTTATACGATTTTTAGCAGCTGCCTCTGGCTGGGTTCGAGACCCTAACAAACTTACGCTCGCCAAGCCTCTTACCCACACATCCACAGTCAGTTACCAAGTATAGCAGGCTATTTAATCGCTATATTTCTAAGCGGAAATGACCTTCACCTAGAGTTCTCAAACTTTGTAAACAAAGTGAGATTTGGCTGAGCCGAATACGGTGAATTTTTGCAATTATATACCTCCTAAATAGAGTGCTCAACCGGAATTGGGAGCGTATAATAGGGTAAACTATAGACACATGTTTCGAGGTTTCACCTCTCATCAGTATAGTTATACGAATTTTAGCAGCTGCCTCTGGCTGGGTTCGAGACCCGAACGAACTTACGCTCGCCAAATATATATATATATATATATATATATATATAATACTAATAATATTATCATTAGAGGGAAAATAAAGGGTCTACCATGGATTCAATCAATTTGATTGAAACAATGGCAGAAATAAAATCTCTGATAATTATGAAAATAAGAAGACCAAGAGTGAACCCCCATAGAGAGATACCCGGTATGAAAGAAAAGAAGAGCCCAGATAGAGGAGCAGAAAATCGATTGGAATATCCAATACTCAATTGAAGATCGAAGGTAAAGATGATAGAAGCAGATATTAGAGGAACACAAAAAATCAGTATACAACACAACGCGTTTGCAATCCAGAAATGAGACAGTTACGTAAGTCGTCGGCGGCCTAATGTCGGTACCAGCCAATCAGCGAGGGAGTCTATCCCCTTTTCAATAGCGCTAGACCAAGGAGATTATTTTTAGCATCTGAGGTGGAGCGCCACACCTACCACCAGCTCCTTACTTTACCGTACAGATCCATGTGCTACTCATACGCTGAGTTGGCGAGGGCCGGTATCGAACTAAGAACCTTGCGGTTTCTAGCCGAACGCTCTACCGACTGAGCTAACCCGGCCCCTAAACAGTTACGTACTTCAACCTTAAAGTGGCAATTAGTAAGTTAATTTTGTTAGCACCAAAATAGTGACCTTGAGCCAGTCTATGTTTACCTTAGCAGATCTTATTATAATGGAGATTCGGAATCTGTCTGTAATTGAAACTACGTTTCCGGTTATGTCTCACTACCCTCAGGAATTGCGTAAGTTTATCAATGAGTATTTAATCTATAGACACAATCATTGATACATAGAATAGAATAAATCTTATTCATAAACGATATCTCTATGAATATCTGAGTTATATTTGCCTCAAAACAGCCCATGTTATTAGTGCTGTTGGTGATTGTCTTCCCTTGGATCTGGAAGAGTTATCTTCCCTCTGGGTTCCCGGGTTGACCACCAGGGGTCTGTGGTATTTAAGCGCCCATTACAAACTCTCTCATCCTCTTTTCTCCTTCTTCTCGGACTGGACAACATGGGTTAGACATTTGTGTCTACACCTCACCCTCGTGGGGACTAGAGGCTCCCACGTACGGACTAAGTCAGTAAGTGACTTTAAGCTCATGGACTATCCATAACTCTATCTATATCTTTTATATGTATATGTAGGTAACTATTGTTTATATTCTTATTGTACCTTGTGTCATACACGTATTTCTTGTATATGTTATAAATGTTTCTCCATGTGCTTTTATTAAAGTCCATCTTGTTATATGTTTAACACCCTTGTCGGAGTTGTTCGTTTCAACAAGTTATACCATATATTATAACCTTGAACCTTACAATGCGTTTAAAATACTGTATTTCATATATCACTAAGAAATAAAGGTTTACCTAATATATCGAGTAGTTAATTTGCTCACTGGTTTTAACAAAACTAGGTTTAATAAATAATTACTTTATTATTGAAAATTAATTAAAATAAGTGCAAACTTTTTATATTCGTTTTTATTTAATTTCGTAAGTCTTTCTAATTTGATATATTTAATTATATTAAAACTTAAATACTTACGCCTGGTGGAGGGCGCATATTCCTGCTAGTAGCTATAAAGGAAACACTAAAATGTGAATATCAACCACTGGCAACGGTGGGAATAGAACAGTATTCTGTATTACCTTATTAAACATTAAGAAATGCAAAGAGTGTGTTACAGTCATTATGTGGGAAAATCCTATGTCGAAAATAAACAATAGGAAATTATCTGACCAACCGAAAACAAATACAGAAAATAGACAACTACGTCAATCTCTTTTCATTGAAAATCTGGCTTCACCTATCTCTAGTTTTTCTAAAGAAAATTTAATTGTTTTTCAGATTTACATTATTTTGAAAATGTCTTCATTGTGACTACGTCAGACGAAAAGAAAAGAGAACAAAAAAAAATAAAGAAATAAAAAAATAAACAAAATAAACAAAAAAATAAAAAAATAACAAGCAAAAAAAAAAAAATAACAAGCAAACAAACAAACAAAAAAACAACAAAAACAAAAGCAAACGATGACTGAGTGCCGATTAAAAAAACCTTAACATTAATTCACCTTGAAAAAAAATCACTGATCTCATTCATATCCGCTTTATTTAAGCCATCTATATGTTAACTAGCAGCGGCTACCTGGCAAAGCACGGGTAGAGTAGAAAAAACATGGTTTAATAATCATTTGCAGATTTATTACTACTGAATAGCGAGTTCGATCCTCGCAGGATGACTCATAAAAATCACCACGTAAAATCTTATTTTAATCCGGTCTGGTGGGAAGTCAGGGAATTTCTTTTTCGTCAGAGGAGAGGGAATGACATCACATAATGATATAGTAAGAAATTTTAATTCAATGATTAACTATATTTTTTAAATAAAATAAAAATGACGCGATTTGCTAAATTTCAAATTAATATTTCAAAGCAAAAAATAAATAAATAAAGTAATCAAATTAAAGTAAAATGATAAATAATCTTTAAAAAATAACATTATTAATTCAAAGCCCGGGTAGAGGAAAACAAAGAATAAAACGTGGTGTAATGGTTAGCAAGATAGTCTTGCAGAACCATTACTACTGAATTAGCAAGTTCGATCCTCGCAGGATGCCCATAAAAATCCCCACGTAAAACAAAAACTTCTGTTATAAATCCGGCCAGGTCGGGAGTGGGGGGGGGGGGGACAATTTTTTGTTTTCGTCAGGGTAGAAGAAATGACATAACATATAACGATATAGTAAGAAATTTTAATTCAATAATTAACTGTATTTTATATATGTTTAAAAATTTTTTGAAGTTTGAAAAAGGAGACGGTTTTGAAATATGACATCAAATATTCTATTTTATGGCGTGAGTATGTGGCGCTGTAAGTGTGTTTATCGCAACAGAAAAAAAATTTTATACACACACACACACACACACACAACCACATACCTAAAAAAAAATGCACAATGTTTCCTTTCAATACACACACTTACAGCGCCACATACTCACGCCATAAAATATAATATTTGATGTCATATTTCAAAACCGTCTCCTTTTTCAAACTTCAAAACATTTTTAAACAGACTGAATGACGGATTACCACTCGCTTTTCTCATTATTCTGTGATAAATAATTTCTTATGTTATGCCCTGAAGATGATCTAATTAATAGATCGAAACACTGCAGCATCGGCCAATAAACTCACCACTTAACCCATTTAAACCTGTGTTTTTTCATTTACCTTGATATATTACATATATATATATATATATATATATATATATATATATATATATATATATATATATATATATATATATATATATATATATATATATATATATATTGGTTTGAAGGTTGATTTTGAAAGCTATCACAATGTAGATATAAAGACAAAATAAGGTTTTTGTTTGTACGTGTGCGTATGTTGTCATGTATAATATATATATATATATATATATATATATATATATATATATATATATATATATATAATGAAATGAATAAATCGTTCTAAAAACGTTTTTCATTGAATCAGAAAAATGCTCAAATAATAGCCAGTAGAATAAAACCTAAAATCATTTATTTCTTCTGTTTGTCTCTTAGTTCTGGCTTTCATTTGGCTTCTCTCCTGACATTTTGATA
>CM042139.1:21986510-21996510 GCA_023376005.1 Doryteuthis pealeii | reverse complement strand
TAAGTGAAAAGAACCTGTATGAGTATATTCATATATGCACCCATAAATTTGATATGAGCTTTCTAAGGGGTGATTTAAATTAACTTTCACTACTAAGCATATAAGCAATGATCGTTTGCTCGCAGACTAGATCTCTCTGTGATCGTAAAATATATAAAAAAAGCTATGTATTTAATAGTTTAAACACCAGCTCCCCCCCCCGCTACAGCAGCTGTCAGTGGCCGAGGGGTTAAGAAATAAGGCTGGCAAATAGTCGTCGGAGTTCGATTCTAGCCTGGGATAGTTGTTGTGTCAAGCCACACTGAAGAGGCGTGAAACGCCGAAACACGTGTCTGTGGATGACTTTTATTGGCAAATCAATGTAAAGATTTTATAACCACCCTTTTGAGAGAGAGAGAGAGAGAGAGAGAGAGAGAGAGAGAGAGAGAGAGAGAGAGAGAGAGATTATTATACTTTTTACATATTGAACTATATAACAATAGTTCTTAAGTAAACATATCACACATTGTAATAATTAAATTATCATACAGTGGTATATTATTATTATTATTATTATTATTATTATTATTATTATTATTATTATTATTATCATTTACTCCTTTTGAGTTTTCACATCAGTGTTAGCTGATGGTCTTTCACTGGAGTCTGAATGACAGCAAGTCTCCTCAGGTCTCCAGGACTCTTTTGAGTATTCTGGCAGATTGCAGCAGTGCAGTGTTCTGAATGGTTTCAATCCTTCCTCTGATATCCAAACTTTCCAAGCCCTTTTCTAATCCTTTTGGGACTGTTCCAAGTGCACCAACTACAATTGGTATCACTTTCACTTTCATATTCCATAACTTTTTCAGTTCTCTGGCAAGGTCCAGATATTTGTCTATTTTTTCATTTTCCTTTAACTTCACTCTGTGATCTGCTGGCACTGCAAAATCCACCAGTTGACAAGTTCTTTCCTTTTTGTTTATCAACACTAGGTCTGGCCTTCTCGCTGGGATAAGGTGATCCGTTTTTATTTCAAAGTCCCAGAGAATTTTATGCGTTTCGTTCTCAAGAATATATTCTGGTTTAGGCATATACCATTTTGTTGTGTGGTCAAAATTTAATTTTTTGCATAATTCCCAGTGGATCACCTTCCCAACCCAGTCGTGTCTAGTTTTGTATTCTCGTTGTGCTAGTTTGCTACATTCGCAGAGTATATGGTTAACAGTCTCATCTCTATTACCGCAAAGTCTACATTTACTATTTTGTTGGGTCTTATCAATTTTTGCTTTGATGTAGTTTGTCCTTATTGCATTATTTTTTGTGCAGCAATTATAAGTGATTCTGTTTCTCTTTTGAGGTTTCCCTTTCTTAACCATGTCCAAGTCTTTTCATGTGCAACCTCTTCTATTTGTCGTTTGAAGCGTCCGTATAATTGTTTTTCTTCCCATTTTTGTTTTCTAGTCTTTGTCGTTTTTTTGTTTGTCCATTTGCCGTTTCTACTATTGTTGGCCGCCATAAGTAGTTTGTCTTTGCTCTTCCTTGTGTAATCTTCAAGTTGCTGGATTGTGGTTTCTACGCATTCCTCTATGTTGGCAAGATCTCTTCCCCCTTCCTTTCTTGACACATACAATCTATCTCTATCATCTCAAGGGTGGAGAGCCTTGTGCATTGTCATTAATTTTCTCGTCCTTTGGTCTGTTATTATTATTATTATTATCCTTTGGTCTATTATTATTATTATTATTATTATTACTATTATTATTATTATTATTATTTTCACCCCTTTTGAGTTTTTCCCTCCAGCGTTAGCTGATGGTATTTCACTGGTGTCTGAGTGACAACAATTCTCCTCAGATCTCCGGGACTCTTCTGAGTATTCTAGCAGCAATGCAGTAGTCTGGATAGTCTCAATTCCTCCTCTGATTTCCAGATCCTTCAGTCTTTTTTTCAAGTTTTTTTTGGCCGTTCCAAGTGCACCAACTACAATTGGCATCACTTTTACGCTCATATTCCACAGCTTTTTCAATTCTCTCGCAAGGTCCAGGTATTTGTCCATCTTTTGTCTTTCAACTTCACATTGTGATATGCTGGAACCACAAAGTCCACCAGTTGACACGTTCTCTTCTTTTGTTTATTATTATTATTATTTACCTCTTTTGAGTTTTCCCATCAGCATTAGCTGATGGTCTTTCACTGGAGTCTGAGTGACAGCAAGTCTCCTCAGGTCTCCAGGACTCTTTTGAGTATTCTGGCAGATTGCAGCAGTGTAGTGTTCTGAATGGTTTCAATCCTTCCTCTGATTTTCAAACTTTCCAAACCCTTTTCTAATCCTTTTGGGACTGTTCCAAGTGCACCAACTACAATTGGTATCACTTTCACTTTCATGTTCCATAACTTTTTCAGTTCTCTGGCAAGGTCCAGATATTTGTCTATTTTTTTCATTTTCCTTTAGCTTCACCCTGTGATCTGCTGGCACTGCAAAATCCACCAGTTGACAAGTTTGTTTTTTTTAAATTTTTTTTTTATCAACACTAGTTCTGGTCTTCTTGCTGGGATAAGGTGATCCGTTTTTATTTCAAAGTCCCAGAGAATTTCATGCGTTTCGTTCTGAAGAACAGATTCTGGTTTAGGCATATACCATTTTGTTGTATGGTCAAAATTTAATTTTTTGCATAATTCCCAGTGGATCACCTTCCCAACCCAGTCGTGTCTAGTTTTGTATTCACGCTGTGCTAGTTTGCTACATTCGCAGAGTATATGGTTTACAGTCTCATCTCTATTACCGCAAAGTCTACATTTACTATTTTGTTGGGTCTTATCAATTTTCGCTTTAATATAGTTTGTTCTTATGGCATTATTTTGTGCAGCAATTATAAGTGATTCAGTTTCTCTTTTGAGGTTTCCCTTTCTTAACCATGTCCAAGTCTTTTCACGTGCAACCTCTTCTATTTGTCGTTTGAAGCGTCCGTATAATTGTTTTTCTTCCCATTTTTTTCTAGTCTTTTATTATTATTATTATTATTATTATTATTACTACTACTACTACTACTACTACTACTACTACTCCGAGAAAGCAAATATTGAAAAATGAATTTAGGTGCATAATAGATGAACGTAGTTGCGTATTTACCCTTTGTTTCTTGATGGGTCATGTAAACAGACCAACCTTCAACACTTGTGATATTGACGTAACATAAAAAAAACGTCTACCCACCCACGATATAGATCATACATATATATGGGTCATATACTGACGTCTTATCACCGTTCCCCAGAGGTTGGTATTCATACCAAGATTACCTTTGTCTGGATCAATGTTCTCTCAATGACACTAAACTGTATTTGGTTGTGAGGCTCCAGTTCTGGAGCTCTGAGTGTAGAGTACCCCTTGATAGCCATTACGCACAGTTTCACGCATAATACTTTTGCACATATAACAATGTGCTGATTATTTGTATTAGATAGGAATACTTTTTACCATATAACATGGAGGATATTCTCTCTTTTTGAGGGAAATAAAATTATACCATAGAATATAGACATGAAACAAATCAATACCATACAACATAATCCCCAATAATGCTAACACATTGTTAAAACCAATTACTAAAAAGTATAAATATGAATACACGATATGTATAACTTCCTAACCGTTAGGCATGACATAACCCCAGACGGGTTGATATGCCGTTAAAATCAATAAACAAAAAACAAACATAATCTTTTTTTAATTATATGAATCTCGCCCCTTTTCCTTGAATGGCAATCTTTGGTGCAGTGACTGCAAACAAACAGTGATACCTGCTGGATTTGCTGTTGTCTCTCCTTCCTTTTGGCTCTCTTTTCTGTGGCGACTGCTTTCCTCTTTCCACTCCTTTTCGTTCCTTGTTTGACGCCAGGTCACACGGTCTTCTGCACAAGCCTCCCATGTGTTGGTGTTAATGTGGCATGTCTTCATGTTTCTCTTGCAGACATCTTTAAAGCACATGCGTGGTCTCCCTGCTTTAAATAAATACATGTCCGGTATTATATATTTATTACGTTATTTAACCCTTTTTTTAATTATCTAAATCTCGCCCTTTTTTCAGTAACAAGAAGTTAACTAAAAAGTTTACCAATAAATAAATACCTATGATTTTGTGTGACATTTATGTGTAAAATACTCAAAATATTTATTTAATAGATAACAAATAGATGCACGAAGCATTTTATTTGAGGGGAACAGAACCAAGTTTCAATATTAAAATTACTTCATGTTTTATATTCCTTTAATAAATTTGATGGTTTTACTTACTTATGATATAAACCCTCTGCCGTTGAAATTCTAACTCTCCCCAGGGAATATCTTTGAGAAATTAACTTTAACACCACCCGGTGGGCGTTTATGTTTGCTAGTACAACATAATGAAACCAAGTTAATTTCCACCGCTTTACGATGGACAAAATGATTCCTTTCTGGATTTCAAATGCATGTTGAGACATGATGAACATTGGGATCACATTCCAACTTTTGAATCAATAGTAAAGTAAAGTAAAGTCGTCGGGGCGGCCTAATGTCGGTATCAGCCAGACAGCGAGGGAGTATATCCCCTTTTCACTAGCGCTAGACCGAAGAGATTGTTTTTTAGCATTTGAGGTGGAGCGCCACACCTACCATCAACTCCTCACTTTACTGCACAGCTCCTCACTTTACCGCACAGCTCCTCACTTTACCTGTGCTACTCATACGCTGAGTTGGCGGAGGCCGGTATCGAACCAGGAAACTTGCGATTCCTAGCCGGACGCTCTACCGACTGAGCTAAACCAGTCCTATATTGAATCAATAGTAAAAAAAAAAAAGTAAAGTCGTCGGGGCGGCCTAATGTCGGTATCAGCCAGACAGCAAGGGAGTCTATCCCCTTTTCACTAGCGCTAGACCGAAGAGATTGTTTTTTAGCATTTGAGGTGGAGCGCCACACCTACCACCAACTCCTCACTTTACTGCACAGCTCCTCACTTTACCGCACAGCTCCTCACTTTACCTGTGCTACTCATACGCTGAGTTGGCGGAGGCCGGTATCGAACTAGGAACCTTGTGATTCCTAGCCGGGCGCTCTACCGACTGAGCTAAACCAGTCCTATATTGAATCAATAGTAAAAAAAAAAAGTAAAGTCGTCGGGGCGGCCTAATGTCGGTATCAGCCAGACAGCAAGGGAGTCTATCCCCTTTTCACTAGCGCTAGATCGAAGAGATTGTTTTTTAGCATCTGAGGTGGAGCGCCACACCTACCATCAGCTCATCACTTTACTGCTCAGCTCCTCACTTTACCGCACAGCTCCTCACTTTACCTGTGCTACTCATACGCTGAGTTGGCGGGGGCCGGTATCGAACCAGGAACCTTGTGATTCCTAGCCGGACGCTCTACCGACTGAGCTAAACCGGCCTTATATTGAACCAGTAGTAAGTAAGTAAAGTCGTCGGGGCGGCCTAATGTCGGTATCAGCCATACAGCGAGGGAGTCTATCCACTTTTCACTAGCGCTAGACCGAAGAGGTGGGGCGCCACACCTACCATCAGATCCTCACTTTACCGCACAGCTCCTCACTTTACCTGTGATACTCATACGCTGAGTTGGCGGGGGCCGGTATCGAACCAGGAACCTTGCGATTCCTAGCCGGATGCTCTACCGACTGAGCTAAGCCGGCCCTGTATTGAATCAATAGTAGTCTTTTATTAATCGGTGTGTAAGTTTCTTTCATTGACTTTATTAGTAAAAAAAAATCATTTCGACTTGGTGTTGTTACCAGTGACCTTCTCTACCGGATATTAGAGAATGAACCTTTTATTTATTCATCGTTTCTTTACGAATTAAAGAGCTTTTTTTTGTTATACCTCGACTATTTATCTGTTGGCATTTACATGTCTTATTGGCTCACCATTGTTATTGTCTTGTATCCAGGGGAGACAGGCACAGTTTACAAATGTAACTTGACTCACGAGTTTAATTCAATTTCCTCGTATATCGAATCAATTTTCCCCATTGAAATAAACTAAAATGCCATTAATCCGTTCCGGATCCCCAGCAAAAAGGAACCCTGATTTTTTGTTAAGATTTTTTTTTCATAAGAAAAATAGAACTGTATTGTATTAAAACATAATCATCATCATCATCCGGCCGTGCTGTTAACACTGATATCCATGACAATCTCTCTCCATCCGTCCCTATCACTCATCATTCTCGGGAGGTCCTCTATGCAGCATCCTGTATCGGCACATAGCTGGTCAATGTACGTCTTTGCTGGTCGGCCCACACTAGCGTGCCCATGTGCTGGCTTCCACAGGAGGACGTCACTTACGAGTTCGTCCCTGCTTCTCCAGCAGTGTCCTGCGTGTCTTGTCCGTCTTACTCGGAGGGTTTGTGTGATATGTGGCAGGTGGCCGTACAGCTGTTTTCTCGTGGGGTGTTTTTTCCACGTCTTTTCAGGATTACACGCAGCATTCTTGTGCAGCTCTCATCTAGTTTATTCTCTAGTCGCTTCGGTAGGGTCCAGGGGTGCAGCCGTACAGCAGTACTGACACGACAACGGTCTCTTTAACTTGTCTGTGAGTTTGGATTTCCATAAAACATAATAGAATAGAATATAATGAATTATATGCTGTAATATGCTTTAATGTTTATTTTTCAAAATCTATATACTAATACTCGTGTTCCTTATTTGTACAACCATTATCATCTTGCAACATCCTCTGGTTAAAATGAGACCGTCCAAATTATCCATGATGTAATGCAAAAATGTAAATCCTGATTATCTGGTGTTGTTTATCCAACAAAATCTTATTTCTTATGAGTGTCGTCACCTCAGCTAAATAATGGAATATTCCGTTTTTATTATAAAGAAAGAAAGGGAAGAAAAAGGACAACCCATACAGAAAAAAAATATAACAAGAAAGAAAGAAAGAGAGTAGGGGAAATGTAGAGATAGTAGTGAGCGTGCGGAAGTGATAACGCTAATCTGTGTCAATCGAACATTATGAAAAGATAAATTGAAGAGAGAGAGAGAGAGAGAGAGAGAGAGAGAGAGAGAGAGAGAGAGAGAGAGAGAGAGAGAGAGAGAGTTAAATCAAGATTATTATACTTTTTACATATTGAACTAATCCCAATAACTCTTAAGTAAATAAGTAGACGGGGTGGCCTATTGTCGGTATCAGCCAGACAACGAGGGAGTCTATCCCATTTTCACTAGGGCTAGACCAAGGAGGTTGTTTTTTAGTGTTTTGGGGAGCGCCACACCTACCATCAACTCCTCACTTTACTGCACATATCCCTGTGCTACTCATATGCTGAGTCGGCGAACTTGTGTTTCCCAGGCGAACACTGTACTAACTAAGCCCTTACTGTGGTCTGTCCACAGGTACTGCTAGTAAATAAGATTTTCCTTTGGCGTAATAAATTTGGAAACTTTAATGTTTTTAGTGAACTTATTAATATAAGCGTATCTGAAGCTCGCTCCTAACTCAAATTTTATCTCGACTGAGTGACAGACAGCTCATAACTTTGACAACTTATAATTTGGGTCACCCGTAAGTCAAGGTACCAAATTATTCAAACAAATTTGCTTGAAAATAATAGAATCCTTATTGTTTTCAAGTTTTTAAAAAAATAATGATATCGTCTTCTTCTTCTTCTTCTTCTTCTTCTTCTTCTTCTTCTTCTTGTTGTTGTTATTATTATTATTATTATTATTATTATTAGCAAATATATGCACCCTCCAGGTGCAAGTATTTAAATTTTAATGTAATAGAATATTATACTAAATTAGAAAGGCTAATGAAACTAAATAAGAATGCAGATAAAATGATTTGAAACAGAGGGGGATATAATCGAAAAATAGAACAACTGAAACTTACTCTTCCATCACTCCTGTCTTTCATTGCGAAATTTTCCTAATTTAACTACTTAGTTAAAATAGGAAGTAAAGAATAAAATTACAGTTATTTCTTCTTGTTAATGGATTTCTTTTAAGATTTATCCCTGAGATTTTTGCTCATATTTACCAAACAATTAGAAATCAATAATATTAAGCACATATTTATCAAAATCAAATTGAAGTTTAAATAAAAATAAGATGTGACGTAAATAACAAAGGGAATTGTGATGTGAGTAGTGATATAGTTTTGGTTACAGACAAACACACAATCTCCATTATAATAAGATTATTATTATTATTATTATTATTATTATTATATTATTATTATTATTATTATGTATCATATACATTGTAATATATATTGTTATTATCATATGATACGCCATGTGATGGGCATGCACACATATATCATTATTATTATTATTATTATTATTATTATGTATCATATACATTGTAATATATATTGTTATCATCATATGATATGCCATGTGATGGGCACACACACACACACACACACACACACACACACACACACACACATATATATATATATATATATATATATATATATATATATATAGAGAGAGAGAGAGAGAGAGACGGGGAGAGAGAGGAGAGATAAAAGGCCGGTTTAGCTCAGTCGGTAGAGCACAGATTGGGTGCTGACGCCAGGTGTGGGGCTCCATCTCAGCAAAAACAATCTAGCAAAAAGGTCAAGCGAAAAGGGATAGACTCCCTCGCTGTCCGTTTGATACCGATGTTTAAAATAGAAATTAGAAGGCTGTTGACAATGCAATGGAAGAACAATAGGTGATGAAAATGATGTTTATTTACCTGTTTCCTAAATATTTTCGTGATAAAATCCCATCCTCAGAGATTTCGGAGGTATATGTGTTACTGCGCTGGCACAAGCGTTTATTATATATACATATCAGTCTACTCATATCTATCTATCTATCTATCTATCTATCTAACAACGAAGAGGGGGCGTTTATGAATATACGTACAATATAAATGCCTGAAGAAAACAAGTGCATAGACATAGGTGTAAAGTAAAGTCGTCGGGGCGGCCTAATGTCGGTATCAGCCAATCAGCGAGGGAGTCTATCCCCTTTTCACTAGCGCTAGACCAAGGAGATTGTTTTTTGCATCTGAGGTGGAGCACCACACCTTCCATCAGCTCCTTGTAAAAAGTAGTAATTATGTATAATAAAAAAGTTCAAACGCACGCACGCTTGCGCGCACACACACACACACACACACACACACACACACACTGACAGAGCATGGTTATATACGCATACGTTTATATACGTGTCTGTACTTGTGATAAACCTTAATGCGTGTTTTATGGAACAAGTCACACAAATTTGACAAAAATTGTTCACCTGTAAAATTTTAACTCTATAATGACGTAAAAAACTTAGAGAAATATTTGAAAAGATTTTTTCATGCTCTAATTACTTAAGTTCTCATTCAGTATTATAATCATTTGTTCCTTGTAATGATGACGTAGAAAACTCTAATAATAATAACGCATAAAATTCTCAGGGACTTTGAAATAAAAACGGATCACCTTATCCCAGCAAGAAGATCAGACCTAGTGTTAATTAACAAAAAAGAAAGAACTTGTCAACTGGTGGATTTTGCAGTTCCAGCAGATCTTCACAGGGTGAAGCTGAAGGAAAACGAAATGCCAATTAAACTGCATCTGTTAGTGGGGGGTGGGGGTGTAATTTGGCTTATCATGTCTGAACGTTTGTTCATCAGACCGTCATTTTGTTCGCGGTCAAAATCTGCTCTGATTGGTAGAGAAAATACTTAGGTATTTTCATTAGCTTCAAAGATACGTGCTCTCGCTAACGTAAAACCGACGCCTTTGTTGGGGTGATCTTCTATGCAAACAAAAGCTGCCAATTTATTAAATAAATCAACACAATACAATATTTACCCCATGTATAGATATTTATAGCGCGTAGTGTAATGGTTAAAGTCATAGGAAATGGACTCGTCGCCCTGAGTTCAATTCCTGGACGTGGTAATTGCATTTCACTTAGTGCTAATACCCTTGGGAAAGGTATGAATTCTACTCTATATATATATATAGAGAGAG
>CM042139.1:21971510-21981510 GCA_023376005.1 Doryteuthis pealeii | reverse complement strand
CACACTCTGATCGATGATAAAGTGTCTAGCCGCACGACGAGCTGCTCGCTGGTCCGTCAAGTCATAGTGTTCATGCACCCCGAACGAGAACCCACCAGTAGATACGCAGCGCGCTACGCTGCGCATCCACTCTAGCGATCGATGCCTCTACATCACGAGCGTGCGAATACACAAGCAAGACCGAAACACCGTGCGCAAGACCAATCAGCGCCGATACGTTCACATCTCACCAACCAACCATCCCGAATCACCCGTCGCGCGTCCCAACCCACTATGCGCATCATCGCCGCACAACCTAAGCACCGCGATCCGTGCCAGCCACTCACATCGCTCACAGCAACGGACGCACGATAACGTAATACCTCGATCGACATCACCGACACGCACCGGCACCCAGCTCCCGAGCAACCCAACGCTGACACAACACAAACACCACATCTCCATCGCTGACGGACCCACAACTACCCCCGAACAAAACCACTACTCGAGGCCCGTCCCCGTCGCACAAGAAGACCTGCGTGCGTGTGACGACTGCGCGCAACGCGCGATACCACCCCGCACACTCTGCCCACTCTCCCCCCCACCCCATGCACAACCCACCGACGCCGCATTCCACATTGGCGGAACGACCCTTCTTGACTTGACGTGACCTACCTCACCATCGCAACTAAACACAGCAAGCGACCGGCCCTCCACAATCATGCCACAACGGCTGACCACCATGCACGTCTGCATCATCAGCACAGCACGCAACCCGCACGTCCAGCCACCAACCAACACCGACGCAGATGAACCAGTGAAAGGCGAACCGCGCACCACCCTCGGCACCGATGCCCGACCACACACCGCCCACCCGCACTATCAGGCCACCGAGGCAGGACCGCGAGCACGAGTCCGCACAGTGATGAGTTATGTCACCCCAGGCGACTCCGCCTCACCGCGCTGCAGACGATCCTACCCCGGCCGCCCACCATCCCACCAACGACCGCAATCGAACGCAGGCACTGACCACGTCCCACTACCCGACGACGACGCAGTCAGCGCACCGCCCTGCGCCAAGTCATCCAAGCCAGTCACCCCGAAACACGCATATATATTCCCACTACAACCTTCTAGTAGCCTAGTTCAATCACTCACTGAGTCCCTACGCCCTCAGCCTGCATCCTCTTGGCAAATCGTGATCCGGGCACCAAGCTCGATACCCATCCGCACGACCCTCTTTGCCCCAAGTGACACTCTGGACACAGCCGACTGACTGCCACACACCATCGGATGAACGCTAAAAAATATTGCTCACCCTGAGCGCGCAGCACCTGCAACGTCTTTCACGCTCCACACAGCACATAACACGCACCGGCTCCGTAGACAACAATCTACCACTATATTACCAGACATGCGCTCTCGGGAAACGATCAGCATCTCCACTCCTTGATGTCAGACTCTGACACGCACGAACATGTCAACAGCACCCCGCGACCCATACATCACAAGTCCCTGACCAGACCGTCATAGAACAAGTCATACAACCTTCACCAGCGAACAACTACAAAAACCCCGACACTCGACCACTACATCACCCACCCCTTACCCGCTCACGCCCGTGCGCAATGACGCGGACGCCAAAGTAGCATTGTAAAATACGTATCAATGCCGGTAAGCTTCAGTCGGTAGAGCGTTCGGCTAGGGACCACAAGGTTCCGTGTTTGATACCGGCCCTCGCCAACTCAGCGTATGAGTAGCACAGGGATATGTTGCTTGATGGTAAAATGAGGAGCTGATGGTCGGTGTGGCGCTCCACCTCAGACGCTAAAATAATCTCCTTGGTCTAACGCTAGTGGAAAGGGGATAGACTCCCACGCTGTCTGGCTGATACTGACATTAGTCCGCCATAACGACTTTTTTATAACTGCATAAGTAAAAGATCTTAGTCTGATAGCATATATATATATATATAATATATATATATATATTCCTCTCTTTCTGTGTCTGTGTCTGTCTGTCTGTCTCTCTCTCTCTCTATATATATTATCTTTCTCTATCTGTTCATGTGTCTTTGTGTGTGTCTTTGTGTTTGTGTGTTCATGTGCGTTTGAGTGTGTGTGTGTGTGTGTTCATGTGTGTGTGCGTGTTCATGCGCATTTGCATGTATGTGTTTGTGCCCCTGTCTGTCTGTTTGTCCGTGTCCATGAGCGTTTGTGTGTGTTCATGTGTATGTCTGTGTGGGTGTGTTTGTGTGTGCGCGTTTATCTGTGTGTGTGTTCATGTCTGCTTGTTTGTGTGTGTGTTTATGTGCTTTTGTGAGCGTATGTGTGTTCATGAGCCTTTGTGTTGTGTGTGTGTGTGTGTGTATTCATGTTTGTGTGTTCATGTGTGTGTGTGCTCATGTGCGTTTGTATTTTTGCGTATGTCTGTCTGTCTGTGTCCATGGGCGTTTCTGTAGTTGTATGTATGCCTTTTTTGTGTGTGTGTGTTCATGTGTATGTATGTACGTGTGTATGTGTGTTCAT
Organism: Doryteuthis pealeii; assembly: GCA_023376005.1. Taxonomy (NCBI): domain Eukaryota; kingdom Metazoa; phylum Mollusca; class Cephalopoda; order Myopsida; family Loliginidae; genus Doryteuthis; species Doryteuthis pealeii. The sequence goes on along the minus strand of CM042139.1, from coordinate 21,979,003 downwards.
GTGTGTGCGTATGTGTGTGTCTCTACGTCTGTGTGTGTATGTGTGTAATTCTAAACTTATCATAATGCAATCACTTAGACCCCCCTAATTCTCTAAAAAGTTAACGTAAATAGCTAAAAAAGCTTTTTAAGTTCCCAGTCTCTCTGATGTTGATTGGTGCATTCAAAATTTAAAAAAAAATAAAAAGGGGGAACGAAACGCGTAGATGATTTACGCTATAAAAAGTGGTAATTGATCTTATAGATCTTCTTTCTGTAAATAGACACAAGCCAGATAATAAGACTTATCTGTTTAAGCAATACAAACTACTGCTATAGTTTCTATTTTTATTTGATTTGTTATCCGACTATTTGCGGTTCAACCAGATTGAATTTAAATATATATCATTTATGTCTCTCACTGTATTAAACTATGCCATATGAAATGAAATTTGAAAGAATCTTATAATGGAGAGATAGTAATTAGGAAGCGTGTGGTGTAATGGTTAAAGTCATGGGAAATGGACTCGTCGCCCCGAGTTCAAATCCTGGACGTGGTAATTGAATTTCACTTAGCGCTAATACCCTTGGGAAAGGTATGAATCCTACTATCCATCCAGCTATGGGTAAATAGTTGGGCAGACTGGGCTCTTTAACCTTGGTTAGGCAACCGATCTAAGAGAAGGAAAACTCTGAATTCAAACCTGTTGAACTCCGCTTAAGTTCTATATCAAAATTATTGAATTTAGAAGAAAGAAAATTTTGTTATTCTAAACGTTTAAACCCATCTAAAATTGAATAGAATATTATTAAATTTTGATATTAATCTTGCTAGAAATTACGATTTAAAAAAAAAAAATCAAGGTTGTTTGCTTGTTTGATACAGTGATTATCGTAGATTTTAGAAGTTTTTCGTATTTTTTTTATTTTCCTTATAAAGGGACATATAAGCCTCTTTTAAATTAAACTTCTGAAATTTTTCAAATTGACATAAGGCAAGTTTATTTAAACTATCTATCTTCTATCAAGCATCATTTTCATCACTAGCAAAAAAAAGAATTTTAAAAATGAATAAAATAAAATGAAATAAAATAAAATAAACACCCTCCGAGTGGTGTAAAGAATATTTTTTGAATGATATTGCCTGAGTGTATTGGAATTAAAAATCCAATGTTAAAGTGTTTGTATCATAATTAAGTAAAATCATCAAATTTATTAAAGAAGTAAAAAATAGAGCAATTCAAAATGGAAACTTTGTTCTGTCCCCTCAAATAAAATGTTGCGTATTAATCATTGATTAAATAATTATTTTGAGTATTTTACACACAAATTTCAAACAAAATCGTAGATTTTATTGTTTAACTTGCTCTAAATGCCTTAATTACTATATAGGAAGTACAATAAGACCCCTCCACATTAGAATTAAAGAACATATCCACACACGTGCATCCTCATTCCATAAACATTTAATCAAATGCAAAAATAAGGACAATAGTTTTTTTCGTTAAGATTGAGACAATAATACGCAACGTTGGTAATCTCAGAATTAGAGAAAGTTTATTAATAGCTAAATTAGGTCCTCGTATAAACAATAGATTAAAATTAAACACCGAATATATAATTAATTAAAATACACATTCCATATATACACATATATATACATAAAACAAATAAATAAGATAAATACATAAATAAATAAATAGATAAAAAGAATGAAATTGAAATTGATTGAACAACGGCTATTCTTCCGCGTGGAGTTATAAAAAAAACCCCATGAGACGCGTGTTTATTACGTCCAAAACAAAAACCACACAAGACCGCGTCCATTTCAGAAAAAAATGTCTCTGATGATGAAGTTTCTTTGAAATCGATAAGACTGAACATTATGTTATTTTTATACGCATTGTAATTGCTTTCTTAACATAAATAAATAATAATATACTTAACAATGCTTCAAGCAAATTATCAAAATCGTAGATGTTTATTCATTTGTAAACTTTTTTGTTAACTTTTTATTTAAAAAGTTCTTCTGAAAAAAAGGGCGAGTGTAAAAAAAAAAAAATAATTAAAAAAATTAATTACAAATTTCGCAAATATTTTTTCCATTTAAAGTAATAATACAACCTTTTAATTAATTAGTTTATTTATTCAAATTGTCATTATTACAATGAACAGCTTATATTTACTTTATTAATACTGAAAATCTAAAATGATAAATTAAAATATATATAGTACAGGGTTGTTCTTTATTCTATGTATTAACGATTTTGGGTATTATGACGTAATCAGTGACGTAGTTTCGGTTACAAATAGATAGAAAGCAAATCTCTATTATTAATAAATAGAGGCCTGCTGACAGCACAGATTCTTTTTATTTTCTCTTGCCACCCATCCCTATCGGCTATCGCTCCATGTAATTCCTCTAGACGGTATCCAGTGTCCGCACAGAGCTGATGAATGTAAGTCTATGTTGGTCGGTCATCACTGGTGTGTCAACGTGTAGGAGTTCATAGAAGAAGGTCGCTTACGATTTTATCCTTATTTTCCAGCAGTGCCCAGTATTTTCAGATTGGTGGTAAGTGGCCGCACAGGTGTTGTTTTGTAAGATGCTGTTTCTGGCAATTGGTCAATACAGAACGAAGCATCCTTGAGTAATTCCCATATAGACTTTTCTCTATGCGCTTCGCTAAAGTCAGGGTGGTGCAAACATACAGTAGTACTGAGACGACAACCGATTGGGGAAAAAAACTGAGTTCATATAACTGCTGTTCCTTAGATTATTTATTATTATTATTATTATTATTTATTATTTATTATTATTTCTTTATTCATTAAAGTCAGAGTGGTGCAAACATACAGTAGTACTGATACGGCAACCGATTGGAAAAAAACTAGTTCATATAACAGCTGTTCTTTGATGATGATGATGATGATGATGATGCCTATTATTCTTATTCATTAAAGTCAGAGTGGTGCAAACATACAGTAGTACTGATACGGCAACCGATTGGAAAAAACTAAATATAACAGCTGTTCCTTGATGATGATGATGATGATGATGAGCCTATTATTTCTTTATTCATTAAAGTCAGAGTGGTGCAAACATACAGTAGTACTGACTTGATACGACAACCACTTGGAAAAAACTGAGTTCATATAACAGCTGTTCCTTTGATGATGATGATGATGAGGAGGAGGAGGAATGATGATGATGATGATGATGATGATGATGTTTACTATTTCTTTATTCATTAAAGTCAGAGTGGTGCAAACATACAGTAGTACTGGTACGGCAACCGATTGGGAAAAAAAACTGAGTTCATATAATCGCTGTTCCTTAGATGATGATGATGATGATGATGCCTATTATTTCTTTATTCGTTAAAGTCAGAGTGGTGCACACATACAGTAGTACTGATACGGCAACCACTTGGAAAAAACTGAGTTCAAATAACTGCTGTTCCTTTGATGATGATGATGATGATGATGATGTTGATGATGATGATGTTTATTATTTCTTTATTCATTAAAGTCAAAGTGGTGCACACATACAGTAGTACGGATACGGCAACCACTTGGGAAAAAAAACTGAGTTCATATAATCGCTATTCCTTAGATGATGATGATGATGATGATTTTAATAGGATGAGATCTGGTTTTCAGTTTGATCCCGGAATTTCACAGAATTTAGTCATGATAGCCAATCAGGATTACATTCCTGATACAACCATTTCTATTAATAATGGATGTTATTTTTTGCAAAGTGCTTTATTAAAGGACATCGTTTACTCTTCATTCCATTCCGGACGCACTCACAACGGCCTGTAAGATATACAATAAAGATATTCAATAGAATGTGTTCCAGTTTTTAGATCCCGTATTTTAAGAGAATTTAGTCGTAATAGCCAATCAGAATTATTTTCATGATACAGTCATTTCTATTAACGACAGAGAGTTGGTGTTTATCTATGTCACATTACCCAAAATCGTCAATACATAGAATAAAGAACAACCTTATATTATATACATTCAAAATTTGAGTATACAAACGTAGATGGTACTTATTATTTAAAAAAAAAACATTTTAATAAATACATGCTCGGTATTATATATTTATATATAGTTTATTGTATTCTAATATATATTTAAAGTTAGCTAAAGTATAGAGTTTTACGAGAAAATTATTTACAAACAAGAAATGATCATTTTTTTTCAGTATCAAGAGCTTAACTAAAAGGTTTACAAATAAATAAATACGTACGATTTTGTGTAAAATTTATGTGTAAAATATTCAAAATAATTATTTGATTAATAATTAATAGATGCGTGTAACATTTAATTTGAGGAGGACAGAACTAAGTTTCCATTTCAAATTGTTTTATTTTATTTATTTATTTTTTTTTTTTTACTTCTTTAATAAATTTGATGGTTTTACTTACTTATGATATAAACCCTGAATTTTTTACTCCCACCCCCCACTCAGGCAAAATCTTTTAAAATTAACTTTTACACTGCCCGAAGGTTTTTTTTTAATAATGTTATAAAGTTATTATAATGGAGAGTATGTGTGTGTCTCTCTGTAACCGAAACTACGTCACCACCAACGTCAAAATTCCATTAGTTATTTACATGTTTAATAAACATGAAAGAACATTCCCCATTACTCCCAGATCCACTCTGACTCGGAGTGGTAGTACCTGTTAGGGTTCGACGTATGGGTTAAATAGAAAGAAATGAGTTTAAATAATGTGTTTAAAACTGAGTTAAAAAAAAAAAGATTGAGTGCCCATCAAGAATGAATAAAACAAAAACGTCTTCAGCATAGTTGACCTCCTTTCGTCTGCGGAAAACTATGGCGTAGTGTCCAATTCTTTTTTTAACTACGTAGCCTGGTCTGGTTGATATGGAGAATGTGTTGTTGCCTAAGTAGCAGATCCCCCCTCACTACACTGTCGCTGTGGTCCAAAGGAAAGGTAAGAAACCAATGCAGTTTTTCAACGGCAGTGTCGCAGGAGTTGCTGTGTAGCACTGAAATTCAGATGGTACTCCATCTTTGGGAGTCCGTCTTCAGCATGAAATAACCTTATTGGTTGACAGGCCGTAAAATCCAACCACCAACCAACCAACCAACCAACCAACCAACGCCTCTGGTATATGCAGTCAAACACGTGATACTGATCCATGCAATTTGGTCTGGGTTTTTTGTTAATGAATATTTCGTTCTTGAATAAAAAAAAAAAATCAATTTTGTTTTCTTGTTTTGTATTTATAGAAGGAATAAAATGGTGAATTACAAAACTGGGAATCTTATCCTCCAGCGACTTAGCGAAATCCGTAGATGTGCACGTATTTTGTTGTCCTTGCAAATATGAACAAAAAGTGAGATTCGCCTTGAGATGATATTAAAAGGCATTGAAATTAATAGCTTGAACTTTCGTTATAATCCCGGGCTTAGACTTTACTCCCTCTTCATTCATTAAATCACACACACACACACACACACACACACACACACACACACACACACACTCTCTCTCTCTCTTCTCTCTCTCTCTCTCTCTCTCACACACACACACACACACACTCTCTCTCTTTCCCTCTTCGCTTATATATCTCGTTAGCCCTCTCTTCGTTCTCTTTGGGCCCCCCTCTCTCTCTCTTTCGTTCTCTTTCCCCGTCTTTCCCCCCTTCTCATCTCTCTCTATCTCTCTTTCTCTCTCTCTCTTTCTCTTCTTTCTCTCACTCACTCTATCTCCTTTCCGTTCTCTTTTCTCTCTCACTTTGCTATTCATTTAACTCTCTTCTTTCTATGGTCTCTATCTCATTATATATCCTCTTTCTCACTCACTCACTCTCTCTCTATCTTTCTCTCTCTCTCTCTCTCTTTCAACTCTCTTATTTCTATCTCTCTGTTTCTCTCTCTCTTCTTTCACTCTCGCTTTATTACTCTCTTTCGTTCTCTTTCCCCTTTCTCTCTCTCTCTCCTCTCTTCTTTCTCTCTCTCTCTCTTTCTTTCTTACTGTTTGTCTTGCTGTTTATCAGTCACTGTCTCTATGTCTGTCCTCCTCGTTTCCGTCTCTCTCTGTTTGCATCTATCTATCTATCTATCTATCTATCTATCTATCTATCTATCCAATCTTTTCCCGACTGCTGTATGATTCTCTTTGTCTGTCTGTCTGTCGTCTGTTCTGTCTCTCTCTCTCTCCCCCTGTCTTTCTGTTTCTTATTGTTTGTCTGGTGTTTATCTGTCACTGTCTCTATGTCTGTCTGTCTGTCGGTTTCTGACTCCCTTCTGTTTCTATCTATCAATCTATCTATCTATCTATCTATATCCGACTGATGCATGTCTCTCTGTCTCTGTCTCTGTCTCTTCCACTCTGTCTGTCTCTTCCACTCTCTCTCTCTCTTTCTTTCTTTCTCCCTCCCCCCCCTCTCTCTCTCTCTCTTTCTGTATATTACTGTTTGGTGTTTTATCAGTCATTGTTCTCTATCTCTGTCTGTCTGTCTGTCAGTTACCTGTTTTTCTCTTTTGTCTGTTTGTCTTGCTCCCGCTGTGTTCTCTTCGGTTCTATCTATCTATCTACTCTATCTATCTAACTTTGTATCCGACTGATGTATGTCTCTCTGTCTCTCCGCCACATCTCTTCTTTGTTTCTTATTGTCTTATTTGCTGTCGTCTGTGTTTCACTGTACCCCCTCTCTTCTCTCTCTCTCTCTCTCTATATATAGTATTATAGTATATACTATATACTTATTATAATATATATATATTTTGTCTATACCTCTCTCTCTTTTCTGTCGCCTCTCTTTCACTTCGTTTATCATCTATCTATCTATCTATCTATCTATCTATCATCTATATGTATGTATCCAAACTGTCTCTCTTGTCTCTATCTCTTTCTCTTTGTCACTTCGTCCCCCATCGTCTCTTCTTCTGTTTCCTGCTATGCCCTTGACATTTATCTGCTGCATCTACCATTATCAAAACTTAGCATCTGAACACCGGCATAATATACTAAACATCTTTAATAATTAACGCACAACCTAATACGGGTGGTCTATAATAAAACCTTCCACAATTTAATTAACCTCCGTGCACACATCCTTAGACTAATGAGAACAATGACAATATAAAATAATCTCACCGAAGACGATCAATGGATGTGATTGAAAGCGCTTGGGAGCTAAAACCTAGAATATCTTCTCTATCAATTGAACCAACAAACATAAAGAAACTAGCAGACAATCTAAATAAAAATCAACAAAGATCATCATAAAGAACTCTTCCATGGTCTTTGATCCACACATGCTTTAAACAAAAAATATACTACTATTATAAAATTACAGAAACACGCATAAACCTATGTATATATATATGTGTATATGTATATATAGTATGTTATATATATAGATATATATATATATATATATATATATAGTATATATATGTACGTATGATCAAAAGCACTGGAAGAAGAACAGCAATATCCCTGAAACACGTGATTGACGTATTGT
>CM042139.1:21929178-21971500 GCA_023376005.1 Doryteuthis pealeii | reverse complement strand
TACGTGTTGCGTATGTTGATAATAGAAATTCTAATTTTCTGATGAAACGATACATTTTGCGGACCTTCTTCTTTTTTTATATAAATATTTACATTTTTCCCCGTTGGAACCAGAACAACATTATATATTATAATTATTAATTTATATATATATATATATATATTATATTATTATTGTGTGTGTTGTGTGTTGTGTGTGTGTGTGTGTGTGTGTGTGTGAATTGCAGCGCATTTTTTCATTTTTATCTGTGGAATTAAACAAAGCTGTGTCCTCCTGTTTAGCGTTTATTTGATTTGTATGCTTTTAAAGCTTTCTGACAACTTTTTTATTTGATGGAATAGCCCCATTTCACAACATCTAAAATTACATTCTATGTCCCACTTCTAATTACAGAATATTGTAAGGAAATACGCACATTCTGCACAATAGAAAAAAAATAAACAAAATTCAATACTAGAAGCTTTAAAAACAAACAATACAAACCATCCTTAAATAAATTATATTTCAATGCAGTACTAACATTTTAAAATGTCTATAACACTTTTTTCTATCATTCTCTCCCCTTCCAGCTTCCATCCTTAATATACTATCTTTAAAAAAAACTGGAACATCATCACCCTGATGATCGCACTTCGAAGTGCCGAAAGTACTCGATATGAATTCTGTGTGTGATCTAACAGGATTTCATCCATAATTATAAAGATTTGGCAGAAAGCTTGAAAGATCCCAATAAAAATCATTAAACAGGAGATCTGCCTTTTGTTTAATTCTACACACACACACACACACACACCACACAACCACACACAACAATATATATTATATATTATATATAATACTAGCAAATATATGCCCCTCCGGTGCAAGTATTTGATTTTAATGTAATGAAATATGTTAAATTTGAAATACTTTTGAAACTAAATAAAAATCCAAATAAAATGATTTGAAACAGAGGGGGTATAATCGAAGAATAGAACAACTTTGAAACTAAGTCTTCCCATCATTTTTCATCACTCCCTCCTTTTATTGCTGAATTTTCCTAATTTAACTATTTAGTTAAATATAGGAAGAAAATAAAATTACTGTTATTTCTTTATATTAAAGGATTTTTTAAGATTTATCCGAGTTTTTGCTCATATTCATTAAGAAAAAACAACAATTAGAAATCAATTAATACCAAGCGCATTATTATATAATAATTAAACTTTTAATATCAATATGCAATTAGCTTTCCTGTTCACACTGTAACCCGCTATTTTGTTGCATATATAAATACAATTGCATGTTATTGGAATGTAGATAAAGTCAAAAAGTATTAATAAGTTATAACAATTTTATCAATAACTGAGGTTTAAATAAAAAATAAATTCATGGTGAATGTGACGTCAAATACCTAAGGGAATTGTGACTTGAGTAGTGATTTAGTTTCGGCTTCAGACAGACAAAACACACAATCTCCATTATAATAAGATATATATATATATATATATATATATATATAATATATTTTAAATAATGTAGCTTAGTCATGGCGTCAACAGCGTCTGTTACTGACAGTTTCACGCCTAGGCGATCTGAAGATCTGAGATCGCATAGGTAAAAAGCTCATTGTCCACGCTACTTAACTTAAATATAAATGCTCTATCAATGATATTGAGCACTATATACTTATAATGTAGCACCATATTATCAGCATAATACTGATATATATATTATATATATATATATATTGACCGAAAAAAGATATTATTATTTTAGATTATCATCTAATTATAAGGGTACTCTAACTTTCATTTTAGAAATTTTTTCCATCGCTTTTAAGATGAATCGCTTTCTGTGTCCTAATAAAATTTTTACTGCCAGAAACTTGTTATATATTTATATATATATATATCTAAATAAATTATGTTGCTCTCATAGCTAAAGAGATGACACAAGATCAATTTTTTCTAAGCAAAGTTAAAAGGTTTGAATTCAAAAGGTTTCCTCTTCTCCTAGATCAGTTGTCATACCAAGGTTAAAGAGACCAATTCTGCTCTACTATGTACCATAGTTTGGGAAGAATTGTTGGATTCATATCTTTACAAGCGCAATGTGAAATGCAACCAGCCTCGTCCAAGATTTGAACTCGTGTCGCAATGTCCATTCATAACCATTTCATGATTGGTGTCCCCCTGTTTCATATATAAATGAAGATACAATCATCATATGAAATTAAGGATATATATCTATTTCTTATCCCTGCTTTCAGCCTTCATATGGTGAGCTTCCAGTTTTGAGGTTTAGGGAATGTGAGCTCCCCTTCATCACCATTGCTCCCTGTCTCACTCTGACCCGGAGTGTATTACCTGTTAGGGTCCCACCAATGGGTTGAATAGAAAAACAATGAGTTGATATAACAAAATTGTATTATTCATTAAAATGAATTTATTTCACAACTTTATCGCATTAAATGACCCACCGAGGTTGATATGCCGTAAAACCAACCAAACCAAACCAAACCAAACCAAACCAAACCAGCCTTCATAGGGCAATAAGTTTAGGCGAAGGTAAAATTGTGAATTCAAAAATCTGAGGTGTGTTATTCTGGAGAATTGTGGCACTCTAGTGCACGTTCTTTCTGTTATCAACTTATTTAAAAAAAAAGGAGCTGGCTCTACACAAGCCTACAACACTGTGACGTCATTTGATAAGCTTAGTTTAATCTAACGGATGCCATTCGTAACGATATACAAGCACAGCGCACGTACATGTGCGCGCCCGAGCCCGCTCACGTGCACAAACACATTACACAATCACACACACAGAATCACAACACACATCACACGTAGCACACACCGACACACACATAACACACACACACGCCACATACACACAGACACACACCAACAACCTACACACACACAACTACACACACACACACACACTATTATCTTTGATCTCCTATATTGATTCTTGCAACCTGGGTGAAATTTCTTCACATCTGGTTATTGTACTGTAATCAACAACGCCTTCACCTTTCGCACAACAAAAGTTTTCAGTCGCTACAGCGTTTCTTTTTTTTTCTTTTGACCAGATTGAACTTGTAAAGCATAACTTACCTAATAGACTATAACACGTTAATCTGTGTGGCTTTCAAATTCACACAGAGTGAACTGGAGGTACGTGGTGTAAATGGTTAGAGTCGTAGGAAATAGAACTCGTCGACCCGAGTTCAATCCTAGACGAAGCTACAGTTCACATAGGGCTAATATCCTGGAAAGGTATGAATCCAACTACTCTCACTCCCAGTTATGGGTAAATAGTAGGACAGACTAGGATCTTTAACCTGGGTTAGGCAACCAGTCTGGAAGAAGGACAACCTGAATTCAAACCTGTTAATATCGCACTTGGGGTGTGTCACTACTAAAATAGGCTTCAGTCCTAAAGTAGTGATCTATTTCACTATTAAAAAAGAAGCAATACAAAACGTGTCACGCCGCAAACTAGCACACTACTACGACCAAACATATGTCTATAGTTTCACACTCGTAAATCATAAGTTCCTAATTACGAAGCTCGTTCATCTGATTGGCTTTATATATAGATAATATAGGTTTCTATATTTATAGTAAGCAGTGACTATAATCATGAGTTTCGAAATAAAGAAACATCTCCACACTCGACGGTAAGTGTCTTAAGCCATAGACAAAATTCACACATACCTCAAGGTAGTAAATATCTCGATCCACAGAAAGCCGATTGTTATACACGAATAGTAAAGGCAGTGGTCGGCCACAAACAAATTATCAGTCATTTGGAAATCCGATTTCAACTGACAAGTTAAAGCGACAATTCTCTCAGCTGTGGCTATATCAGTACTGCTGTATGGCTGCACCACCTGGACCCTAGCAAAGCGCCTCGAGAATAAGGCTAGATGGGAGCTGACAATCGCCGAGAGTTGAAGTGTATATAAACAGACCTCACAATGAAGCAATTGTACGGACACCTGCCCCACATCTCACAAACCATCCGAGTGAGACGGACAAGGCAAGCTGGAGACTGCTGTGAGAAGCAAGGACGAGCTCATAGCGACGTTCTCCCTGTGAAGGCGAAGCCAACGTGCTAATTGCACGTATATGATGATGATGATGATGAATGAGATAGAGAAATTTATATCTAAGTTAAGGTAGGCAGACATTGTCAACAACACCTGGTACTGACAGTTGTCTCGTCTAGGCAACCTTCTGGCCAAGTGCTTAGTCCAAGATCGCACAGGTTTGGAGTATTGTGCTAGTTGGTGCGCTGTGTAGTTTGGTATATTTATAAGTACAGACAGTGCTCATATCAGAGTAGAGCATGCAGGATGCTATTTCAATACATCCACTTGGTTTTAAAAATCGCACGAAGAGAACTATCAGATACCATGCACCTTTGACTTTATGTTTTCGCTCCCCTACACGGAGAAGAGAGGAGAGAGAGAGAGAGGGAGGGAGAGGGAGGGAGAGAGAGGAGGGGACGCGCAGAAAGAGAGAAGAGAGATGTGAGCAGCAAGAAGAAGGAGGAGAAGAGGAGGAAGAGAAGAGGACGCACGAGAAGGAGGGTGTATATGAGAGCACGGGGGAAGGGAGGCCAAGAAGGAGAGCACACTGAGGTTCAAACGGGTGAATTTGACAAAAGGGGGAATATAGAAGAAAAACATTGAAGAAGATGAGAAAGAAAACAAGAGAGTATACCATAATAGGATGGGTCCTTGTGAGAAATTCATTCCGTTGATGTAGACGCCAGGTATCGGTGTACCCCAAAACGCCTACTATATATAACCGATTCGCGAGGCTCCACGTCAGTTAATAGACCAGACTGGCTAGTGGGGGCCGACACAGAAGAAGAAATAAGAAACGTAAAAAAGAAAACAAAGGGCAACGAACATGAGACAGAGAGTAAGACCCAAAAAAGCTAGGAGTCGCTGGGGTTCGAGTCCCAAACAAGAAAGAAAGAAAAAAAAAGAAGAAAAAAAGGGTTCAATGGATAGAGGAAAAAGAAGAATAGAAAAAAAAAGAGTGAGAGTAATGCAGAGCGCGGGCCAGCTAGAAGAAAAGCCCAGCGCAGAAACCGACCGAAGAAGAGCAGAAGATATCATGGTTGTGTGGACTAAAAAAAAGAGAAGAAGACCCATAAGAACAAAGAAAGTGAGAGCCAAAAGGGACGGAGTGCCAGGATGAATTGTGGGAACATAAATGTTAAAGCAGAGACCAGAGCGGCAAATACCTGGGAGAATCTGAACGCCAATGCAGCAGGGTCGAAAGGGTCGGGGTGCGAAAAACATAAGTGAACGTAGCTACAGGGGTGTATGTTTCGGAACATGCATATTGCCTGGGCTGAGTCTGCATGAATTAGGTCACCGCCGAAATAAAGTCCGCCACAACCAAAAGAATCGGGCCTGAGAATAATAAGCGAGAGAAACTACAAATCACCGCGCCTAAAGAAAAAACGACCGAACCTGGAGGAACTCACAACCCCAAAGCATCTTACATGATTATACAATTAGCCTTATGTATTTCAGTAGATCGCCCCAGCAGGAGAGACAGACCCCCACACACAGTAAAGTCCAATACCCCAATATTATGGCGGTACGCTGTCACATCAGGTCACCATACCTTCAGAGCCCCCCCTATGGACCACTCCAACCACCACACCCTTTCCGCCCCCCCCCACCAGGCGACGGCTCCGCAACATCCCCACTCCCCCACTGCCCGGCACCCCGATGTACCACCTTCCCGACCTCCCCCCCCCCCCCGACAACCCACCCACACCCCCCAGCACCCGGCCCAACACACACACACACACACCACCACACACGCACACACACTACACCACACACACACACCGCACCCCTCCACCACCCCACCACCCGCACAACTCTATAGCAACTCACACACACACACACTCACCTATACTCTTAATCCTGTGGCCCTGACGGACGCCCACGCAAACCAACCTCTCCAACCCCACGGCCGCAACCACCGACAAAGCACTAAACAAGATTAAAACAACAATGGCATCCACTCACACACACGCACAACACCCAACTCACACACCACACACACTACACCACAACGACCACACACACCACACACCACACACACACACCCCACACACATCACACCACACCACCCCACTGAGCGCCACACAACCAGCATCACATAAACACCCCATCCCCACACGACACAACAATCAAACCACAACTCACCACACACTCCCAGTACACACAACACACTACATACACACACACACACCAGACCAAACTCATCACCACGCACCCACCACACACACACACGCACAATCCATAAGCCACACACAACCACACGCACACCAACACAACATACGCACAAAACCATCGCTAGAATTTCACATTCCACAGTTAAAACGAAACATTAAAGACATACAATCGCAGGATACATATCAAACCTTGGCCACGACATCACAGTCCTATATCCACACAGACACACACCACCAACACACGCTCAAACACATCACACTACACACACCACACAACACACACATACACGCACACCACACACCCCGAGACGCCTCCCCCCACACACACCACCCGCGAAACAAAAAAAGAAAGAGAGTTAGAGCGGGGTGGCGGACTCGTACGACCTAATAACAACAGGAAATGAACTTTTAAATTGTACATGATTGCGTAATCAATCATAAGAGAACTGAAGATATTACTAGACAGTCGTAATACGGGCTCTTATTACAATATATCAACTACTATACCTCATACTATGGTATAACACTAAGAAAAGTATCATATAATATATAAATAAGCACAATATACCCATTATTACATAATGCTTTATTATAATTGGAGACCTCTCTGTGTGGTTTGTTAATTTGGATCTGTGGAAAATAGAATAACTAAAGTTACATGATGACAAGTCACAATCACCGTCCGTTACCTTGTTAATATAATTACAATCATACTTATTCTCCTATGGAAATTCATAACCTTTTTTGTATTGTAGGAACCACTCATTATTAATAAAATTGTTTTGCTTACTTACACTTGTTGACGCATATCTATCATACTAATAACATGCCAATTGTGATTTATATAAACAAACAAAATAGCGCTTTAGTAGTTATCGGAAGGGAAGGCTATATTATGCATATTGATGCTTAAAAAATTGGAGTGTTGGTAAGTAAATATAGCCGCTAGTCATTATTTGATTTCTAATATGCTTGTTTGTTTTATGCTGTAAATTCGAATATGTTGAGGCAAAAATCTCTTCAAATAGAAAATTCAATCTTAAAAGAAATCCTTAACCAAGATCAAAGAAATAACTTTAAATATTATTGCTACTTCAGGGTTTTATAAACAGATTAAATTTGGAAAATTTATATCACAATGAAAGAATGATACCGGGAGTGAGGACGGAAAACTGGCTGGAACGAGTTAGTTATCCAAAAGTTGGTTGCTATCGTTTTTCCATCATACCCTCCCATCTGTCTCAATAATCTTTATCCGATACATCTTCTTACAGTTCAATTAGCTTTCGAATAAATTATATGATATGTTTATTATAAAAATAGGTAAGAAAATAACTTCGCAAAGTACGCTCGCGGAGGGTGCAATAAAAATATTATCTGCTGAGTATTAAAGTAACACACACACAGAAGACTTCATGAAAATTTTTGTTTATAGCTAATGATCAGGGAAGCTTAGACATAAGTGTCTAACAACTCACTGTACGGCTCATATATTAACTCCTAAGGTTAAAAAAACTGCCTGTCGTACAGATTTCTAATTCTCGCGGTTTTTAAGGATTATATTATTATTCTATATATATTATATTAATATATATAGATTAATATGTATCCAAAAATCGAAAAGTGAGAGGTAATTTGACAGTCACAATTTCACAACCGTCCAATTTTTGTCAGCGTCATTGCTCGTCTTCAGATTGTCAAATTTGGTGAACAAGAGTTGAAAAGTCAAAGGACTATACGCTTGGCAATCTTTCCTCGTTATTCCTGCGGATACAAAATCTTTTTCACTAACCGGACCTTCTTATAGCCAACAAGATGCCCTGAAGATGATCTCCCATTACTAGCCGCAACAACCCACTCAGGACATAGCAAGATCACGGGCATTATAAACTGTAGCTCGTAGCTTCAAGCTGTGATTTAAAGTCCTGTGTTGAGTGCAATTGTTCTTATAATATACCTAGCACTAAATTCACATGTTTGCACAACATTCACATAGTATATATATAAACTTTATATATATGTGTGTGGTGTGTGTGTAGTATTATATATAGATATATAGCTAATAATATGTATCACATAGTAATATTATATTAAGGCTATAAATAATATACGTGAAAGTTATTAGAGCGACAGGTTGCAAAAAGACATTGTCATGGAGATAAGATACGCGTGGCAGACGAGCACGACATAGTTTTCACACCCTATTGCGAGAGCGGGAGAGAAAACAAAAATGGAGGAGGAGAGAGCGGAGAGGGAAGGAGGAAGCGCGCAAAATTACACACAAAAAAATGATAGGACTTTCAAATAAAGTTTTTATTGGCGCGATGTTACAAGTTTTAACCATTAGGCTGCTATCCTGATCTAGACTCCATGGATATTACCTTTTATTAAGCTTTATATTGGAGAGATTATGAACAAATCTGTGGAGGTAGATCTTTCTTTTAAAAATGTGGAGAAGAGCACACCCCCACACAGCGAGGAGCGAAGTGCGAGAATTGACACGGCTGTCAAGCGCACACTCATATTAGATGGGATAATTATACACGCGCACACGCTTATAAATAATGGACTAGAATTACTGCATACACAGGCCTGCCGCTCTGAGATAAGCACTAAGCGCGAATATCCCTACACACGCACTAAAACTAAACACGCATGAGCACTAGACACTCGAACACTGGGCTAACGCGCGTTAATCCTTACATAAACCGAGAACACGCGGTAGATCATAAATTATCCTTCGCTGTAGTCAACAGGTTATCGGTATGTTCTCCGTACAGAAAGTCACCGACATGACCAGAGAGAGTTTGGTTATCACGTAAAATAAGGGATAAGTGGCAGTGGTAGGCCCGAAAGTCAGTATCACATCTCGAAGCGCAGTGAGAGCTATTCCATTTATAACTGCAAGCTAGACTAAGAGATTGTTTATTCTTTTATGGCGTTAGTGTGAGCGCAGGCACTTCCATTATTCCTACTTTACCGCACAGTTCTTCTGTGCTACTCAATTACTTTTATACGTAATCTAATCATTATTTTGATATGCCGCTATTATCTAGCATTAGTAACCGAAATGGCAACCTAATGGTTCAAGCTTGTTAGTGGACATTCATAGAAAATTGAATTTCTAAAATTTTGTGACTTTATAGGTGCTTCCATATCTTTAGATCAATCTAGACACAAACTGCCCAATTGCACACTGTTTATGAGGAGCAATTGAGAAGGGAAGAGGAGTAGGAGTAGGCAGGACAGAGCCATGCAATGTGAATGAGCAATATGAACGCTGTTGACTCCGTGTTATGCTAGGAAAATCACCACAGCCTTGTAAAAAAAATTTTTTTTTTTTACTGTATTTTCATACAAAAAAGAATTGGTTCTTTTTGTTTTTTTAGCCAGTAATCAATCATCAAATTAACTCGATTCGAAGTTCTTACTTCTTCGCTTCGTCAGAAACTTCCACCCGAACACCACCACACGATCCTTCGCATATATCCAACCCAGTATTTATGTGTGACAAAATGTAGACAGGACTTACAACCCACCTAAGAACTGGTTTCAAAACAGTGTTTTAGTTTTTTTTCCATCTATTGTTTTAAGATTAACTTATCCTATCCTAGCTTATTTTGATTATAAACCAAAACTAAAAACATTACGCTTTACGCGACACTTAAAATTACAATACGCTTTAAACAACGTGATGTCATAATCCGTGTCTCGCCGTCTCCATATCCCCTTTATAGAAATAAAAAAACAACAACTACATCAAATACGATGAGCAGCTGTGTTAGGTTGTAGAAGGTTTAATGCTTACATCATCACTCTTTTGTTATATACACCTAAGGCACACTCAACCTTCGATCAGCGCTTACTAGTTGTGAGTTTCCGTTATGGTCACAAATAGAACAAAACAAGCTGGTGCAACGATAGACACAAGTGTATTGAACAGAAAAGTAAATCTTACAGGAATAAAGTTGAATAGTTACGCCGCTCCGACAATACAAGTCTAGAACTCGAATCGTATCACGCCCTTGTTTCTTCAAGATACATGTTCTTTGCCTACGTATCCTAGTAGTCACGGAATTATTCCAGTCTCGTAGATAGGTTATATCACCTATAACAGTTATTTAATATCAAATCCATTGTTAAAATTTCAATATCCTTGTAGATATAAGGTATGATAATTGGAATTTATAACATCTTTAAAATCAGACAACCTCTTCCATTAATTTATTACTACCAATTTAAGCTATTTAATGTTAATGTAAAAATAACAATTAAAAGGACTACAAAATTAAATGAAACGATATAAATATTAACTTATTTTGACTGAAAATTTTAAATTAAATCTCTATATAAAATTCATTACATAGGATTGAATTTAAATTACTGTTGGAGAATTAAAACATAAATATTAGACGACATTCACAACAAATGTAATGTATATTATTAAAACCCGGTTTTTGTTAAAAAAGCCAGTCAGCAAATGACCTACAAAAATCTCACTTATACCATGACTGCATGCCCTGTAGGTGCCAAAACCTATAAGTTCATGACAAGGATTTTTATAAGATCCTATAAGAGACGCTCAATGTATGATAATACAATACAATGTAGATTAAGATACAGAGGTGGTATTTATTTTAATTGGTTGTATCATTTATTATAATTGATTTATAATAATAATAAATAATAATAATAATAATAAAAATAATAATATAATAAATTAATAATAATAATATATTTTTTAATTTCGTCGATGTTACAAAGTATTAAAACCATCTTTTTATTTTTATTATTTATTATTTTATATTTTTAGTATTTTTTTATCTCTTTATAATTTATATTGGGATATTAAAGATAATCTAGATATTAGATTTCATATTAAATTCTAACCTAGATTAACTTGAATATAAATCCCCTTTTTTATCATTTCAAAAAAATCTTGACAAAAAAATTTATTTTTATTTATTTATTTATTATTTGTTTACTTTATTATAAAAAAATATACATATACATTACCTTATTTATGTATTTTTTGAGGAGTCAAGACTGAACAGGAAACCTGTTTATACCATAGATTCTTAGACTTTAGAATTTTAACCATTTATACTATTGCTGTCTACCTGAACTTGTTCTGGTGAAACTGTCTTTAGGTGATTCCTTATTTTTGAAATCCGTCCCGAAGAAGCTGGTCTGCTTAAGGATTAAAAACGTATATTTTTTACCAATTTTTGAAAGGCCTTTGAGCTTGCTGGTCGAAGAATAAATCTATTACGGAAGATGGACAGTTTGTTAAGATTTTTATTTTTTTTAAAGTTTATATATATATATAGTATATATATATATATATATATTATATATAGTATATATATATATTATTTATAAAAAAGGGAAGTCCGCAAAATGTATTTTGTCTCAGAAAATGGTTTTTTTAATTCTTTTTGATTTTACATGTGCAAGCACGTGTTTCGATTTTCTGCGTATCTTTCTTCAGGCTTTGATTGATATGTTGAAGAACACATGACGCCACATATACGTAGGCCACACACATACACAGCACACCCGAAAAGTATACAATTTAAGTAGAAAAAGGAATTGAATGTCTCAGAACAAAAACAAATTACAAACACACACGAATGCGACGGCCCTGATAATAGCTATAAGATGACCATCTGATGAACTTTATCAAGACAACCCAAATAGAAAACTAAGAAAAATAAAAAAAAAGCTTATAAAAATTCAAGCTAATGACTTTAATTTGTAAACCACGCCAAAAAAAAAAACATGCCTGTTAAAAGACTATGTTACAAATAAAATTCCATTCCACTCCGATAAACAAGAGAAAGAGAGGTGCAAATTACTCATGGTGTATGTATATATATAATACACATGCAATATAAGATCATTCTTCATATTATCAAATCAAAGCCTGAAGAAGAGTACCAGAAGATCTGAAAGCACGTGTTGCACATGCTAAAACAAGAAGAATTAAATTTTTTTTCTGAGAACAAATACATTTGCGGACCTTCCTTTTTTATTAATATATTTGAATTTCTCTCCCGTTGGAACCAGAATCTAATCTTTTTTATTTATTTTCATTTTATATATTTATTTATTATATTTTATATTTTATTATATATATATATTATATTAATTTAATATAGATATTGATAAGGGCGCTCTTGGCCGAAACAGTTAGCGTTCAGATTGAAAGATGGTATGGTGTATTCACATGTTCGTAATCCTGTGTAGAAGACTGTTGCCTACACTTTTTCGTTACTAATCCCCATAATTATTGAGTAATAGTAGTGGTCATTACTTGGCTTCTTTAGCAACCGTCTCAGGCCATAGAGAAACAATTCTGGATGCATACCAGCTTTACCTTTGAGTTACATCTTCGCTATGTGGGCAGTGGGTCGCTGAATGCACCTGACTAAACAAGTCCTAGGCTATACGCAGAGTGATTGAACCCAGAATTTGTAAAGCACAGTCAGATAATCTGGAGTTTCGTTAGGGGTTAGAGTTAGGATTTTTATAATTTTTAACAAAAAAAACTCTCAAAAATCCTCTGGTAACAAACAACCTGATTTTGACGGTTGTAAAGTGAAAAACATGTCCCTTTAGCATGGGCGGATCGCAAAAGGGGTGCCTAATGCTACATGATGTTCTCACATTAATTGCATTGGAGATCTTGAGAGAGATTGCGAGCGATTCGTCAATTTTTAGACCAGAGGTGTTGCAGGAATGATACGACCGGAAGATTTTGGTCACGGAACAATCGATGATTGATATCTTATATAATGGAAGATCTGTGGTGTTTGTTCTTTCTGAAGCGAAACTATAGATCAATACTAAAATCACAATTCCCTTTAGTTAGTTGATACATCACATTTCACATGATTTTATTTTTATTTAAACCTCCAATTAGTTAATAAAGTTTTTTACAGTTATTAATACTGTTTATGTACACATATCGTACATATTAAAAATCATGCAATTGTAATATTATACATAATACAACAAAATAGCGGTTACAGTGTGAATGAAAGGCTAATTCTGCATATTGATATTAAAATTGATTTAAATAAATATATGCTTAGTATTATTGATTTTAATGTTTGGTTTTATTCTTATTGAATATGAGCAATAAAATCTCTGGGATAGCTAATTTTAAAAGGAAACCATTAACACGAAGGAAATTAACTGTAAATCATTCTATGCTTGTCTACCGTCCTAGTTGTTACTAAATAGTTGAATTAGGCCAAAATGTCTCCTCAAGTGAGAAACGAGTAATGGAAGATGCATGAATGGAGAGTATGGGTTCAAAGTTGTTCTCAGTTTTTCAAAATCATACCCCGCTCTGTTCTGCAAATCTTTTGATCTGCATTTTTATTCAGTTGTCATTCGAGCCTTTCTAATTTCAACATATTGTTTAATTATATTTAAAACTTAAAATACTTGCACCAAGAGGTGCATATATTTGCTAGTATAGATAAATTACATTAAATAACATATTTCGCACTAAAATAGACAAAAAAGGGACATAGAACATTCAAAGATAAGTCTTAAAATGTAACGGGCTTGTTTTCATATTGAAACTACCAGATAAACAGTGTTGATTAATTCTTATTGTTTTAGTGCTGTGTCTATTTTTTCCCAAGCATTCGCTATCATAATTGAGAGAAAAAAAACATCGAGTTTATGGTGGTTTATCGGGTCAAGATTATGGTCGAACCTTTGTTCTCGAATACAGTTTGAACATATCCATGATTGAAAGTTGGTAACTAAAAAACATCAATACTCATGATTTCACCAGTATAACACTCTGAGTATTTTGGCTGAACTACTGCAGCAAGTTTCGGATAGCGTTATCAATGATTGAAAATTGGGCCGGTTTTAGCTCAGTTCGTAGACGGCATCCCGCCGTCAGGAATGTAAGTTCAGCTGCGTTCGATGCCAGGGTACCCGCGCCAAGCGTACTAAGCCGATGAGGGTAACACAGGTTGGGTGTCATCTGATTTATGCTGCAAAGAGGGGAATCATACGTAAGTGGTGTCGCTCCAACAAACCAATCTACCTTGGTCTAGCTCTTGCGAACAGGGGGATAGAACTCCCTCCTGCTGATCGCATCTCTACGAACAAACAACAATGCGGAGGACCGTTTTTCTTCTCCTAGATCAGTTGTCATACCAAGGTTAAAGAGACCAATTCTGCTCTACTATGTACCCATAGTTTGGGAAGAATTGTTGGATTCATATCTTTACCAAGCGCAATGTGAAATGCAACCAGCCTCGTCCAAGATTTGAACTCGTGTCGCAATGTCCATTTCATAACCATTTCATGATTGGTGTCCCCCTGTTTCATATATAAATGAAGATACAATCATCATATGAAAGTAAGGATATATATCTATTTCTTATCCCTGCTTTCCAGCCTTCATATGGTGAGCTTCCAGTTTGGAGGTTTAGGGAATGTGGAGCTCCCCTTCATCACCATTGCTCCCTGGTCCACTCTGACCCGGAGTGGTAGTACCTGTTAGGGTCCCACCAATGGGTTGAATAGAAAAACATGAGTTGATAAACAAAATTGTATTATTCATTAAGAATGAATTTATTTCACAACTTTATCGGCATTAAATGACCCACCGAGGTTGATATGCCGTAAAACCAAACCAAACCAAACCAAACCAAACCAAACCAAACCAGCCTTCATAGGGCAATAAGTTTAGGCGAAGGTAAAATTGTGAATTCAAAATCTGAGGTGTGTTATTCTGGAGAATTTGTGGCACTCTAGTGCAGCGTTCTTCTGTTATCAACTTATTTAAAAAAAAGGGAGGCTGGCTCTACACAAGCCTACAACACTGTGACGTCATTTGATAAGCTTAGTTTAATCTAACGGATGCCATTCGTAACGATATACAAGCACACGCACGTACATGTGCGCGCCCGAGCCCGCTCACGTGCACAAACACATACACATACACACACACAGACACACACACACACACGTACACACAGACACACACACTACACCACACACACGCACACATACACACAGACACACACATACACACACACACACACACACACACACACACACACACACATACTTGATCTTGCCTGATTATCGATATTCTTGCAACCTGGGTGAAATTTCTTCAACCATCTGGTTATTGTACTGTAATCAACAACGCCTTCACCTTTCGCACAACAAAAGTTTTCAGTCGCTACAGCGTTTCTTTTTTTTTCTTTTGACCAGATTGAACTTGTAAAGCATAACTTACCTAATTAGACTACGAAGCACGTTAATCTGTGTGGCTTTCAAATCTCACACAGAGTGAACTGGAGGTACGTGGTGTAATGGTTAGAGTCGTAGGAAATAGACTCGTCGACCCGAGTTCAAATCCTAGACGAAGCTACAGTTCACATAGGGCTAATATCCTTGGGAAAGGTATGAATCCAACTACTCTCACTCCAGTTATGGGTAAATAGTAGGACAGACTAGGATCTTTAACCTGGGTTAGGCAACCAGTCTTGGAGAAGGACAACTCTGAATTCAAACCTGTTAAATCCACTTGGGGTGGTCACTACTAAAATAGGCTCAGTCCTAAGTAGTGATCTATTTCACTAATTAAAAAAAGAAGCAATACAAAACGTGTCACCGCACCAACTAGCACACTACTACCAACCACAACATTATGTTCTAGTTCACACTCGTAAATCATAAGTTCCTAATTACGAAGCTCGTTCATCTGATTGGCTTTATATAGATAATATAGGTTCTATATTTATAAGTAAGCAGTGACTAATATCATGAGTTTCGAAAATAAAGGAAACATCTCCACACTCGACGGTAAGTGTCTTAAGCCAGTAGAACAATTCACATACCTAGGTAGTAATATCTCATCCACAGAAAGCGATGTTAATACACGAATAGTAAAGGCATGGTCGCCACAAACAAATTATCAGTCATTTGGAAATCCGATTTCACTGACAAGTTAAAGCGACAATTCTTCCAGGCTGTGGCTATATCAGTACTGCTGTATGGCTGCACCACCTGGACCCTAGCAAAGCGCCTCGAGAATAAGCTAGATGGGAGCTGCACAAGGATGCTGCGTGCGGTCTTGAATAAGTTGTGGAAACAGCACCTCACAATGAAGCAATTGTACGGACACCTGCCCCACATCTCACAAACCATCCGAGTGAGACGGACAAGGCAAGCTGGAGACTGCTGGAGAAGCAAGGACGAGCTCATAAGCGACGTTCTCCCGTGGAAGCCAACGTGCTAATTGCACGAGATGATGATGATGATGAATATCATGGATAGAGAATTTATATCTAAGTTAAGGTAGCGCAGACATTGTCAACAACACCTGGTTACTGACAGTTTCTCGTCTAGGCAACCTTCTGGCCAAGTGGCTTAGTCTGAAGATCGCACAGGTTGGTAGTATTGTGCTAGTTGGTGCGCTGTGTAGTTTGGTATATTTATAAGTACACAGTGCTCAATATCACGAGTAGAGCATGCATATGCGATTTTCAAATCAAATCCACTTGGTTTTAAAATCGCATAAGCGAAAAACTATCAGATACCATGCACCTTTGACTTTATGTTTTCGCTACCCTAACACAGAGAGAGAGAGAGAGAGAGGAGAGAGAGGGAGGGAGAGGGAGGGAGAGAGAGGGAGAGAGAGAGAGAGGGAGAGAGAGTGAGAGGGAGAGAGAGAGGGAGAGAGAGAGGAGGGAGAAGAGAGGGAGAGGAGAGGGGAGAGAGAGAGGGAGGGAGACAGAGGGAGAGGAGAGGGAGAGAGAGAGGAGGGAGAGAGAGGAGGAGAGAGAGAGAGAGAGAGAGAGAAGGGTGGGGTGGGGTGGAGTAGAGGGGGTGTATTTACTAATGTTGGTCTGGTACGCGACCGCAAGACAGGAAGCATTTTTAATTTGTTTTATTGTACCAGAAAAGAAAAATAAATCCATACAATTTCGAGTAAATTAAATAAAAATGGCGTCATTCACGACGACTTTGATAATTATTTTAATTTGGCGAGAAAAATGGAGAAACAACAATTAAAAAAAAAAAACACATTCGTTCACGGAAAATAAAGAATAAAGAAAACAAAAATTGAATTTCTCAATAACAAATTGAGATTTTGTTTACTTGGACGTCCAGTTCTACGTCATTTGCCCAAGTCAGTGATTACTATAGACTGAACTTTTAATTGTCCTGATTTACTCCTCTCACTATATATATATAAATATATATATATATATATATATGTATATATATATATATATATATATATCTTATTATAATGGAGATTGTGTGTTTGTCTCTCTGTAACCGAAACTATATTACCATACAAGTCACAATCCCCTTTGTTATTTACATCATATTCTCCATGATTTTATTTGTATTTAAACCTCAATTATTAATAAAATTGTTTTCATTACTTACACTGTTGACCATATCTACATACTAATAACATGCAATTGTGTTTATATAAACAACAAAATAGCAGTTTAGAGTATGGAAAGGCTAATTTGCATATTGATCTTAAAAAATTGATTAATAAATAATGCTTAGTATTATTGATTTCTAATTGTTTGGTTTTATCTTATTGAATATGAGCAAAAATCTTTCAATAAATCTTAAAAGAAATCCCTTAACAAGAAGAAATAACTTTAATATTATTCTTTACTTCCTATTTTAACTAAACAGTTAAATTAGGAAAATTTATCAATGAAAGACGGGAGTAACGGAAAATGATGGAAGAGTTAGTTTCAAAGTTGTTCTATTTTTCAATCATACCCCCTCTGTTCAAAATCTTTTTATCTACATTCTTATTCAGTTTCATTAGCTTTCGAATTTAATATGATATTTTATTATAAAATGTAAGTAAAATACTTGCACCCGGAGGGTGCATATATTTGCTAGTATAAGTAAAAAATATAACAGAAGACTTAGAATTTTTGTTTATAGCCTATTTCAGGAAGCTTAGACAAAGTGTCTAACACTCAACTGTAGGTCATAAACTCCTAATTAAAAAACTCCTGTCGTAAGATTTCTTCTCCGGATTTTTGGATTATATATATATATATATATATATATATATATATATATAATCCAAAAATCAGAAAAGTGAATATTTGACGTCACATTTCAAACCGTCCATTTTTCAGCGTCCTTTCTTCAGATTTCAAAATTTTGAACAGATTGATAAACAAGGACTATCGCTTGCTTTTCTCGTTATTCTGCGATAAAAATTTTTTTATCACCTTCCTTATACCAACAAATGCCCTGAAGATGATCTAATTAATAGATCGAAACACTGCAGCGTCGGCCAATAAACTTACCACTCAACTTATTTAAATCTGTGTTTTTTCAATTTTTCTTAATATACTACACACACACACACACATATATATATATATATATATATATATGTGTGTGTGTGTGTGTAGTATATATATATATATATATATATATACATATATATATATATATATATATGACAGATAGGGACGGTTTGCAAAAGATTGTCATGGATATCCGTGCAGCCAGCACGACATGTTTAACCTATTTCAAACTTTATTGAATTTAAAAAAAATTTCAACAACTTTTTTAATTGATTTACAAATTCCAAATTTACAAAAAAAAAGGGATAGCTTAATAAATTTATTCGGATTTATTTTTACCGCTGTTATTTGATAAAAGAACTATTTCTACCATGGTATTCTTTTTTAACTTTATATTAAATTTAGACAAATGTGTATAGATCTTTTTTTTAATGAAAAAAAAAAAAAAAGCAGTACGAATGCAGAATTGCACGCAGGAGATAATATTATTAGAATCGCATTTTACGTATAAATATCACTAGATTACGGAAGATCCTGAAGTAGCCTAACCATAACCCTAACCCTAGCCCTAATACTAAACCTAATCCTAACACTAACACTCACCCTAACTCTAACCCGAACACCTACTATACTAATCCTTATCCTTGCGTTTCAAAGGTTTCGGGTATTTCCGTGAAAAGTACTGAAATGTAACACTTTTTATACGTAAAAAAGGGTAAAGTCGTCAGGGGTGGCCTAAAGTCAGTATCATCTCGACAGCGAGGGAGTCTATCCCATTTATACTAGCGCTAGACTAAAGAGATTGTTTTTTTTTGGCGTTTGAGGTGGAGCGCAGCACTTACCATCAGTTCCTTACTTTACCGCACAGTTCTCTGTGCTACTCATATACTTTTTATACGTAATCTAATCATATTATCTCATGCGCGCTATTCTGCATTAGTACCAAAATGGCAACTAATGTTTCAAGCTTGTTAGTTGACATTCAAAGAAAATTGATTTCTAAAATTTTGTGACTTTGGTGCTTCCATACTTTAGATAACTCTAGACACAAACTGCCCAATTGCACACGTTTATGAGGAGCAATTGAAGAAGGGGGAAGAGGAGTAGGAGTAGGAGGAAGAGCATGCAATGTGATGACGATATGACCTTTGACTCGTGTTGACAGGAAAACACCACACCCTTGTAAAAAAAATTTTTTTTTTTACTGTATTTCATACAAAAAGTAAGATTGTTCTTTTGTTTTTTTTACAGTTAATCAATCATCAAATTAACTCGAATTCGAAGTTCGTTTTCTTGTTGTCAGAAACTCCCACGAACACACGTCATTGCATAATCCAAGTATTTTGTTGACAAAAATGTAGACAGGACTTACAACCACTTAAGAAACTGGTTTCAAAAAAAGTGTTGTTTTTTTTTCTCTCTCTTTGTTTTAAGATTAACTGTATCCTATTAGCTTTTTTGTTAAAACCAAAAATAAAAAATACTTTAAGTTGACATTTAAAATTTACAATACGTTTAAACACGTGATGTCATAGATCCGTGTTCGGGTCTTCCTTTAGAAATAAAAACAAACATCAAAAATCAATATTTGGAGGCTGTGTTTAGGGTTGTAGAAGGTTTTGTTTGCTTTCTTTGTTTAATGGCACATCAACCTTCATGGGTTATTGTTGTGGAGTTGTTATGGGTCACAAATAAAGACACAAAAAGCTGGTGAAAGTTGACACAAGTGTATTGAACAGAGAAAGTAGAATTTACAGAAGGTAAGTAAAGTTACGTCCGACAATACAGTCTAGAACTGAATCGTGTCGCTTGTTCTTCAAGATACAATTGTCTTTGCTACGTATAGTAGTAGTAGGATTATTCCATTATGTAGATAGGTTATATCACCTATAACAGTTATTTAATATCAAATCCTTGTATAATTTCAATATCCTTGTAGAATAAGGGTAGATAATTGGAATTTATATCTTTAATCAGACAACCCTTCCATTATTTATTCTACAATTAAGTATTTAAGTTTTAATGTAATTAAATATATCAAATTAAAAAGACTAACAAAATTAAATAAGAACGCATATAAAATATTAGACTTATTTTGACTAAATTTTAATTAATCTCTATATAAAATCATTCATAGGATTGAATTTAATACGTTGGAGAATAAAACATAATATTAGAGATCATTAACACAAAGTAATTATTTATTAAACCCGGTTTTGTTAAAACCAGTCAGCAAATCCTCAAAATCTCACTGTATAACCATACTGCATGCTCCTGTAGGTGCAAACATATATTCATACAAGGATTTTTATAAATCCCTAAAGAGAGCTCAATGTATGATAATCAATAAATTAGATTAAATACAGAGTATTGTTAATTTTAATTGGTTGGTATCATTATTATAATTATTTTAATAATAATAATAATAATAATAATAATAATAATAATAATAATAATAATAATAATAATAATATATTTTTATTCGTGATTGTTACAGTATTAAAATCAATCTTTTTATTTTTTATTATTTATTATTTTTTATATTTTTATATTTTTTTATCTCTTTATAATTTTATATTGGATATTAAATATTAGATATTAGATTTACATATTAAATTCTAACGTAGATTAACTTGAATATAAATCCCCCTTTTTTATCATTTCAAAAAATCTTGACAAAAAAATTTATTTTTATTTATTTATTTATTTATTTTTTTACTTATTATAAAAAATATACATATACATACCTTATTTTGTTTTTTGAGGAAGTCAGCTGAACAGGAAACTGTTTATACCTAATTCTTAGACTTAGAATTTTAACCATATACTTGCTGTCTGACCTGAATTTTCTGGTGAAACTGTCTTTAGGTGAATTCCTTTATTTTGTGAAATCCGTCCGAAGAAGCTGGTCTCTTAAGGATTAAAAACGTTTTTTTTTTACATTTTTTAAAGCCTTTTGAGCTTCTGGTCGAAATAAATTTATTACGGAATGACAGTTTGTTAAGATTTTTATTTTTTTTAAAGTTATATATATATATATATATATATATATATATATATATATATATATATATATATATTTATAAAAAAAGGAAGGTCCGCAAAATGTATTTTGTTCTCAGAAAATTTTTTTAATTCTTTTTGTTTTACATGTGCAACACGTGTTTCAGATCTTCTGGTATCTTCTTCAGGCTTTGATTGATAATATGAAAACATAGGCACATATACGTAGGCACACACATACACACACCCAAAAAGTATAAATTTAAGTAGAAAAAAATTGAATGTCTTCAGAACAAAAAACAAATTACAAACACACACACACCTGATATATCAAATGAACATCTGATGAACTTTATCAAGACAACCCAAATAGAAAAGTAATAAAAATAAAAAAAGTTATAAAAATTCAGCTAATGACTTTATTTGTAAACCACCCAAAAAACAAAAACACCTGTTTAAAAGACTAATGTTACAAATAAAATTCCATTCCACTCCGATAAAAAGAGAAAGAGGAGGTGAAATACTCATGTGTATGTATATATATACACATGCATATAAGAATTCATTTTCATATTATCAATCAAAGCCTGAAGAAGATACCAGAAGATCTGAAACACGTGTTGCACATGTAAAACAAAAAGAATTAAATTTTTTTTCTGAGAACAAAATACATTTTGCGGACCTTCCTTTTTTATAAAATATTGAATTTTCTCCCGTTGGAACCAGAACAACATTTTATATATATATATATATATATATATATATATATATATATATATATATATATATATATATAAGGGCCGCTCTTGGCGTAAAAGTTAGCGTCATAGAAAGATGGGTACGGTGATTCAAGTTCGAATCCTGGAGAAGACTGGTTGCACTACACTTCGTACTAATCCCCAGATATTGGTAAATAGTAGGGCATACTGGGTTCTTTAGCAACCAGTCTAGGCATAGGAACAATTCTGGATGCATACCAGCTTTACTTTGAGTTACATCTTGCATGTGGCAGTGGGGTCGTTGAAATGCATACAAACAATCCTACTATTTACCCAGGATTTGAACAGGATTTGAGTAAGCGACATCAGATAATCTGGAGTTTGTTAGGGGTTAGAGTTAGGGTTTTATAATTTAAAAAAAAAACTCTAAAAATCCTCTGTTAACAAACAACCTGATTTTGACGGTGTAAATGAAAAACATGTCCTTTTGAATCGAGATCGCAAAAGGGGTGCCTAATGGTCATATGTTCCCATTTTTGCATTGGATCTTGGACGATTTGGACGGTCTCATTTTTAACCAGAGGGTGTTGCAGAATGATAACGGACGGAAGATTTTGGAACAATCGTATTGATATCTTATTATAATGGAGATTGTGTGTTTGTCTGTCTGTAAGCGAAACTATATCAATACTCAAATCACAATTCCCTTAGTTATTTACATCACATTTTCCATGATTTTATTTTTATTTAAACCTCAATTATTAATAAAATTGTTTTACATTATTAATACTGTTTACCATATCTACATATTAAAAACATGCAATTGTATTTATATATACAACAAAATAGCGGTTTACAGTGTGAATGGAAAGGCTAATTTGCATATTGATATTAAAAATTTGATTTTAATAAATATATGCTTAGTATTATTGATTTCTAATTGTTTGGTTTTATCTTATTGAATATGAGCAAAAATCTCTGGGATAAATCTTAAAAGAAATCCATTAACACGAAGAATAACTGTAATATTATTCTTTACTTCCTATTTTAACTAAATAGTTGAATTAGGAAAATTTACCAATGAAAGACGGGAGTAATGGAAATTGATGGAAGAGTTAGTTTCAAAGTTGTTCTATTTTTCAATCATACCCCCTCTGTTCCAAATCTTTTTATCTGCATTTTTATTCAGTTTCATTAGCCTTTCTAATTTAACATATTTTATTATATTAAAACTTAAATACTTGCACCCAGAGGGTGCATATATTTGCTAGTATAGATAAATAATTAAATAACATATTCGCACAAATAAAAAAAGGGAATAAACATAAATAAGTTTAAAAGTAACCGAGGCTTGTTTTCATATTGAACTACAGGATAAAAGTGTTATTAATTTCTTATTGTTTTATGTGTGTCTTTTTTTTCCCAACATTCTATCATATTGAGAAAAAAAAAACATTCGAGTTTATGGTTTTATCGGGTCAAGAGTTATGGTCGAACCTTTGTTCTCGAATAAGTTTGAAGATTCCATGATTGAGTTGGTAACTAAAAAAACATCAATATTATTGATTTCAATATAAACTCTGATTATTTTGCTGCTGCATTTCGGATCGTTATCATATTGAAATTGGGGCCGGTTTAGCTCAGTCGGTAGAGCATCCGCCTAGGAATCGTAAGGTTCCTGGTTCGATGCCGGTCCCCGCCAACTCAACGTATGAGTAACACAGGTTGGGTTATCTGATTTATGCTGCAAAGAGGGGATCTGACCGTAAGTGTGTCGCTCCACAAACCAATCTACTTGGTCTAGCTCTTGCGAAAGGGGGATAGACTCCCTTGCTGTCCGGATGATACTGAAATAGGCTACTAACTTACTTTACTTTTACAGGACAAAAATGTAATTAATTTCTTAATATTTCCATCGTGGCATTTCTCAACATTCTATCATGCTAATAGTAATACTGGTGTTCCTAAATCTTCCGTCTGTTATCATCCTGCAACACCCTTTGGTTAAAAATGAGACCACCCAAATCATCAAAGGTGAAATGCAAAAATGTAAATCCTGATTATCTGGTATCGCTTATCTGCCGAATTCTTATTTCGTCACCTCAATAATGGACCATTCTGTTTTTATTATAAAAAAGGAAAGGGAAGAAATAAGAAAATGCTACACAGAAAAAATATAAGAAAGAAAGAAAGAAAGAGAGTAAAAGAAAGAAAGATAGATAGATAGATAGATAGATAACGCTAATCTGTTCCAATCGGGAAGATGGAAAAGAAAGAGTGTGAGAGAGTTTAATCAAGATTATTATACTTTTTACATATTGAACTATTTTCGCAACATATCAAACGTTGTAATAATTAAATTATCATACTGTGGTATACCAACAGGTCCTGCTAGTTATATTATATTTATAATAGAGTATTTAGCAATAGTTCTTAAGTAAACATATCAAACGTTGTAATAATTAAAGTATCATACTGTGGTATATCCACAGGTCCTGCTAGTTTTATTATATTTATAATAGAGTATTTAGAAATAGCTCTTAAGTAAACATATCAAACGTTGTAATAATTAAATTATCATACTGTGGTATACCAACAGGTCCTGCTAGTTTTATTATATTTATAATAGAGTATTTAGCAATAGTTCTTAAGTAAACATATCAAACGTTGTAATAATTAAAGTATCATACTGTGGTATATCCACAGGTCCTATCGATATAATATTTATATACAGATCAAATTTCTCGTAAGTAATTTAACTGATGGTTTTTAAAAATGTCCTCTTAAATTCTTTTACTTAACTTTCTTTTTTTCCGAAATCATTCAAATATTTCTTAATTTCTTTTACACTATTGCTGTTTTTGATTTGATTAGGCAATTCGTGCGAAAAAATATATTGCTCTAATAGCAAAAATTCCAATCGGTTAATCGTCCTAGTTTTTGAAATCTGCCTTGACAGTAAGTTTCCAGTTCAAGGATAAATATTTCTTTTTAAATACCATAATTAGAAATTCCATTTAACACTTAGAACATTTTAATTAGATCACCTCTCATTCTTCTTTCTTGTAAGAAATTTTTAATTATTCTTGTGAATATTTACCGTGTGTGTAGCCAGTTCGAACCTCACTAGGTGCCTTGTGTATAAACTGGTAATAGGTGTTTTGTGCATAAACTGGTAATTTTCACCTTTAGTTGGCTAAATTCCAAGTATAAAATTGTGTGTGCGCATTATCTGAAATGAACTTATTGTTATTAAGAACATATTTTACGATATTTTGTGTTAAAGCAAGCAGTTGTATTGTTTTCGAAAAGTTTCTTCAGACAAAGGTCCATTTAATGTGGTGGCTACCTACGAACCGAAACTCATGGGACGGCAGTACACGAAATAGGTAGATCCCGTCGGTATTCTCTTATTGGGGCACCTCAGGCACTGGGTAATAAACCCAGCCATGCCCTTTTATCTCAAGGGAGCAGGTGTTGCCTGGTGGATGGCCCCCTGGGATCATGTCGTTATTTAATACTTCACCAGTTCCGAAGAACCGCTCTTCAAAAGGAGAGTTATATTTATCCACTTTTGATAAATAAAGGGAAAAGCTTTTATGTTAGAAATTGGGGATATAAAATACGGCTTGCAAATAGGTGTTGTAAGATTCAAAGATTATATATATATTATAGCTGGTTGAAACAAACCACTCCGACAAGGGTGTTAAACATACATTAACGGACTTTAATAAAAGCACATGGAGAGACATTTATGACATGAAGTACATATACATGAAACAAGATACATAGTGGATAATATACGTACATAGATACATAAGAAGAGTTACATAGAATATATGTTTAGTTATGGAGAGTCCATAGAGTAAGGTCACTTACTAGTGTCTGTAATGGGGGCCGAAGCCCACACACGAGAAGGGCGTAGACATAAATGTCTAACCCATTGTAGTCAAGTTCCGAGAAGCAAGAGAGTTTGAAACAGGCGCTTTAATACGACACACCCCTGGTGGTCAAACCGGGAACACTGAGGGAAGATAACTCTTCCAGATCCAAGGGAAGACAATCCAACTGTGTGATCACCATAAAAACGCCGACTAAAACAATCTGATCTAATGGGGTGTATGGCCAATAGAAAGCCAGAACTTTCTTTAAAGGAATCGCGCCCCAAATGGATCCAAATTCAAAACCTTTGGATCCGATAGGTCAGGGATATATCCAAATATGGATCTGCTAAGAGTAAGGGTATATTTACAGAGTTCCGTCCCAGCTCCTGTCTCAAAACCCGCTAGCCGGTGGCTGCTGAAAAAACAACACCAGCTACGATTGAAGTCCGTAGCCGAAGCGGTCTCACGTGAAAAAAAAACTAGGATTAGAGTTTAGGGTTAGGGCTAGGGCTGGGGTTGGGGTTTAGTGTTAGTTTAATGGGAAAATAAATAAATGATTTGGGCTCTGTTTTTTCTGGGTCACCATGTATACAGGGCGACCCAGAAAAAACAGAACCCACAAATTTTGTAATAAAACTGTTAATTTTAACTAGGGTAGCGGTTTTTTAGGGCAGGAGGCCGGGACGGAACTCTGCGAATATTGCCAAGGTAATATCCACATTGCATTGGTGCTGTTTGGGGTTGGGCGTCTGAGAATCGTTTTTTGTTAAATGGAAATGTGGAAATAAATCATTGGATCTAGATTGTGCTGCGATGCGGGCGTATAAATATCGGTCAACCGGAGATTTTTTTCACATGATAACGACCCAAAAATGCAGTAGCAAAATAATCAGAATTTATATTGAAATCAATAATATTGATGATGTGTAGTTACCGACTAAATCATCGAATCTTCAAACTTTTTCGGCAACAAAGGGTTGATCACGACCCTCGACCCAATAAAACCATAAAATGTAATTCTTTTAGTTTCTCAATATAATAGAACCAACAGGGCCTGTAGATATACCACAGTATGATAATTTAATCATTACAACGTTTGATATGTTTACTTAAGAACTATTGTTAAATAAGTAAGTAAAGTTGTCGGGGTGGCCTAAAGTCGGTATCAGCCAAACAGTGAGGGAGTCTATCCCCTTTTCACTAGCGCTAGACCAAGGTGATTGTTTTTGTATCTGAGGTGGAGCGCCACGCCTACCATCAGCTCCTTACTTTACCGCACAGATCCCTGTGCTACTCATAACGCTGAGTGGGCGAGGGCCGGTATCGAACTAGAAACCTTGTGGTTTCTAGCCGAACGCTCTACCGACTGAGCTAACCCGGCCCAACTGTTAAATACTCTAGCAGGACCTGTAGGTATACCACGATATGATAATTTAATTATTACAACGTTTGATATGTTTACTTAAGAGCTATTGCAATTTGTTCAATGTGTAAAAAGTATCATAATCTTGATTTAACTCTCTCTCTCTCTCTCTCTCTCTCTCTCTCTCTCTCTCTCTCACTCTTTTTTATTTCCTTCTTTTCGTATTTTCATTATGTTCGATTGAAAAGAATTAATGTTATCACTTCCACACGCTCATCACCTCTTTCTATCTTTCACCTACTCTCTTTCTTTCTTTCTTTCTTTCTTTCTTTCTTTCTTTCTTTCTTATATTTTTCTGTGTAGCGTGACCTTTTTCTTCGTTTTCTTTCTTTATAATAAAAAAGGAATGGTCCATTATTTAGCTGAGGTGACGACACTCATGAGAAATAAGAAATTCGGCGGATAAGCAACACCAGATAATCAGGATATACATTTTTGCATTCCACGTGATTTGAACGGTCTCATTTTTTTTTATCAGAGTGTGTTTCAAGGTGAGAACAGTCGTACAATTAAGGAACATGAGTATTAATAAATAGATGTTGATGTTGATGTTGATGTTGATATTTCTTATGATAATTCAATTAAGCGTGCGAAGTTAAGCAGCGGTGAGCCCGTTCAATGCTTAGATGGGTGTCCATTTAGACAAGAGCAGCTTCTGTTAGCAATCTGATATCAAACTGAATTGATTTCGGCATTAAATAACACGAA
The DNA here is from genome assembly GCA_023376005.1 of Doryteuthis pealeii. Lineage (NCBI taxonomy): Eukaryota > Metazoa > Mollusca > Cephalopoda > Myopsida > Loliginidae > Doryteuthis > Doryteuthis pealeii. The sequence goes on along the minus strand of CM042139.1, from coordinate 21,943,158 downwards.
AAGGATTGGTATGCCGTAAAACAAATCAACCAACCAACCAGTTATGTTGTACTAAAAATCAACAATAATGAACGAAGTTAGTAATGATTTAATAATAGCGAACTTGCTTCATCTAAAATTATCAGGAAATGAATTAATATCGATTTTTTGATTGTGCATCGAAGCGTATTTAACATGATGATTTAGAGGTTTAATTTGACACATTATTATTATTATTATTATTATTATTATTATTATTATTATTATTAGTAGTAGTAGTAGTAGTAGTACAAAATAAAAAACACTCCCCAGGCGATGTAAAAATAGATTTTTGAAACATATTGCCTGAGGGGTGGGAGTAAAAAATTCAATGTCAGGAGTTTGTACCCTAAGTAAGTAAAATCATCAAATTCATTAAAGGATTAAAAAATAAAACAATTTGAAATGTAAACTTTAAATATGTATTAAAATAAAACAAACTATATATAGATATATAATACCAGTCATGTATTTATTAAAACTTGGTTTAAAAAACAATGAGGGCTGTCTAATGCTGCATGTTCAAATTTTGAGTGTATTTATTCTATGTTATGACGATTTTGGGTAATGTGACGTAAGCAGTGACGTAATTTTTGTTACAGACAAAAACCGGAAGCAAATCTCCATTATTATCATTTCTTCTTTTTGAGTTTTCACACCAGCGTTAGCTGATGGTCTTTCACTGTAGTCTGAGTAACAGCAAGTTTCCTCAGGTCTCCAGGACTCTTCTGAGTATTCTGGCAGATTGCAGCAGTGCAGTGTTCTGAATGGTATCAATCCTCCCTCTGATTTCCAGACTTTCCAAACCCTTTTCCAATACTTTTGGGACCGTTCCAAGTGCACCAACTACAATTGGTATCACTTTCACTTTCATATTCCATAACATTTTCAGTTCTCTGGCAAGGTCCAGGTATTTGTCCATTTTTTCATTTTCCTTTAGCTTCACCCTGTGATCTGCTGACACTGCAAAATCCACCAGTTGACAAGTTCTTTCTTTTTTGTTTATCAACACTAGGTCTGGTCTTCTTGCTGGGATAAGGTGATCCGTTTTTATTTCAAAGTCCCAGAGAATTGTATGCGTTTCGTTCTCAAGAACAGATTCTGGTTTATGCATATACCATTTTGTTGTATGGTCAAAATTTAATTTTTTGCATAATTCCCAGTGGATCACCTTCCCAACCCAGTCATGACTAGTTTTGTACTCCCGTTGTGCTAGTTTGCTACATTCGCAGAGTACATGGTTTACGGTCTCATCTCTATTACCACATAGTATACATTTACTATTTTGTTGGGTCTTATTATTATCCAGTGAATAAGTGATTGATGAACAGATTTTTTGCCGCCTCTTTGGTTAATCATTTCAGCTTAATGCCTATGTCAAACTTAACGCAGACGTCAGAGCCTCCAAAATTTAATGAACTCGTAGCAGCGAGAATAAATCTGATTAATTCATTCTAATGGAAAATCTCTCCTAACCAGATGAAAGCTGTTTAAATATACACAGCACACACAGTCATTGATTAAACATACGAGTTTACTTAACCATCTATTTACTTACTGAATCAGATTCGTTTTCAATTACCACTGCTAACAAAATACTAACTAGTAGAACCTGTGGATATACCACAGTATGATAATTTAATTATTACAACGTTTGATATGTTTACTTAATAACTATTGCTAAATACTCTATTATCTCTTATTATAATGGAGATTGTGTGTTTTTCTGTCTGTAACCGAAACTATATTACTAATCGAGTCACAATTAACATAGTTATTTACATCACATTCTCCATGATTTTATTTATATTTAAAACTCAATTATTAATAAAATTGCTTCACCTTTTTATTAGTGTTGTCCACATCTACATACATATAACATGCAATTGTATTTATATATACAAAAATAGCGGTTTGCAGTGTGAATGGGAAGGCTAATTTGCATATTGATATTAAAAATGTGATTTTATTAAATATGTGCTTAGTATTATTGATTTCTAACTGTTTGGTTTTATTTTAATGAATATAAACAAAAATCTCTTCAATGAATCTTAAATGAAATCCATTAACAAGAAAAAATAACTGTCATTTTATTCCTTACTTCCTAATTTAACTAAATAGTTAAATAAGTAAAATTCAGCAATGAAAGACGGGAGTGATGGAAGAGTAAGTTTCATTTCTATTTTTCTATTATACCCCCACTCTGTTACATATCTTTTTCTCTGCCTCTAATTTAATACAATATTTCATTACATTAAAACTTGAATACTTGCACCCGGAGGGTGCATATATTTGCTAGTAATTATAATAAAACTAGCAGGAGCTGTGGATATACCACAGTATGATAATTTAATTATTACAACGTTTGATACGTTTACTTAAGAGCTATTTCTACATAATCAGTTTCGTTTTCAATTTTCATCGCTACTAAAATAATCTATATATTAATACTCGTGTTCCTTATTTGTACGACTGTTATCATCATGCATCTGGTTAAAAATGAGACCGTCCAAATCGTCCATGATGAAATGCAAAAAAAGTAAATCCTGATTATCTGGTATTGCTTATCCGTCGAATACTTATTTCTTATGTGTGTCGTCACATCAGCTAAATGATGGACTATTCCGTTTTCATTAGAAAGAAAGAAAGGGTCGAAAAAGAATATGCTACACAAGGAATGTAATAAAAAACAAAGAAAGAGAGTAGAGGAAAGATGGAGGCCTGGGTATGCGGAAGCGATAAAGCTAATATGTTTCAATCGAACATAATGAAAAGATGAAAAGATAAAAAGAAAGAAAGAAAGAAAAGAAGAAATACTTCAATCAAGATTATACTTTTTATTACACATTGAAATATTTTGAAATAGCTCTTAAGTAAACATATCAAACATTGTAATAATTAAATCATCATAATCATCATCCTGTCGCGCTGGCAGCATGGATATCCATGACAATCTCTCGCCATCCTTCCCTATCATTCATTGCACCCGAGAGGTCCTCTGCGCAGCATCCAGTATCCGCACAGAGCTGATCTATGTACGTCTTTGCTGGGTGACCTAATCTGGTGTGCCCATGTGTTGGCTTCCACAGAAGAACGTCACTTATGAGTTCATCTTTGCTTCTCCAGCAGTGCCCAGCGTGTATTGTTCGCCTCACACGGATAATTTGTGTGATACGGGGCAGGTGGCCATACAGCTGTTTTCTCGTCGGGTGTTGTTCCCACGTCTTGTTTACTATTGCACGCAGCATTTTCTTGCAAGTCCCATCTAGCTTATTCTCCAGGCGCTTCCTTACAGTCCAGGTAGTGCAGCCGTACAGTAGCACTGATACAACTACGGCTTTTGAAGAATTTTTGCTTTAATTTGTCAGTTGACATCGTCGCTGGAGTTTTACAAGGAGAGATGATCATACTGTGGTATATCCACAGATCCTGCTAGTTATTATTATTCAGTAAATAAATCATTAATGAACTGCTGTTTGCCGCCCTTTTTTAGTTAATTATTTCAGTTTAATGTGTATAGCAAACTTAATGTTGACGTCAGGGCCTCCAAAGTTTAATGAACACGCAACAGTGAGAATAAAACAGATTAATTAATTCTAATCGAAAATCTCTCCTAACTCTCATTGATTAAATATACCAGTTTACTTAACTATTTATTTACTTACTGAATCAGATTCCCGCTCTGTGCAGAGGGGTAAGATTCCCCCAAATGGGGCCAACTGTTGGCCGTTGATGGCGACTCGTAATGCTTAAGGACGGAGTCTTGGTGGATGAGCAGTCCATGACTTGCAACACTCCACTTAGAACCTTACTTAGGCTAGACGGGCGGTCGGAGAGGCCCCCTCCGATCAATCGGCTGGTTACGTCAAGCCCTAGCACCTATATGGGTTGCTCCAACCCTATTGCTCTTATAGCAAGCCCCAACACTTTTTTATCATATGGGTACTAGAAGGCGGTGACTGAGGGTCTACATGTCCTGGGAATGACGTTAAACTCTATCTGATGGTGAGGTTCCAGTTTTGGAGGTTTGGGGAATGTGGAGCACCCCTTCATCACCATTGCTCCCTGATCCACTCTGACCCGGAGTGGTAGTACCTGTTAGGGTCCCATCTATGGGTTAGATAGAAAAATGTATTTATAAAAAGATTGTATTATCCATTAGGAATTGATTTATTTCACAACTTGATCGGCATTAAATGACCCACTGAGGTTGATATGCCGTAAAACAAACCAAACCAAACAAAACCAATGAATCTGATTCGTTTTCAGTTACGCTGCTAACAAAAAAATAATAACTAGCATGACATGTTGATGTACCACAATATGATAATTTAATTATTACAACGGTTGATATATTTGCTTAAGAGCTATTGCGAAATAGTTCAATATGTAAAAAGTATAATAATCTTGATTTAACTCTCTTTTCACTTTATTTCCTTCTTTACATCTTTTCAATATGTTCGATTGAAAGGGATTAGTTTTATCGCTTCCAGCCCACTCAGCCCCTCTCTCTAATTTTTCCCAACTTTCTATCTTTTCCCTGCTCTCTTTCTTTCTTTCTTTCTTTCTTTCTTTTTTTTTTTTTCTTTCTTTTTCTGCGTAGCATGTCATTTTTACCTTTTTTTTCTTTATAATAAAAACGAAATAGTCCATTATTTAGCTGAGGTGACAAAACTCATAATAAATATGAATTCGATGATTAAGCGACCCCAGATAAACAGGATTTACTTTTTTGCATTCATCTTGAACAATTCGTTGGGTCTCACTTTACCCAGAGGGTGTTGCAGGATGATAACAGTCGGAAGATTAAGGAACAAGCGTATTAATATCTAGATAATTGTACATTGTGGTTTGCTTCGAACATATTTCCTAATGACACTGTTTGTAAAATCTAGTAAAGTCTTTTATGTAGGCCTTTGCCACTTGATGTGTCAAAATAGCAAACTGGCACAAAAGGAATACAAAACTGGAAACAATTGGGTGGGAAAGTTGATCTACTAAGTTGGTTGGTTGGTTGGATTTTATGGCATGTCAACCCTTGTTGGGTTATATTATGCCGAAGAAATTTTATTTTATTAATTCTTGATGGGTACTCAATCTTTTTTTAAACTCAATTTTTAAACACATTTTTTCTATTTAGCCCATAGGTGGAACCTTAATAGGTCAAAGTAGACCTGGGAGTAATGGTGATGAAGTACTCCACATTCCTCAGAGCTCCAGTATCGGAACTTCACCATCAGATAGAGTTTAACGTCAAACCCAGGACACTAAGGCACTCAGACCCCGCCTTCTAGCACATATATGATAAAAAGAGTCTTGCCATAAGTGACCAGCCATTTGATTGTAGGGGGTATAGAACTCCTCTACAGAGGGGTAAGACCCCCAAAATAAGGCCAACTATTGGCTGTGTGTGATGGCTCGTAATGCTTAAGGATCGAACCGTGGTTGTTGAGCAGTCCATGACATGCACACTCCCCTTTGGTCCTTACTTATGCTAAACGGACGGTCAGAGAGGTCCCCTCATGGTCATATCAAGCCCTAGCACCCATATGATTGTCTTGACCTATTGCCTTTATGGCAATCTCCAACTCTTTTTATCATATATATATATATATATATATATATATATATATATATATATATACCAACCTCCTCTTTTATCATATATATATATATATATATATTATATATATAATATACCACCCTCCGTACGAGCAGGATGTGACACAAGGTCAATTTCTTAAGCGGAGTTCAACAGGTTTGAATTCAGAGTTTTCCTTCTCCTAGACCGGTTGTCTAAGAAAGTTTAAAGAGCCCAGTCTGCCCTACTATTTAATAATAGCTGGTAGGAGAGTAGGATTCATACATTTCCCAATTAGCGCTAAGTGAAATGCAATTACCACGTCCAGGATTTGAACTCGGGGCAACGAGTCCATTTCTCATGACTTTAACCATTACACCACGGCGCTTCCATTATTTTTATCATATATGTGCTAGAAAGCGGTGTATGGGGGTCCTAATATCCTGGCCAGGGCGTTAAACTATATCTGATGTTGAAGTTCCAATTTTTAGAGCTCTGGAGAATGTGTGGAGTACCCCTTCATCACCATTACTCCCAGATCCACTCTGAACCGGAGTGGTAGTATATGTTTGGGTTCCATCTATAGGTTAAATAATTAAAATGAGTTTTTAAAAATGTGTTTAAAAAATTGAGTGTTTGAAAAAAGATTGAATACCCAACAACGTTGAATAAAAACAATGAAATATCTTCGGCATAAAATAACCCAATCAGGTTTCACATGCGGTAAAATCCAACCAACCAACCAACCAATCAACCAACCAGCCAACCACATTCTTTATAGATTTTACAACCACTTAAACATAATCAATAGTCAGTTGTATTGGGCGATTCACGAAAAAGAAATCATTTATTGTTGTTGTGCTAATTGTATTTTTACGCGTTTTTTTGTTTTGTTTCCCGAGAGATAAAATATATGTAACGAATCTTCATTGATGCTTGAACACTTACAATAAATCATTAGTGACATCCTTCTATTAACCCTTTACGTCACAAGAATTAATCTTTATTCGTTCATCGATACATTTTGCCGCGAGGATGAAGTTAAACACGTTTTTATACATCAAGCATTACATACCTAGTGACATTAATAAGGATGAATTACTAACCACTATGTCAGTAACGTATCAAAGAGATAATAATAATAACAACAACAACAACAACACCAATAATAATAATAACAATAATAATAATATATGGAGAAAAAAAATCGACAAATATCTGGATCTTGCCTGAGAACAGAAAAAGTTATGGAATTATAATAATAATAATAACTCAGAAGAGTCCTGGAGACCTGAGGATAATTGTTGTCACTCAGACTCCAGTGAAAGGCCATCAGCTAACGCTGGTGTGAAAAACTCTCAAGGAGTGATACTAATTGTAGTTGGTGCACTTGGAACGATGCCAAAAGGATTGGAAAAGGGTTTGGAAAGTTTGGAAATCAGAGAAAGGATTGAAACCATTCAGAACACTGCACTGCTGCAATCTGCCAGAATACTCAGAAGAGTCCTGGAGACCTGAGGAGACTTGCTGTCACTCAGAATCAAGTGAAAGACCATGTGAAAACTCAAAAGGAATAAATAATAATAATAAAATTCTCTAGGACTTTTAGATTAAGACGGATCACCTTATCCCAGCCAGAAGACCTGACCAAGTATTGATTAAGAAAAAAAAAGTAAAAAGAAAGAGAATTTGTCAACTGGTAGATTTTGCATTAATAATCTATTAATAATGCAGATTGTTTGTATTTCTGTCTGTAACAAAAACTACGTCATAGCTCTACGTCACAACTTACGTCACAATATTCTTGTGCTTTATACACCCAAAATTTGAGTAAGCAATTCTAAAAATTGTTTTTCGCTCTCGTCCTTTTTTCTTTCTTTTTTTTTTTTACAGTAACAAGAAATTAACAAAAAAGTTTACAAATAAATTAATACCTCAAAATAATTGTTTGATTATTACATGCACGCAACATTTTATTTGAGAGGGACGGGGCTCAGTTTTCATTTCAAATTGTTTTATTTTATTTTTTTACTCCTTTAATAAATATGAGGATTTTGCTTACTTATGATACAAACCCTCTGACATTGAATGTTTAACTCCCACCCTCTCAGGCAATGTCTTTCAAAAATTAATTTTTACGACTCCCTGATGGTGTTTTCTGTTGCTAGTAATAATAATAATAATAATAATAATAATAATAATAATAATAATAATAATAATAATTCAGAAGAGTCCTGGAGACCTGAGGATAATTGTTGTCACTCAGACTCCAGTGAAAGGCCATCAGCTAACGCTGGTGTGAAAAACTCTCAAGGAGTGATATAATGATAATTTGTCAACTGGTAGATTTTTTGCAGTTCCAGCGGATCACAGGGTGAAGATGAAAGAAAATGAAAAGATAGACAAATACCTAGACCTTGTCAGAGAATTGAAAGCTGTGGAATATGATGGTGAAAGCGATACCAATTGTAGTTGGTATATTTGGAATGGTCCCAAAAGCTTAGAAAAAGACTGGAGGAATTGGAAATCAGATGAAGAATTGAGACCATTGAGACCATCCAGACAAAAGTATTGTTGAAATCGGCTAGAATACTCAGAAGAGTCCTGGAGACCTGAGAAGATTTGTTGTCACTCAGACTCCAGTGAAAGACCATCAGCTAACCCTAGTGTGAAAAAGTCTCAAGGAGTGAAAAGATAATAATAATAATAATAAATAATAATAATAATAATAATAATAATACTATTTCTCTGAATGTTTGAGATGAGGCTTGAAGATTAGTATCATCTGTGTTATTCGGACTATTGTCCCCATCTTCATTGTTATTTGGATAACGTTTCGGCCGATATACCCTCCGGCCTTCTTCAGGTATTTCTTGTCGGACTCGGGAACCTTCTCGGACTCGGGAACCTTCTTTTCGAATTCGGGAACTTTCTTGTCGTAATCGGGAGCCATCACGGAACTTTGAACCTAACCTTTTATTTAGTCCACGGGTGTATCCTGTTCTCATTCCGCTAACCATAGCTGGGGTAGGAGTTGTGTTAATTATTTTTCTAACTGCCTTCATTCAGGATTGAACTCAGGATCCAGAGATAACTGTCACTTAGAACTGTCTTAACCCAACTACCTTATCCACTAGGCCATGTGTCCAATTGGTTAGCGGAATGAGAACAGGATACACTCGGAGTAAATAATAAAAGTGAGCACAAGTCTAGTCATGACTGAGTGAGAAACCTGATCTACAAGGAATTATGCAAGAAACTAAGCTTTAACCATTTCGCGTATGGTATATGTCGAAACCGGAATCTGTCCTAGAGAATGAGAAGCATCAAATTCTCTGGAATTTTGAGATACAACCGGATCACTTAATCCCAGAAAGAATACCACACCTAGTTTTAATTAACAACAAAAGAAAGAACTTGTCCTCTAGTGGATTTTGTCGTTACAACAGACATGAAGGAAAACCAGAAGATATACAAATACTTGGACCTTGCCAGAGAACTGAAAAAAAAACTGTAGACCATGAGAGTAAAGGTGATACCAATTGTAGTTGGTGCCATCGGAAAGGTCCAAAAGGGTTTTGAAAAAAAAACTGGGGGAATTGGAAATCAGAGGGAGAATTGAAACCATCGAGACAACAGCATTATTAAGATCGAATAGAAGTCTGAGAAGAGTCCCGAAGACACGAAGAGAATTATTGTCTCTCAGACTCGGGTGATAGACAACCAGCTAACGCTGATGTGAAAAGATGATGATGATGATATGTTTGTAGGGATTTACCAAACAATGTTAACATGTAGGGCATCCAGCGAGGATCGAACTCGCTATTCAGTAGTAATGGATCTATGAGACTAACTTGCTAACTATTGCACCACGATGGAACGCCCTTAATCAAATGTTTGTATTAATTCAACAAAATAGTACATCGTAGCGAAATTTATTTGTTAATAGAAATGCCATTTAAATACTTTATGCGAATAATGCAATTTCCACTTAGATTTTCTAATTGAGATTGGCTAGAATACTGAAAAGACTACTGGAGAGCTGAGGAAACTAGCTGTCACTCGGATTCCAACGAAAATTCGCAAAGAGTATAATCTATTGATAATGGAAATTCGGTCTCAATTTGTCTGTAACCGAAACTACATCTCTGCTTACGCCACATTACCCGAAATCGTCAATACATAGAATAAAGAACAACCTTGTATTATATATATTCAAGACTTGAATATGCAAACTTAGACGGTCCCTATGGTTTTTTAAAACACGTTTTTATAAATTGATGCCCCGGTATTATATATCTATATATAGTTTGTTTTATTTTGATATATATTTAAAGTTATCTAACGTATAGAGTGTTACGGGAAAATTATTTACAAACAAGAAATGGTCATTTTTTTCCCTCAGTATCACGAGGTTAACTAAAAAGTTTACAAATAAATAGATACCTACGATTTTGTGTAAAATTTATGTGTAAAATATTCAAAATAATTATCTAATTAATAATTAATAGATGAATGATACATTTTATTTGAGCGGGACAGAACTAAGTTTCCATTTTAAATTATTTTATCTTTTTTTGTTTTTTTTATTCCATTAATAAATTTGATGATTTTGCTTTCTTATGATACAAACCCTCTGACATTGAATTTTTAACTCCCTCCCTAAGAATATATCTTTCAAAAATTAATTTTTACACAGCTCGGTGATTTTTTTTGTTATTTCCTATGAATTCAACATAAACAAAGGGGAACCACTCTTGACTGATACATTATTTATTTATTTATTGATCAACTAGGAAAAAAGAAGACGGGGTTAGGGTTAGGGTTTAGGGTTTAGGGTTAGGGTTTAGGGTTAGTTTAATCGGAAAATAAATAAATGATTTATCAGTCAAGAGTGGTTCCCCTTTGTTTATGTTGTAGTTATAGGAAATAACCATTTTTGCTAGTAATATTGATAATAATAAGTACTGTTATATAATGAATAGTGTATCCTATTTTGTAATGAAGTGTAATATTTGAATTTAAAAGTTAATTGGTTATTCGTTAGAAGAATCATAGAAAATACCATAGATATTATTGACAGCTTTTGACCCCTTGTTCATCTTTAGCGTTGCATCCTGAATGTTAGAATGTCACGTGGTGGCTGAAATCTGTGTGAACAGTGTAGTAGTTTACTGAGTTGAATTTGGGCGATCGACAGAGGCAGACGCGAATAATGCTGTCTCTCTGAGTTACTCTCCACGCGCAGAAAATGTTGGGTCTTGGGATATAAAAAACATCTGAAATTAACTATGTCTTGATTAAAAACTAATATAAAATGAACGTGAGTATGTACAATCCAAGGTCAATACCAGACGACCCAAGAAGGCGAGATGACCAGAGAATTCAACCCGGCTAAAAGGTTAGAAGGAAGATAGACGAAAGAAGAAAATAAGAATAAGAAGACATTGTCTAATAGTATACGAACAAAAAAAAAACAAAAAAAACAGAAAATGCCTGACTGGGCAGGAACAGTAATTTACTAGAAAGTATACAAATGTCTTGTGTTCTCCTATGTAAACAAATCGCATGAATAGAAACAGATGGTGTCCAAGGAAATAAAACTTTAATCTGCAATTTTTAGATTCATGCTTACTACCCACATCCAAGCAAGTAGACCGGAGATGATTGTTGTTAGATAATAGAATGTACCAGATTGCAGATATAGCTGATCCGAAGGCTAAAGTTGTACCCATCATGACTGGCACACTTGGATCAGAGCCAAAACACTAGATACGAGATTGGACAAGTGGTAGATTCCAAGGACAGATTGTTCTAAAACAAGATAGACAAGATACTACTGAATACAAAATATCCATGCAGAGACGAGGCACATCACCAGGGCATTGAAGGGGATGGGTATGGCATCTATCAACTCAAGGGGTGGTGGGTATGAATGAGGTGGGGGTGAATAAAAAAAATCAAACGAATATTAGTTGACATTACCATCACATGGAAAAAGAGATGTTTGGCGGCGCTACATATTTGACTGAGACCGATGCGCGTTCTTCCGTCCTCCCGTTCGAGGCCGTTCGCTTCGGCGTTCGACTCGGCGGGGCTACTATGGGCGGCGCGCTCCGCTTTGGTGACTCTGGATAACTCACTGGTCGATCGCACCGGCTTTATGTCTGGCGACGGGTCTCTCGGGGGTCCGCCCTATCAACTGTCGACGGTCGGTTAAGTGCCTACCGTGGTTACTACGGGTAACGGGGAATCGGGGTTCGATTCCGGAGAGGGAGAATGCGAAACGTCTACCACATAACAAGGCAGCAGGCGCGCAAATTACCCACTCCCGGCACGGGAAGGTAGTGATGGGAAGGTACTGGCCCTCTCACTGGTGATTCAACTATCAATCATATAATAATTTAATGCACGGAAATAGGGCGGGGAGCTTGAAGATATACATAATTGGGTAAGATTGTTGACCTACTGGGTGTTGTGCAAACTAATTAAATTGGACCAAGGAAACTAATTGTATTATTATTATTGTTAGTTTTTCACACCAGCATCAGCTGATGGTATTTTCCTCGAGTCTGAGTGACAAAAAGTCTCCTCGGGTCTCCAGGATTCTTCTGAGTATTATGACAGATTGCAACAGTCCAGTATTCTGGATGGTTTCAATTCTTCCTCTGATTTCCACATTTTCCAATCTTTTTTACAATTGGTATCACTCAGACTTTCATATTCCATAGCTTTTTCAATTCTCTGGCAAGGTCCAGGTATTTGTCCATCTTTTCGTTTTCCTTCATCTTCCCCCTGTGATCTGCTGAAAACTGCAAAATCCTCCTGTTGGTGCCCTCAGTGAGATTATTATTATTATTATTATTATTATTATTATTATTATTATTATTATTATTATTATTATTTCACACCTTGTGAGTTTTTCACATCAGCCTAAGCTGATGGTCTTTTACGGGAGTTTGAGTGACAACAAGTCTCCTCAGGTTCCCAGCGCCCTTCTGAGTATTCTAGCCGATCTCGACAATGCTGTTGTCTGAATGGTCTCAATTCGTCCTCCGATTTCCAGTTCCTCTAATCTGTTTTTTTTTTTTAAACTTTTCGGAGCCGTTCCCAGTGCACCAACTACAATTGGTATCACTTTCACCTTCATATTCCACTGTCTTTTTTTTTCAATTATCTAGCAAGGTCCAGGTATTTGTTAATCTTCTCGTTTTCTTTTATCTTCAACCTGTGATCTCTTGGGACTGCAAAATCTTCTTCTACACAAGTTATTTTTTCTTGCTAATCAATATTATTATTATTATTATTATTATTATTATTATTATTATTATTATTATTATTATTATTAATTTCTCCATAAGAGCCTTTCCCACCCACCTTAGCTGGTGGTTCACTGGAGGCTGAGGGACAACAGGACTCTTTTGAGTATTTTAGTCGATCAATGCTGTAGTTCGTGTGGTATCGATTCTTCTGCGGATTTTAATTCACCCAAACTCTTTTCCAAACCCTTGGGGACCATTACAAGTGTACTAATTAAAATTGGTACTACCTTTACCTTCATGTTCCACAGTTTGTTTTCGTTCTCTAGCCAGGTCCAAGTATTTATAATTCTCCTTTTCTCCAAGTGTCCTTATTCCTTCCAGATTCGGTACTCCTTTTCCTACCGTTGTTTCTTTTTTTCCTTCCTTTTGTTCCTTTTTTCATCACGAGCATAGAACAGTTGTCGATGCTGAATTCCATTCCTACATCCTAGCTGTATATTCTTATGGTTTGTACAAGGGTTACCAGTTCCATTTTCATTTTTACAAAAATCTTGATATCTTCCACGTACATGAGGGGATATTGGCAAGGTTCAGGTATTTGTCGAATTTTTTACTTTCTTTTATTTTAAATCTTTTTGTCGTCCATATTTATGGGGTGATTTATCTTGTAACTTTGTAGCCTCCTTTGCATTTTCTAAGTAAATAATTCAGGGGAATCATTGTTATAACAAATAGTAGTGTCGATAATGAGTCTCCCTGCAAGACACCACTTCTAATTATTACCTCTGTAAGGGTTTGTCCTCCAGCTACTAGTTCTAATCTCAAGTTTTTCAAACCTCTCGTTATGAAGTTTACATATTTACCAACCCCTCCACACGAGCAGGATGTGACACAATGTCAATTTCTTCAGCGGAGTTTAACAGGTTTGAATTCAGAGTTTTCCTTCACGTTAATAGGTTGCCTAACCAAGGTTAAAGAGCTCAGTCTGTCCTACTATTTTCCCATTGCTAAAGGGATAATAGTTGGATGCATACCTTTCCCAGTGGTATTAGTGTTATATGAAATGCAAACGGCCTCGTCCAGGATTTGAACACAGTTAACCGTATCCATTTCCTACGG
>CM042139.1:21901678-21924178 GCA_023376005.1 Doryteuthis pealeii | reverse complement strand
TCAGATGATGAAACTCGAGTAGGTTACTTTATATCCATTTCTTAAATAAATTTTGCTCTACATTGTATTTAGCACTTTGTATTTGTTTTTTTCACGGTCTTAACCCCTGGATACTGTGCACTCCCAACGATCGTACCCGTACCCACCGGTAAGCCACTACTCATACATAAATACATATGCATATATATACATATATATATTCATATCAGCCTATCTTCATATCTATATTCATATCTATATGTATCTGTATCCATATGTATATTCTTCTGTATCTGCCTTCATATCTATCTATCTATCTATCTATCTATAAGAACATAAAAAGAATACTGTTTTAGTTTTTAAAGACAGGTGAAATTTGAGCAAAATGATATAGGCATATATTTCATTGTCATCTACCAAATATTTGTCAAAAGTTAACTTTATTCGCCATTTATTAAGATTCGTCTCGTGTTTGTTTTAGTTTTAACACAGTTTTTGACGATATATTTTATTAATATCCATTATCTTACTTATAAGAAAATATATCTAGAATAATAACAACACTTTATCTTAGAATGTTAAACAATCTCTAGTTTACGACTAAAACTTAGTCAGGTGCTGAATGTACAAGGTGTCCAGAAAAAAACTGACATTATTTAAAATTTGAATATCTATTAATCTATTAACAATGGATATTCGGTCTCAATCTGTATGTAAACGAAACTACGTTACTGCTTACGTTACGTTACCCAAAATCGTCATAACATAGAATAAATACAGTAAAAATTTGAGCATGCAACCTTAGACGATCCCCATTATTTTTTAAAACAAGTTTTAATAAATACATTTATTATTTATATCTATATAAAGTTTGTTTTATTTTGATATATATTTAAAGTTATCAGAACTAAGTTTCCATTTCATATTGTTTTTATTTTTTTTACTCCTTTAATAAATTTGATGATTTTACTTATTTATGCTACAAACTTTCTGACATTGAATTTTTAACTCCCACCCCCTAGGTAATATCTTTCAAAAATTAATTTTCACACCGCCGGTGGGTGTGTTTTTTTTTTTTTTGCTGGTCTCAGTAATTACAAGTCTTAAACAAATAAAATTGAATAGGGTTTATGTCAAATAATAAAATACTTATTCATCAAAATCTAAACAAGATACTCACAGTGAAATAGAATGTATAATTGATTTCTCTTAGAATTATCTGCGTTATTCGGACTATTGTCCTCATCTTTATTGTTATCTGTACAACGTTTCGGCCGATATGCCCCCCGGCCTTCTTCAGGTATTTCTTGTTGGACTCGGGCACCTTCTCGGACTCCGGAACCTTCTTTTCGGACTTGGGAACCTTCTTTTCGAACCCGGGAACTTTCTTTTCGTAGTCGGGAACCTTCTTGTCGTAATCGGGAGCCATTACGGAACTTTGAACCTAACCCTTTATTCAGTCCACGGGTGTATCCTGTTCTCATTCCTCTAGCCATAGCTGGGGTAGGAGTTGTGTTAATTATTTTTCTATGTTACTGCCGCTGCTCAGGATTGAACCCGGAATCCAGAGATAACTGTCCCTTAGAACTGTCTTAACCTAATTCCTTTATCCACTAGGCCATGTGTCCAACGTTGTACAGATAACAATAAAGATGAGGACAATCGTCCGAATAACGCAGATAATACTGATTTCTCTTGTTTGACAGTTTGAGAATATTCTAAGACTTAAAATGACTTTTCATTGCTAGTGGATGTCATCCTTACAGTTAAGCGTAGCCAACACGTCTCAATCAACAGCCAGTAGTGCGCTGCCAGTCAGCGCAGGAGGTTTTCGTCCCTCGCAGCGCAGGTGTCCCTCAACAATTGTGTTACACAATCTTTTGGGTATATATTTGTATTACAAGTTCCAACGACGCACATTTTATTGCTTTACATATGATTTAATTTTACTTTTTTTTTTCATATTCTCCAATGGCTTCAAGCTCGTCAAAACAACGAGGATACCTCAACAAGGCCAATTCCTTCTGAATTGTGTACATTGTGTCATCCAAGTATATTTATTCCGTCAATGTTCTTTATCTATCCTATTTTATCTGTAATAAGCTGCTGCAACTATTGAAATAAGCACGTATATATTCTGTATATACTAAAATGAGACTATTTAAAAGACAGAAAACTAGAGGTGATAGAGCAAAACTGTTTATAAATTTGAATTCAGCACATCCAAATTAGTAAAAGAAACACCTATTCTCATTCTTGCCTCAGACAAAAAATATTTTTTTGTAAACCAGTGTCATTAGACTAAGTGATGTTTTTGGTACATACTGTATATCTTTTAAAAATAAGTTAGTATCAGACGAATTATTGGATAGTTAGAACCGTATAAACGTGGCAGCAATCCCTTTTTTCGTTACATTTTTTCAGTCAAATATATAATATATACAAACACGTGACACTGTGCAAACATTTTGTCGTCTCGGATTCCTGTCCTTATTTACGCTTGCTTTTCCTTGACTGTAACAGGCGTAAAAACGACCCAACTTATATATTTACCAAGTGCTATATCTCGCTTTTTATCGGCAAATTAATTTAAATATTTTGCAAGCCCCTTCTCACCCTCCGCCTGGATAAAATACAACTAAGAACTCAAACAGACAATATTTTTTCAATTGAAAGTTTGCAACATATTTTTACAAAATCCAAACTGAAATTTCAAAACAATTTTCATATCTTTTACCAACTAAGATAGTCCCTCTAGTATATGAGGCTACTGCCTGTAAGTTGCGTCTCCAGAACTACTTAGTAAATTACTAATATTGTAAAATTACTAATTGTGGTTCCTAGTCGAACGCTCGACCGACTGAGCTAAACCTTTTGCTTCCTAGTCGATACACACACACACACACACACACACACACATATATATATATATATATATATATATATATATGTGTGTGTGTGTGTGTGTGTGTGTGTGTATCGACTAGGAAGCAAAAGGTTTAGCTCAGTCGGTCGAGCGTTCGACTAGGAACCACAAGGTTCCTGGTTCGATACCGGCCCCCGCCAACTCAGCGTATGAGTAGCACATATATGTATATATATATATATATATATCTTTTTTCAGAAGCATCTTAGTGTGTTAAATTCCTCAAACTTTTAGACATCCCATCGTATATATGAAACAAGGAAAAAAGTTTCCTTTAAGATTTTCAAACTATGTATTTTGAATATATCATATTTGTTTATCTAACATGTCTGGTTACGTGCCCTATACGGCAAACACCAATTCCTTTGTTGAAAACACGCAGCTCGCTAAATATTTATATGAAAAAAATTAAAATAAACTATTAAGTTTTCGTGCCTACATTTTTTGTTTTGTTTTTATCGCAATGCAAATAAAAAAATTGATAAATGTGTGAGCTGAATTACAAATGCAGACAAAAAAGCAGATAAAAGACGCATTTGTTTAGACAAAGAGGCATTTAAACTTGATATAAGTTTCTATCATTTGATGTTTCTGTTTTTTTAATAAAAATGTACAAACCAAGAAGAAAACAGCAGACTTACAAGGTCAATTCTCCCTCCCCCCCTTTTTTTTTGATAGTAATGTCTCGAGAGTAGACTTCAAGTTGAAAAAAACTTGTTGAAAGTTGAAAAAACAAAATAATGGAGAAATAAGAAAATAAAAAAAAGATCAAGAAACTAAACCAGAAAACTAACCCGCCCTATCGGTGAGGCGTTAGAATACACCGATTGCACCTCTGCAGAGGGGAAAGACTCTCCCAATGGGGCCACCTATTGGCCGTGAGTGGCGACCCGTAATGCTTAAAGACGTGAGTCTTGGTGGATGAGCAGTCCATGACCTGCAACACTCCACTTAGAAACTTACTTAGGCTAGACGGGCGGTCGGGAGGCCCCCTCCGATCCATCGGCTGGCCACGTAAAGCCCTTGCACCTATATGATTGTCCCAACCCTATTGCCCCTATGGCAACCCTCAATCCTTCTTATATGGTTGCTAGAAGGCGGTGACTGAGAGTCTACATTGTGAAAATGTATTAAGTGAATGGTGATCCTCTTTCACCGGACACCAACAGCAGCCTGTGGGGATTTAAATAAAATTAAATCAAATTAAAATTAAATAAATAAAAAGTTCTGAGCGTCTGGACTCTGGCGTCTAGAGTTAACGGTCTGATCATAAAAGTCTGCATCTATACTTCGAAAGAGTTGTGTCTTTTTATTTCTCTTCATCTCATCATTTCATATTCCCTATAAGCCCTTAGGGTCACATGATACCCACTATAAAAGAGGGGTCTTCGAAGAATTCGGCCTCTTTTTGCCTCTAGCATTGGCTAGCTACACTTGTTCCGTATCGTTAAAAAACCCCAGACGGCGACGAATCGGAACTCTCAACTCGTTAGAAGTTGGAGCGAAAAACGGACACCTAAAGCCCATTCTGCAGGGCTCAACAGGTTACGAGGAACAGAACTCGAGGATTTCAGCTAAGTTCCGCAGGCTTTTATTTTTATCTGCAACCAACCCTTTAACTACATTCAATTCTCCTTAAACTATCTTTTACCAACCAAACACATTGAACTCTTTGTATTACCTTTGGACTCTATGATTATTCTTTAAAAGTCGTTTGGTTGTTTCATTTTATGTATATTGATAACCCTGTTTGATATTTGTTTTATGTTTTACATGTAAAGTAAACATTTTGTTCTATAAAAAGTCGTTTGTCTCCTTTCTTCAAAAGCAGCGCCCATCTCCCCTCTGCGTTCGAAGTACGGTTTATTCTCTTACAAAACATTTGAAACAGTGCTTTTCCGGGGTCAAAAATCCCCTCATGTCCTGGGAATGACGTTAAACTCTATCTGATGGTGAGGTTCTAGTTTTGGAGGTTTGGGGAATGTGGAGCACCCCTTTATCCTCATTGCTCCCTGGTCCACTCTGACCCGGAGTGGTAGTACCTGTTAGGGTCCCATCTATGGGTTAAAATTGAGTATCCATTAAGAATTGATTTATTTCAAAACTTTGTCGGCATTAAATGACCCACTGAGGTTGATATGCCGTAAAACAAAACAAAACAAACTTATGGTATACCAATTTCGATGGGACATTTAATGCCTAAAAAGTTTTGAAATAAACTCATTCTTAATGAATACTAATTTTAATAAACCAACCAAGGGTTAATAGGTTGTATAACCAGAACATATGTTCTTGTTACCCATGCGCAGTGCAGTAATCGGCAGGATTTAGAATGCAGGTTCTCTGAGGATCAGCTTTTTATTTTTAATCCAAGTTTTAATCCAAATGCCTAATTCTCAGTCTACACGTGTGTGTATGAGAAAGGGGTGGGGTGCAAATATGCACGTGCGTACACATGGGTGCTATTTCCGAGTATATTTCGAGTATATATCTGTATTTGCACACCATGCATAACTAAAAATGAAACCGTATCTACATCTCCACTTTCCGATGCATATTCTCCTTGTATATTATTCGCTGAGGCGGAAAAGCCTTCACATAACACTCTAATAATCCATCGGTTGATGTAATTAGAGATTTCCATCTTCGTGTTGTGGGTGTTCGCCATGGTTTCATGGTTCGTCGAAAAAGAAGAACCCGTACCGCTTATCTTTAAGATTTGTCGGCAAGTGCCTGTCTGTTTGTTTGTTTGATTGTTTTATTGTACGGCATACCAACCTTGCTGGGACATTTAATGCAGAAAAAGTTTTGAAATAAACTCATTCTTGATAGGTACTCAATTTTTTTAATAAAAATATTTTTTCTATTTAACCCATAGATGGGACCCTAACAGGTACTACCACTCCAGATCAGGGTGGACCTGGGAGCAATGGGGATTTGCAGAGGGGTAAGACTCCCCCAAATGGGGCCACCTGTTGGCCGTGAGTGGCGACCCGTGATGCTTGAGGACGGAGTCTTGGTGGATGAGCAGTCCATGACATGCAACACTCCACTTAGACCCTTACTTACACTAGACGGGCGGTCGGAGAGGCCCCCTCTGATCAATCAGCTGGTCACGTCAAGCCCTAGGACTTATATGATTGCCCCAACTCTATTGCCTTTAAGGCAAGCCCCAACCCTTTTTATCATATGGGTGCTAGAAGGCGATGGCTGAGGGTCTACATGTCCTGGGAATGACGTTAAACTCTATCTGATGGTGAGGTTCCAGTTTTGGAGGTTTGGGGAATGTGGATCACCCCTTCATCACCATTGCTCCCTGGTCCACTCTGAACCGGAGTGGTAGTACCTGTTAGAGTCCCATCTATGGGTTAAATAGAAAAACTTGAGTTGATAAACAAAATTGAGTATCCATTAAGAATGAATTTATTTCAAAACTTTGTCGGCATTAAATGACCCACTGAGGTTGATATGCCGTAAAACAAACGAAACCAAACCAAACCAAATCTCTCATATGGTTAATGAATATTAAGCCCTGTTGATGGTTTAGATAAGACCAAAATGCTATAGCTTTGTTTTCAATAATGTCGATTTCTGACATATCTTCTCTGATTCACGCGGTTCTTTAGAAATCACTAATCAGACCCGTGAATAAACACATTTACTTTCTGTTGCCCCTAGCAAAAATAAAAAATAAAAAACAACATTTATCACTTCTATACATTTTATCACCCACTTCTTTAACGACGGTTTGTTTGTTTGTTTATTGATTTTAACGGCATATCAACCCATCCGGGGTTATGTCATGCCTAACGGTTAGGAAGTTATACATATCGTGTATTTATATTTATACTTTTTAGTAATTGTTTTTAAAAATGTGTTAGCATTATTGGGGATTATGTTGTATGGTATTGATTTGTTTCATGTCTATATTCTATGGTATAATTTCATTTCCATCAAAAAAGAGAGAATATCCTCCGTGTTGACATTTTCAAACAGATCTTTCATATTGTTTGCTTTAAAGTAACGGTTTCTGATGTGTGCAAGAAACCTGCATTCCATGAATAAGTGTTTAACTGCCAAAGGTGTTTGACATGTTCCACATTGTGGTTGTTGTTCTTGTTTGAGTACATTGGAGTGCGTTAGTCTTGTATGACCAATGCGTAATCGGAACACAATAACTTGTTCCTTTCTAGACTTCCTTAAAGTTGGTCTCCAGCCTCCCAAAGTGGGTTTGATTAGGAAGAGCTTATTGTGGATTTTTTTTATTCCAGTGTTATTTCCATTTTGTATGAAGGAATCTATTAATTTTAGGTTTCAAATCAGTATATGGTATCTTGAAATTGTCGGGGATCAAATCTAGAGCTGATTTAGCTGCAGAGTCTGCTCTTTCATTCCCCCTCACTTCTATATGACTTAGGATCCAGCGTATCATAATCTCCTTAGTGTTAGACATCAAGTCTAATTTATTCAGGAGCTTAATGATGAGAGGGTTTTCCAGTTTTTTATATATCTGAATGCACTAATTAAAACTGTGATTTAATAGTTGGTTGATTTAATCAGCATGTCAACCCTTATTGGGTTATTTTATGCCGAAGACGTTTTTGCTTTATTCATTCATGATGGGTATTCAATGTATTTTTTAAAACTCAATTTCCTTTTAAACACATTTAAAAAAAAAATTTTTTCTATTTAACCCATAGATGGGACCCAAACAGGTACTACCACCCCGACTCAGAATGGCCTTGGAGTAATGGTGATAAAAGGGTGCTTCACATTCCCCAAAACTCCAGAACTGGAACCCCACCATTAAATAGAGTTTAACGTCATACCCAGGACATGAAGGCCCTATCAAGAATGAATACTCAAACCGTCTTCGGAATAAAATAACCCAACAAAGGTTGACATGCCGTAAAAGTCAACCAACCAAACCCAGACACCTCAGAAATAAGTACACAAAAATATATTGGCTGGAGGTGCGAGGTGTAATGGTTATCGCCGTAGGAAATGGACTCGTCGACCTAAGTTCAAATCCTTGACGAGTCTGTTTACATTTCACATAACGCTAATACCATTGGGAAATGTTATGAACCCAATTAATCTCTCTCCAGCTATGGGTAAGTAGTAGGGCAGATCGGGCTCTTTAACCTTGACTATGGGAGCTGCACAAGAATGCTGCGGGTGATCCTGAACAAGACGTGGAAACAACACCCCACGAGAAAAAAACTATACGGCCACCTGCCACACATCCCCCAAACCATCCGAGTAAGACGGACAAGACATGCGGGACACTGCTGGAGAAGCAAGGACGAACTCATAAGCGACGTCCTCCTGTGGAAGCCAGCACATGGGCACGCCAGTGTGGGCCGACCAGCAAAGACGTACATCGATCAGCTCTGTGCGGATACAGGATGCTGCATAGAGGACCTCCCTAGAATGATGAGCGATAGGGACGGATGGAGAGAGATTGTCCTGGATATCCGTTCTAACAGTGTGACATGATGATGATGATGATGAAATATCCAGTCTATGAGAAGGAAAACTCTGAATACAAACTTGCCAAACTTCGCTAAAGAAATTGACCTTGTGTCACATCCTGCTCATGCGGGTGGGGCTGGGTAAATATACCAGTTTCCAAATACCAGTTTCTAGCTAACACAACGAAAAGACAATCTTACCTTTTTTTACAATCGATTACAATATTTTGTGGAGGGGCGTGGTGTAATGGTTAGAGTCGTAGAAAATGGACTCGTCGATCCGAGTTCAAATCCTTGACGAGGCTGTTTACATTTCACATAGCGCTAATACCCTTGGGAAAGGTATGAATCCAACTGATCTCCCTCCAGCTATGGGTAAATAGTAGGACAGATTGGGCTCTTTAATCTTAGCTAGGTAACCAGTTTATGAGAAGGAAAACTCTGAATACAAACTTGCCAAACTCCGCTTAAGAAATTGACCTTGTGTCACATCCTGCTCATGCGGAGGGGCTGGGTAAATATATATACGTTCTTTAGATTCTTGCTTTCTAGTCGATGCATATGGATCTGTCACATTTTGGGTCACCTCTGCTAAAATAATGGGTATTCTCTTTTCTCTCTCTTGTTACTCTTATACCAGTTTTTATCTTATCTTTTCTTACAATCGATTACAATATTTTGTGCAGGCGCGTGGTGTAATGGTTAGAGTCGTAGGAAATGGACTCGTCGATCCGAGTTCAATTCCTAGACAACGCTGTCTACATTTCACATAGCGCTAATACCCTTGGGAAAGGTATACATCCATCTGCACTCCCTCCAGCTATGGGTAAATAGCAAGGCAGACTGGGCTCTTTAAACTTGGTTAGTGTTGTGAGGTTTTAAGGGGTCAAATAAGAACAAAACAACGGGTAACGAAAGTAGAAAAATGTATTAACAGAAAGTAGACAATACAATAGAGAGATGTGGAAATTACGTCCGACGAACAGAGTTATTGGCTTGCATTGGCTTGCTCTCCAAGCCACAATTATCCCTGTTTATTTATAGTAATCTGTTGGCGCATTCCATTGGTCTTATAGGGTGTGTCACCTATAACAGTTAGGCAACCAGTCTAGAAGAAGGAAAACTCTGAATTCAAACCTGTTAAACTCCGCCTAAAATATTGACCTTGTGTCACATCCTACTCGTGCAGAGGGGTTGGTAAATATGTACAACTGATTACAATGAGAATACAATCTCCAACATTATTTTCCATCAACCGCCTTATCTTCTGAGACCAGATTAGGAAAAGAAAAAAACTCTGAATTCAATGTGTCCTGCATCTGGTGGTGAGGCTTCAGTTCTAAAATTCTGGGGAGTACCCCTTCACTGTAATTAATCCTTCGTCCCCTATAAACCGGAGTGTTAGGTTTTCTAAAAGTCCCATCTATGTGTCAAATAGATCTGTTTGCAAATTAAGTATACATATAAGAATATGCGCCCTCTGGGCGTACGTATATAAGGTTTAATGTAATGAAATATATTAAATTGGGAAGGCTAACGAAATCAAATACGAACGAATATAAAAAGACTATACTTATTTTAATTAAATTTTAATTGGTTTCTATATAAAATCCTTCATAAGATTGATTTTAATACATTAGAAAATAAAACAATAATATTAGAAATCAATAACACCAAATAATTATCTATTAACCCCGATTTTGTTAAAACCAATATGTAAATATGAACCACACCATATATTATGTAAGCCTTTATTTCTTAGTGATATATAAGACACATTGCAGGATTTTATAAGCACTAATAACATAGGCTGTTTTGAGGCAAATCTAACTCAGATTTTCATGAAAACATCGTTAATAAATAAGATTTATTCTATGTATTAATGATTTTGACTATAAATTAAATACTCATTGATAAACTTACGCAGTTCTAGGGGATAGTGTGACATCGGCAGTGACGTAGTTTCGGTTAAAGACAGACACCGAATCTCCATTATTATAAGATTTGATAGCAATAACCGTGTGCAAATCATTTGTATCCCATAGGAATACTTAATATCATATAACATCTTGAGAATATGAATAAATGAATATGTTCCTTATGTTGCATAATCAATGCGGTTGCATAGATTAATTTCAACCTCCTGTATTTCTGAAGGGATGGCCCCTTTTCATATCACGTGCGGGACTTTCCATGGAATATTACAGAAAGCCCGCGAAATACGTGAAGTCACGTGGGACCAAGTTAACCTGTTTTTCCAGCTTGGACGTCAGGCAGAAAAGATGTCTGCCTTAGCTGGACTCAAATGCACACGTGCGTTGTGTTAGTTAGAAGAAGAAGTTTAAGCAATAAAAGATTAAAGAAATAATATGGTGTTCTTGCTTGATGAATGTCTTGGCAAAAAGACTGACCCAGAAGAGGGAATGCATCAAAGACGAACAGCCAACAAGAATCTAGAAATAGAATTCAACGCGGAGAGAAAGAATAGAAACGACTAGAGATCACCAAATGGCCAAATAAGTAAGTAATGCAAAATGCATATGCATCTCTCTGTCTACCTATGTCTATCTCTCTCCCCTCTCTCCAGTAAAAGAACACTTGTGTATGTACCCAACATGGGTATATGTGTATAAGTATGTAACACTTAGATTCTAGCTGATGGGTGTGGCTCAGTCACATTATCGGTCTCCTCTTTCTGAACTAGTTTTTTCAAACGATGGATCTTGCATCTTATTGTCTCCCGTCACTCTTTTACCAGTTTTTACTGCCGCTAGTTTCCGTATAAAGGAACACTGACGCGTCTTACTAGTGTCATCAAGTTAAACACTGTGAAAGTATTCAATAAAAAAGATAACAGCAAATACTCTTCCAAAGAAATAGAAAACTAGTAGCAGTTTTTACATACATACAAAGTACACTGACATTTCTTACCGATGTCTTCAAGTTTATTTCAATAAACACCATCAAACTGCACAAGGAAGAAACAAATAACATTCAATAAAAGGATAACAGCAAATGCTTTTCCAAAGAAATAGAAAACAAGAAAGAAATGGCACAAATTCTCACCTGTTCTAACCAGCAGAATAAATTAAATAGGGTTTGTATATATATATTTACCAACCCCTCCGCACGAACTTCATCCAAGCAAATAACCAATTATCACATCTTATTATAATGGAGATTCTGTGTCTGTCTGTCTGTAACTGAAAATATGTCACTGCTTACATCGCAATACCCTCAGTTTTATCAATTAGTATCTAATTCATAGTCAAAATCATTAATACATAGAAAAAAAGTATTTATTATTGATGTCTCTATGAAAATCTGAATTGGATTTGGCTCAAAACAGCCCATGTTATTAGCGCATTTAAAATCCTGCAATGTGTCTTATATATCCCTAAGAAATAAAGGTTTACATAATATATGGTGTGGTTGATTTGCATACTGGTTTTAACAAAACAGGGTTTAACAAATAATTATTTGGTGTTATTGATCTTTAATATTATTGTTTTATTCTCCAACGTATTGAAATCAATTCTCTGAGTGTCACATTAAAATATAATTGAAATAAGTGTAATCTTTTTATATGCATTTTCATTTAATTTCGTTAGTCTTTCTAATTTGATATGTTTCATTAAATTAAAAATTAGATAGTTAAATGAATAAATCCTTGACGTAAATTTCAATGAAACAGTGTCCAACACAGTTTTTCCTTCATTTTTGATTTTATTCAAGTTTGCCTGGAATTTCTGGTGCCCCCAGATGTTGGCGCCCTAGGTGATTGCCCAGTTTGCCTAAAGGATAACACCGGCCCTGGTCAAGTGGATTACATTTTGAAGTGTCAAAAATGTTTCAATTTCTGAAACACTTCAGTCTTATAGTTTAAATGACGGCTATGCACTAGTAGCAGTTTTTATTGCCGTTTGTATGCATACAAAGTACGCTGACACTTCTTACCGATGTCTTCAAGTTTCCAAAGAAATAGAAAACAAGAAAGAAATGGCACAAATTCTCACCGTGTCTAACCAGCAGCATAAATTAAATAGGGTTTGTATATATATATATTTACCAACTCCTCCGCACGAGCAGGATACGACACAAGGTCAATTTCTTAAGCGGAGTTTAACAGGTTTGAATTCAGAGTTTTCCTTCTCCTAGACTGGTTACCTGGCCATGGTTAAAGAACCCAGTCTGCCCTGCTATTTACCCATAGTTGGAGGGAGAGTAAGATTCATACCTTTCCCAAAGGTATCAGTGCTAAGTGAAATGCAATTACCACGTCCAGGATTTGAACTCGGGGCGACGTGTCCATTTCCCATGACTTTAACCATTACACCACGCGTTTCCTAGGGTTTGTATATATGTTCCCGTTACCCATTTCCACTTAGGGTCCCATAAGTAAGTAAGTAAATAAGATAGTTTAATCAATAAATCCTTGACGTAAATGTCAATGAAACAGTGTCCAACACAGTTTTTCCTTCATTTTTGATTCTATTCAAGTTTGCCCAGATATTGGCGTTATTATTATTGTTATTGTTGTGAGGTTTTAAGGGGTCAAATAAGAACAAAACGACGGGTAACAGATGTATGAAAATGTATTAACAAAAAGTAGACAAATACAATACAGAGAAGTGGGAATTACGTCCGACAAATAGAATTGTGAGCTGACTCGCATTGGCTTACTCTCAAGCCACAATTGTCCCTGTTACTTATAGTAACCAGTCGGCGCATTCCATTAGTCTTATAGGGTGTATCACCTATAACAGTTATTATTATCATTGTTTCCACTATTATTATTATTGTTAATATTATTATTATTGTATAAATTGTTAATGTAGTTACAGGCATTAGAACATGAGTACTATTATCGAAGTTTATTTTGTTTAGTTTAGGATTTTTATATCAAATATGCAGGGCTTCTAAAGACAAAAAAATGGCTGCGTTGTTCAACGAAATATGGATTAGAGAAGAAATGCTGCCTAACTACACACACACACACACACACACATATATATATATATATGTTGTAAACACGGTTTGTTTGGAATGGCTTTTTGCCGATAATTTTTGAGAGAATAAGTGCTTAATTGGAGTCGTACCTAATTTTGAAAATTAATTAATTAATAATGAATTAGGCGGGAATACCTATTAAATGTATGGCTAAACAAATCGAGAAAAATCAATGTATGTACATTTCGGCCTATTAGGCCTCATCAGCAGAGCTATAGATCGGAAGACCGCCCTGTGCGTGTTTTGAAACCGGACTGCCAAGCTGACAGGCCGATCCCATAACCCCTACACTAAACGGACTTCTTAGATTTTACGTCTTGTTTAGAGTAGGTTAATATTCCACTTCTAGTGACTTTTATTACCCGACGATATGATAAGTTGTAAACACGGTTTGTTTGGAATGGCTTTTTGCCGATAATTTTTTGGGAGAATAAGTGCTTAATTGGAGTCGTACCTAATTTTGAAAATTAATTAATTAATAATGAATTAGGCGGGAATACCTATTAAATGAATGGCTAAACAAATCGAGAAAAATCAATCTCTGTATGTACATTTCGGCCTATTAGGCCTCATCAGCAGAGCTATAGATCGGAAGACCGCTCTGTGCGTGATTTGAAACCGGACTGCCTAATTCATTATTAATTAATTAATTTTCAAAATTAGGTACGACTCCAATTAAGCACTTATATATATATATATATATATATATATATATATATATATAATATATATATTCTTATTATTTGCCTCTGTAAACAGGTTCTTTTCTAGAATGGTTCATTCAAGAAATGCATTGAATCTAGATAACAACCAGGATTTGAATATTCCTTTTCAATGCAGACTGCACGCATTTGGGAATCTTATATTTGTTCAGTCTACCATAAAGTCTTTTTCCAGACGATATTTATCTCGATATAGGACTAAGGGTCTAACCTACAAATAACTGATATTAAATAGGAATACTTGAAACCATTCGATTGTGTGGAAATTATGTATTTTAAATAGAAGTACTAGATATCATAAGATATATATATATATATATATATATATATATATATATATATATATATATATATATATATATATATATATTTATTTATTTTCAGACATCTTCAATCTCTTCACATTTCAACCTGAAAACCTATGAAATAGCTGAGATGGGCACTACTATTGATTGGACAGTGGTTTGGCTTGGTTTGGTGTGTTTTGTTTTACGGCATATCAACCTCAGTGGGTCATTTAATGCCGACAAAGTTTTGAAATCAATTCATTCTTAATGGATAACAAATTTTGTTTATCAACTCATGTTTTTCTATTTAACCCATAGATGGGACCCTAGCAGGTACTACCACTCCGGGTCAGAGTGGACCAGGAAGCAATGGTGATGAAGGGGTGCTACACATTCCCTAAACCTCCAGAACTGGAACCTCACCATCAGATAGAGTTTAACGTCATTCCCAGGACATGTAGACACTCAGTTACCGCTTTCTAGCACCCATATGATAAAAAGGGGTTGAGGGTTGCCATAAGGGCAATAGGGTTGGGGCAATTATATAGGTTCTAGGGCTTGACGTGACCTGCCGATTGATCGGAGGGGGCCTCCCCAACCACCCGTCTAGCCCAAGATAGGGCCAAAGTGGAGTATTGCAAGTCATGAACTGCTCAGCCACCTGGGTTCTATCCTTAAGCATCACGAGTCGCCACCCACGGACAACAGGTGGCCCCATTGGGGGAGTCTTACCCCTCTGCAGAGGTGCAGTCGGTGCATTCTAACGCCTCAGCCGACAGAGCGGTGGCCTAGTTGATAATGGAGTTAGGTTAAGACAGTTCTAAGTGAGAGTTATCTCTAGACTGCAGGTTCAATCCTGGCCAAGGGCAGCAGTAACATAGAACAATAAGTAACACAGCTTAACGCCTCTACCTCAGCTATGGTTATCGAAATGAGAACAGGATACCCTCGTGGACTGAATAAAGGGTTAGATTCAAAGTTCCGTGATGGCTCCCGATTACGACAAAAAGGTTCCCGATTACGACAAGAAGGTTTCCGAGTCCGAGAACGTTCCCGAGTCCGACAAGAAATAGCCTCATCTCAAACATTCAGAGAAATAGATCTAGACGTGTTGTGCAAAATGAGTTTTCAAAAAATATAACTAAGAATTGATAATTTGTTCCAAGCAGAGCAAGCACGTTAAATGTCATTACTCAGTTGGTTATTTGTGTTTTATATGGCATGTCAACCCTTGATGGGTTATTTCATGTCGAAGACGTTTTTGTTTTATTCATTCTTGATGACTACTAAATTTATTCTAAACTCACTTTTTAAACACATTTTTCAAACTAGTTTTTTATTTTTTATTTAACCCATAGTACCTTACGGGTACTACCACTCCGGGTCAGAATGGAACTGGGAGTAACGGTGATGAAAGAGTACTTCACATTCCTCAGAGCTCCAGAACTGAAACTTCACCATCAGACCCCCAAACACCGCCTTCTAGCACATATATGATAAAAAGGGATGGGTTTTTTTTTAAGAGCAATAGACAATCATATAGGTGCTAGGGATTGACGTGACCAGCTGATTGATCGGAGTGGGTCTCTCTGACGGCATGTTTAGCCTGCGTAAACGACAAAGTGGAGTGTTGCATGTCATGGACTGCTCACCCACCTGGGTTCCATCCTGAAGCATCACGGATCGCTACCCACAGCCAACACGGGATGGTTATTACTCAGTACATATATTAGATGTGATTTTCATTAAATATTTATGATAAATTTAATTTTTATTTATATCGGGGTACACGACATTTCCTTTTTATTTATATGGCGTCCACGTGATAGACCCTAAAATACAGAGGCTCCCGACTCCCCCGAAATTTGAAAACCATTGCCTTAATTATCACAGTGTATGGGGGTACACAAGATTTCCTTTTTTTTATTTATATGGCGTTCACGTGATAGACACTGAAATACTGAAGGGTCCCGACTCCCCACAAAATTTGAAAACCATTGCCTTAATTATCACAGTGTATGGGGTACACAAGATTTCCTTTTTATTTATATGGTGTTCACGTGATAGAACCTAAAATCCAGAGGGGTCTCGACTCCCCCCAAATTTGAAAACTACTGCCTTAATTATCACAGTGTATGGGGGTACACGATACTTCCTTTTTATTTATATGGCGTCTACGTGATAGACCCTAAAATACAGAGGGTCGCGACTCCCCCCAAATTTGAAAATTACTGCCTTAATTATCACAGTGCGTACACGGGGGTACACAGTATTTCCTTTTTATTTATATGGTGTCTACGTGATAGACCCTGAAATACAAAGATGTCCCGACCCCCTAAAAATTTGAAAAAACACTGCCTTATTTAGCATAGTATGGGAGTACACGAGATTTCCTTTTTATTTATATGACGTCGAAGTGATAGATCATGAAATACAAAGGAGTCCCGGTTCGAGAATATTTGAAAACCACTGCCTTAATTAGCATAGTGTAGCCCTGTTGCTAACGTTGCACGATAACATTTCCGTGCGCGTAAATCCCATGATTTTATCCCTAGAGATAAGCCCTTTTATGAAACACCCTGCTGATAGACAATTATGATAATTCCGGATTATAGATTGAAATTGAGATAAGCAATAACCCGGATCAAGAAGACAGAGAATACTGTGAACATACAACATTCAATAATCAAATCCGTCTTCGTTAATACTCCTACCCCCAAATTTACATAATTAAAAAGATCAGAATATTTTTTATCCTGGGAGTCACTATAGATATTAATAAGCTTAGCTTAGTCTCGTGCATAAGGTCACGATTGTGTCTGATGGTGAGGCTCCAATTCTGGAGATCTGGGGAGTCTGGAGTACCCGCTTCATTGCTATTACCCTCAAGTCTACTCAGATGATTCGGAGTGGTAGTATCTGTTAGGTTCTCATCTATGAGTTAAATAAAAAGAAATGAGTTTAAAAAAAGTTGAATGCCCGACAAGAATTAATAAAACAATAATGTCTTCGGCATAAAATAACCCAAGAGTTTGACATGCCGTAAAATTCAACTAACCAATCAAATTTGTATATCCAAAGGTACCTTGACTTAAGAGTACCCCAACTTATGGGTTTTCCCAGTTACGAGTTCGGTCGATATATGGCTTTATGTTGCGACCTAAATTTTGAGGTACGAGCGAGCTTCGAATACGCTTAAGTTCACTAAAAAAGTTACCAAATCTATTGCGCCAAAGAAAGATATCAGTCGTAAAAATATAAACCTTAAAACATATTACAGCACATAATTCATTACATTCTATATTATTATTTGGTGTTTGGCTGGGGCGTTAGAATACACCGACTGCACCTCTGCAGAGGGGTAAGACTCCCCCAATGGGGCCACCTGTTGGCCGTGGGTGGCGACCCGTGATACTTAATGATAGAACCCAGGTGGCTGAGCAGTCCAGGACTTGCAATATTCCACTTTAAGGTTTTTCTTGGGCTAGACGGGCGGTCGGAGAGGCTCTCTCCGACCAATCGGCTGGTCACGTCAAGCCCTAGCACCTATATGATTGCCCCAACCCTAATGCCCTTATGGCAACCCCCAATCCTTCTTATCATATAGGTGCTAGAAGGTGGTGGCTGAGGGTCTACATGTCCTGGGAATGACGTTAAACTCTATCTGATGGTGAGGTTCCAGTTCTGGAGGTTTGGGGAATGTGGAGCACCCTTTCATCACCATTGCTCCCTGATCCGCTCTGATCCGGTGTGATAGTACCTGTTAGGGTCCCATCTATGGGTTGAATAGAAAAACATGATTTTATAAACAAAATTGTATTATGTATTAAGAATGAATTTATTTCACAACTTTGTCGGCGTTGAATGACCCACCGAAGTTGATATCTGGAAAGATAAGATGTTAACTGTCACTAGAATCTGTTCAATCTGTTCTATGCTTGTTTGGTAATGTCTTATTCCTCTGAATTCTTCGTGCGAGTGTGTGTGTGTGTGTGTGTGTGTGTGTGTGTGTGTGTGCGTGTGCGCGTGTGTGTCTATCAAAAATAAATTTCTTATATTTTGGAATTTAGTCATTGAAAAGAACCTTTTCTGTCTTGGCTGGTTGATTGGTTGGTTGGTTGGTTGGTTGGTTGGTTGAATTTGTACGGCATGTCAACCCAACCAACCACCCAACCAAATAACCAAACAACCACCCACCCAATCACCCACCCACCAATCAACCAACCAACCAACCAACCAACCAACCAAACGACACCCAACAACCAAACAACCAACCAAACCACCCAAACAACCAACCAACCACCCAACCACCCAATCAACCAACCAACCGACCACCCAACCACCCAATCAACCAACCAACGACCACCCAACCACCATCAACCAACCAACCGACCCCCAACCACCCAATTAACCACCAACCAACCGACCACCCAACCACCCAACCAACCCAATTAACCAACCAACCACCCAACCACCCAACCAACCCACCCAACACCCAACCAACCAAACGACACCAACCACCCAATCAACCAACCAACCAACCGACCACCCAACCACCCAATTAACCAACAACCAACCAACCACCAACCACCCAATCAACCACCAACCGACACCCAACCACCCAACCACCACCAACCAACCAACCAACCAATCAACCAACCAACCAACCACCCAACCACCCAATCAACCAACAACCAACCACCACCCAACCACCCACCAACCAATCAACCAACACCCAACCACCAACCACCCAATTAACCAACCAACCACCCAACCACCCAATCAACCAACCACCCAATCACCCAACCATCCAACCAACAAAACGTCAACCAACCAACCAACCACCCAACCACCCAATCAACCAACCAATCACCCAACCACCCAACCACCCAACCACCCAATCAACCAACCACCCAACCACCCAACCACCCAATCAACCAACCAACCGACCACCCAACCACCCAATTAACCAACCAACCATCCAACCAACCAAACGACCAACCAACCAACCAACCAACCTTCTCCATACATTTTCCTTCTTATTTCAAACTAAAAGAAAAAAAAATGATCTGCCAAAACAAGATAGAATTAAATATTTCCCTGTTATGTAAATAAACTTTTTATTTTTAATTTTCAGGTACAGGTCAGCGTTTGACTTACTTGCTAAAATATTCAATGTTTCTTGTTTATCAATTCTTTGAAATTTGTCAACTGACAAAATGTAAACAATAATCCAAATATCATAAGATATACTTGATTTGTTTTCAAATATTTTCAAACTCATGACACACTGAACTTTGTTTACATTTTTTGTTTGGATTAGATATTTTCCAGTGTCAAAAATCGTTTATTGAAACTAGAAAAAATATGCGCCCTCCACCGGGCGCAAGTATCTAAGGTTTAATATATTAAACTATTACATTAACTTATAAAAGACTAACAAAACTAAATAAGAACACTTATAAAAATATCACATTTATTTCATTTTTAATTGATTTCTACATAGAATTATACATTATTGCTTCTAATACGTTTGAGAATAAAACAATAATATTAGAAATCAATTATACTAAGTAATTACTTATTAAACCCGGTTTTGTTAAAACCAGTATGCAAATATCTACACCATATTCTATGTAAACCTTTATTTCTTATTGATATAAAGACACATTGCGGGATTTTAAACATTTTTAATAATATGGGCTTAGCTAGACGTTAATAAACGACTGATTAAGTTTAAGTAAAGATTATATACTAATTATTGAGAATATAACGTTAATAACTAAGGGAATTGTGTCGTCGGTAGTGACGTAGTTTCTGTTACAGACTGACGACCACATAATCTCCATTATAATAAGATTATACAATAATGTCAAGTAGGAAGTCATTCAGAAGAATCGTTTTTCAAACAAATATTTCTCTGATAAAGTATTTAACGCCAAAGTCACCTCTCTAGAAGAACAGTAATGGTATTATTCAACCCATAATTGGTGGAATTAT
Organism: Doryteuthis pealeii; assembly: GCA_023376005.1. Classification (NCBI taxonomy): domain Eukaryota; kingdom Metazoa; phylum Mollusca; class Cephalopoda; order Myopsida; family Loliginidae; genus Doryteuthis; species Doryteuthis pealeii. The sequence goes on along the minus strand of CM042139.1, from coordinate 21,903,780 downwards.
ATGGCTCATACCTTCCCCAAGGTTTTGTCCGAAAGTGATTATTTGTCTGTCTGTATTTTGTAGATGAGGCCTGATGTGAATAATTTTGATTTTTCCGACTGTAGTCCTCATCTTTATTGGGGTATGAGGAAAAGGGGGTTGGAATGAATCTGACAGAATGAGGTGAAATATGAGAATGAAAGAACAAAACTCAGACAAAAATGTGTAGTATATTTCGCTGGAGTACTGAACTCAGCGTCTTCAGCTTTTATTGAATTATCAAGATCATACAAGTGTTTTATAGAAGGGGGAAGTAGGTAGTGGGTAAGTTTTGTGGTGAGGGAAAGATTTGATTGGTTATAAGGGAAATCTTTGGGAAAATGAGAAGGAAATCATATGGGAAGAAAGTTGAGCGAAGTTGGTAGAAAAAAATGAATGGTGAGAAATACCTGATAGGGATGAGAGTAGCCTTTCTTAGGGAGAGATTTGAGTAGAGGAAGTAGCAAACGGGAGTAATAAAAGGGGGGTGTTTAGATGACCATAAAATCAAAATCAAACCTATTTGTTAGTTTGTGGGTTATGGCCGAGTAGGTCACCAAGTGAGGGTCAACAGGGGAGGTTAGGTTAGTAGGGGGTGGGAAAGTGGATGGATATAAAAGTATATATATGCATATAAACACATACATAGATACATACACGTATCTACATATACATAAAGACACAGAAACATACGTGTACAGCAACGCATACATGTGAATGTACACATATACATATATAAATATATACACAATCACACATACTTATGCATAAACATGTATAAAAACATGAATATATACGTACATGATTACATATACATATAAATACATATACACATGTAAACTTGTTGTATGTTGTCACGAAGTGGCTGTCTTTATTTATTCAAACCCTTCGTCAAGTCGTGTGGTCCCAAGTGATTAGGCAATTGACTCTCCAAGGAAAAAATATTTCAGGGGAAAAACATAGAATGTTCTTCTTTCAAGCAAAAATATAAAAAAATATTAGTCAATAAGACAATTTATGAGTGATTAATAATTATTTTATTTTATAAAAGATAATTATTATTTACTTTTCTTTTATGTAACAGACGGGTGCAAAATACATAAAAGTTGATAAAACAGTCCAAAAATTACCTTCTTTTTTTCGTTAAAACATAAGTTCCTCTTTTTTATTTAAAAAAAATTTCTTTTCTCTCCTTATTTTTTCATTAAATATAAGTTCCTCCTTTTTCTCTTTCTTTAAATCCGTTTCCAACAATCACTCCTTTCGTTTCTTTCCCTTTCAAATCAATTCGGTTTTTCTTCAAATAATAACCTCTTTTCCAGTTTCTTTTAACCTTTTTTTTACCTTTTTGTTGTTAAATAAATAATAAATCACTTACTGGCAATAATTCTTGTTCTTTTCAATCCAAAATTCCCACTCTTAAATTATTCCATCTTTTTCCTTTAATCTTCTGATTCAACCGTCACTTCCAAAAACCGTCCTCAACTCTGATCTACTGTCGTCTGTCTTGATACCGATTCAACTCCATTTTCTAACCGTCTATCCCTTCTCCTGTCCAGTTCGTCTCTCTGATTTATCGTCTCTGTCTCGTCTGCTTCAGTCAATTTTTTCCCGGTCATTTTTTAAATCAAAACAAACCCTAAGGGAACTAACCCCTTTTCTGGCCAAGGGCAGCAACTCTTACCTTTCCATTTATTTTGAAAAACTTTTTATACTTATTTTCCTTTTCTTTTTTTAGCAAATAGTCAACCCCCGCTATTATTATATGATATTCTGAGAAATCTAAGAATATCATGACATATGTATAAACACAACGCTTCGAGTATAGTAACGATCCAACCTAGGAAATCATTTTTTAATAACATTGGTTTACAAAAAATATTTTTTGTCTGAGGCAAGAATGTGAATAGGTGTTTTTTTTTTACTAATTTGGGTGTGCTGAATTCAAATTTATAAACAGTTTTGCTCTATCACCTCAAATAGACTCATTTTAGTATATACAGAGTATATATGTGCTTATTTCAACAGTTGCAGCAGCTTATTACAGATAAAACAGGATAGATAAAGAACATTGACGGAATAAA
>CM042139.1:21864178-21889178 GCA_023376005.1 Doryteuthis pealeii | reverse complement strand
CATTTCACACGGAATGATATCGTGTATATTTTTTTTTAAAAAAAGGATGTGGAATTTATGCATGAAAATTGAAAAAGATATTTAAAAAAAGTTTAATTCATTCTTTCTGAGACTTTAAAAATATGAACGTAACACATAAAGATAAGTAGTTATTTCGTATATAGAAATTAGTCGAGTCTATGGATTAAGAATATAGTTTAGGTCACAAGATATAATTCAAATGAACCCTTTCTAACGTATTATTTATATAGAAGCTCGACAAACAAACTTGTATTTACAATCTGAATACGTATTTAAAAAAAATATATTTTCAATTTAAATCATCTTACTCGAACATGACTTCTTATATATCAATTTATACATATGATTGGATTTTGTCATTTTTTAGATGATACTAAATTTTTTTAATCTATTCCTAACTGACTTAGAAACAACTAAATCACTTAGGTCTCATCGTTTTACGAGAAATATGCAGATTTCTAAAAAAATCTTTATAATATTTTATTTTCTGTTATTTCTAACGGTTAAATGTAAATAAACATTAAATGAAAATAGACATTAAATTGTTTTTATCTATATAAAAAAAAACCTTCCCCGTTGGAAAATAATGAACTTCTTTGTATTTAAAATTTTTACAATAAACCGTTTTATTTTCAATTTTAAATCTTTATTTATAATTTGTCTTTATTTCAAAAAATGTATATATATATATATATATATATATATATATATATATATATATATATATATATATATATATATATATATATATATATATGTATGTATGTATGTATGTATGTATGTATGTATGTATGTATATATATATGAAATTCTGTATATGGACTGAATGTAAATAAATAGACGAAATCTGTCTACAATATTTTGAAAAGACACGTTTTTTAGTCGGTGCGTTTCGTAGTAATCGTATCTTCAAATCCCGCTTCCTGATTGGCTGGCTGTCTTTACTAGAAAATTTTCCATTGAAGCTAAATACTACGGCCTGGTTAGCATATTAGAAAAGGGGTGTCTAGGTTGTTTTACTTTGAAACATGTTCAACGAATAAAACCTACGAAATAAAATATCTAATCACTTTTCCTTTCGTTAAACCATTTTCGTTTGAATAAACTTTCTAATAGATAAGAATGCAAAATATATTTCAGGTTTTTTCGTCTGAAAAGTTAAAAATTAATACCATTTAGTTCCTGCCCGCCCCTTTCAAAAAGATTAGAACCGCCCACACTACTCATCGCCATTAATGTACATTTGGTCATGTGACCAGCGGGGGGGAAATATTCGCGCGCAGAGGTTTTTGGGCCAAGAAAGCGTTCATGAATATTCATGAAGTAAACTGGGCGAGTCAAATCATAGCAAGCAGGGAGACTTGGGTTAGTCAAAAAGCTTCGCTGTGGAAAAATACCAAGACGCACTGTACATTTTCAACCGATTAAACTACGTTTTAAGTCCGGATTTCTTTTTCGTATCTCGATAAAGTTTGAAGAGAATATTTGCGAGAAATTTCTGATTTTAAAAGTGTTAGAAAAAAGTCTTTATGAGTTTTCAACCAACTCCTGTTCATCCCACGCTAGGATTTTGGACTCGTCCAATGAACCAGACAGATATCGTCAATTGAGTTGGCGCCGACATATTGGTTTCGTAGAGGCGGGCCTTATTCAGTACTATATTGTAAGCTACATCGCCCAACGACGCACAGAAGACGTTCATCTTGGCTAGTGTAAACATCGTGAATTTATCCGAAAACTCGTGGTGTTTTTAAATATACGTTACGGAACAAAACATCGTGCGTATTGTTTTTATATTGGATTTGACTGACCGTCTACTTTTATAAAAAAAAAAGAAGTAGAGGAAAAAACTTATTTCTTTACGGAACAAGAGAAAAACTCTAAGGAAGATTTTTACTATTCCGACAATCTTTTACATTGACTTGTGAAAAAAAAGAAAGAGACTACCAATACTTATATTTGTATATATATAACATATAAACAAAAACACATTTTACACAACCACAACAAAAAACAAACACTGAACTTTTATTGTTTATAATCATCATTTCTACAAAGTGAACTGTTATTACTAACATTTTAGTAATACAAACCACAGTTGTATACATTGTTTGTATTTTTATTTAACAAAAAGACTTTTTACTCTTTAGTAGTACTTAGTACTTGTACTAATACTACTAAACCGAGAACTACTGCTGTTATAATTCATAAATCAATTCACCGCTGCTATATTTAATTGAAAAACATTAGTAGCCGTTGTATTACAACTGCTGCGATTTTTTATTGTCATTTTTTGAATAAGTGAAAAAAAATAATCATGTTTCCAAACGCTACACGTGGCTACATGCCTTTCGTCTCAAACCAGAATAAGGGTCGAGTTAACGGAAAATCTGGTGGGGTCAGATTGAATGATAATCTAAAACTCCAGCCAGGGAAAGCCTACCAGGTTACGTTAAAGGATCGTCATGGTTTTACGTATACTTACATCGTCAAAGCTGACGGCTCCAAATCGCTGCCTGTTCTCTGCGATTCCAAAATGTACGGCCGTCGTCTTGGTCCCATGTCCAATTCCATGCCCAACATGGAAGCGAACACCAAAGGCGGCAGTCCGGGTTTGAATCATCGCAAAGACAAACAGGGAGCCGGAGCCGACCGCACTGACGCAGCCGCCACTAACGGTGCCAAACGATACGGAATCTTTACATCCATCATTCGATTCCTTAGCTCGAAGACGAAAACGAAAGCTAAGTCTAAACGGAAGCCAAAACCTATCCAGCAACGTAGCAAGCGACAAAGGACGATATCAGCCATGTCGAATCTAGACCCAATCCAGGAAAGCCCTGACGAGAACGAAGATCGTCACCTTGACGAGGAAGAAGAAGAGGATGATAATGATTCCTACACACACGATACCTGCTCTTCCACATCAGAGAGCGACAGTATAGGTAGCGGAGATCCCTAGATAAGTACTGTTATACATACACACACCCACATACATTCTGCACGTTTAGTAAAAATATATAGAAAGGTGGATGACGAGCAAGTTAAAAAATTATATATATACATGTATTATATATATAAATATATAGCTGTATAGCATCATGTATATGTTTATATGTATATATATGTGTGTGTTTATATATAAGTGTGAGAAACTGAGCAGGTGCTAGTGAGGGAGTTCGGGTCTCAGGAAAAGGTGACGTCCTCAGTACAGACGCATGGCTGTATGATTGATAACATCAACAACAACAACAACAACAACAATAATGACTGATACCGACTGAAAAAAAACGTTGGTAGTCATTTTTTGTATCTTTGTTGAAGATTGTATTGCTTTGCTATCGTTGGATAGGAAGACTGATCGAAACAACATCAACATCAACAAACCGAGCGTCAGTGAACGTGCCGATCCGAGTTCGAGGAATCATGGGAGAAGGTTAATGGAAAACTGAGAAGTTTATATTCCGCAATATTAACAACAACAACAACAACAACAAACAAAAAACAACAACAAATTTAATAATTAAATCTGCTAACATCACCACTGCTAAAGGTCCGAGAGAGAGAGAGAAAAGATGGGATCATCAGAGAGTCAGAGAGAGAAAGATGAAAACTAATTGTTATTTTACCGCACGGAGGCAAATTTCAAACAACAACAACAACAACAACAACAACAACAACAATAACCAATCTGATAGAAAAAGGCACCCTAAATAAGGGTCACTGGAAACAGAAAAAAACCCCAAAACAAAATACAGAGACTTTAAAAAATAACATTAAAAAAAAAAACGAGGTATGATTTTAACAGTATTTATATTATCATGTTCTCTTTTTGATAACATTTTTAGAGCGCTTTTTATCTATTCAGATTATTTACATAAGTCGGGTGTATAATATTGGTAAATTTATTCTTTCTAGATAATTCTGATCGTCTAATTCCTTGTCATTGAATTTGAAATTCAGAATAATATCAAAAACCTCTACATAAGACTTAAAAAAAAAGAAGGGTTTATTCATTTTTAAAAGGATAAATCCAAACAAATTAATTCAGTAATTCAAAATATCAACATTTCCTGTTTATACAACAAACCTTTAGTATTTCACTTTTACTTGAGTCACAAATAATCATTTAGTCTTTCATTATAAATGAAGGGGAAACAACCTTTTTATTTAAAAAATAAATAAAAGGTTATTAGCGATTGTTCGGGCCTGATTGCGGGAAACGAGCGCCAATTTGGCGACCTCTTCCCGTTCAATATCAAAAAAGAGCCCTTGGAGCGCACATTACCCAATGACTTTGCGAAGGACAGAAAAATACCTTCTAAAACGAGGGACTATGAAATATCTTCAGTAAGATTTTCATTTTGTTGTTCCAAAACATGTAGCGTTGAGATTTGATTACTTACATGCGTACGACAACGGTTAAAGTTAATGGCTTTAATTAGTAAGTAGTGCTAGAAGTATTTTGTCTTAGTAGTAGTAGTTGTAATAGTAGTACAATGACTTGACTACTACTATATTCGTTCGTCAGTTATTCATATCTACAATGCTTATTGTAACTGCTTATAAATAATTTAGGCGGATAGTATGATATTTTTAATTTTTTTAAATTTTTTTTATTATAGCAGACACCGTTTCAAATTCTCCTTTTTATTACCTGACACAGTAGCAGGTAGAATCGGGGTTCGAATCTTGCCAGAGTCAATGTCTAACTGCTTTGGTTTTAATGTCTGTCTGTTATGATCGATTTTTATTTTTTGAAATTTTTATCCGCCTAAACCGTAATTATTTTTTCAAAACAAAATGCCTCTTTTTTTTTTTTTTTTTTTTTTTTTTGTAAACAACTCAAAATTTAAGAAAACCCCGACTAATTTTGTTAGAAAAACAAAAAAAAAAACAAACCCAGACCAAAAACAACATTAAAGACTTTTTGAACACTCAGTAACAAATCGTGATCTACAACAACAAAAAAAAAAGGACTAAAACTCATTTTTATTTACAACATATATCTTAGATATTCAAACAACAAATCACTAAATAACCTATGTTGTTCGTGACGTTGTCTGAATGAAAAAAAAAGAAGAAGATAGGTAGTGAAATGAGTTAAGCGTAAGGCAAAGAGTGTAGAGGGAGAGAGAAAGACTGAGCTATCTATGATGTCTGGCCTGTCTTGTACACCCTCCACCAAACTCTAGCCGAGACGGGGATGATGCAATGAAGATATCAATGGAACAGAAGGAGGAGGAGGGGGAGGAGGAGGAGAAACGCTGAAATTAAATCAATGACTACTGGAATCATCATCATCATCATCATTTTTCTTATTGATCAACAAAAAAACGTCATGAAAGAGAAATGAAATGAAAGATTTAAGGACAGTATTGATTTTGAAGATGTTAAAATGATATATATATATATATATATATATATATATATATATATATATATATATATATATATTAGCGGGAATTTAATACCAATTCCCTTGAAATAAGACTAAAGCAGTGGTGATGTCTATTCATAGATATTTACAATAAAAATGTCGATTGAATCAAATAAGGAACAATTTAAACGAAAAAAAAAAAAAAACCCAGATCCCACATTCATCCAAATACAAAAAATAGTGAACTCTGAACATTAAAAAAATATATATATATATCAACAACAACATATGAACATTGATAAGAGACACGACAAACAAACAACCAAACCAAAAAAAAAACAAAAACAGAGAAGAAGAAAAAAAAGAAAGAACTTTTAATGTGGAAAGAAATGACTTCATTTCAAGTAACCTTCGTCTTCCTCATTTTCTAATCCCTCATTCCCAGATTTTTATTTTGGGGAAGCTAAAATCCATCCACACCAACAAACGGACGTGTGTAAGTCAATTGATCCAGCTTTATTTTTTTAATTTTTTTTTTCCCTCCTAAATTTCGTAACAGCACGCACACGTATCTACTACAAACACTCTTTGGTAGATCTATCTATCTATCTATCTATCTATCTATCTATCCTATCCGCTCTTTTTTCTATCATCTTTATTTGACTCCCCTTTTCGCTCTGTGTATCATTCCCTTGTGCAACCAAAAGGTCTTGTTGGTATCCTGCTTTTGAAACACCAATATATATATATATATATATATATATATATATATATATATATATATATATATATGTGTGTGTAAATATATTATTGTTTACTGAATATTGATTTCGTTTTCTTATAAAAAAAAGAAAGAAAGAAGATGATTTTTCTTATTTTCGAACAAAAAGAAATGCATAAAAAGATTTTTAAAAAAGCAGGTTCTATCAACAGACTATTTTGGTAAAGTCCGCTGGAATCAAACTTCCAGAGTAATTTCTCTTGTCTGCTACTTCACCTTGCTCGAAGGAAGAAGAGAAAAAAAAACCCAAACAAACAAACAACAACAACTTCGACCATGGGGCAAGAAAGACATGAAAACTATGAACTTTTCATTTCTTGAAACGCAAGAAAGAACTCTTTGGTTTGCTTTGACGAAAGACCAACACAGACACGAAGTCCGAACTTTGATCTTTTTTCTGTTTTTTTTTCTTTTTTCAATTCTCAATCATTGTTATATTTTTTTTAAAAAACAAATCTTTTATTTATTTACTTTTTTCAATTGAAAAAAGTATCGCCAACACATTTGAGGCATCGTACAAAAAACTAGAAAACGTTCAAAGAATGTTTTCTAACAGAGTTAAAAACCTTGCCGAAAATTTTCTTTTTTTTTTTAATGTCATCAATTCTACACCCTATGTATAACTGAGTGTATGAATGAGAATTAGAATGATACACATATGTACGTACATACGTGAATATTGACATCACTATATAGACACATAAGTGTCTATCAGTGAGTGGGCGCAGTCTGTCTGCAGGCATGTTTTGTTTGCCTATGTGTGCATGCGCGCGTGTGTGTGTGTGTGCGGTCGCGCCTATGCTTGTGCCTGGAGATGTGGGTAGATCACTGACGTACTTGACTTTAGATCTGTGCGTGACATATTGTCTATGTACATATAACAGTGTATGCGTGTGATTCTGTGAGAGAAAGACGGGCTTGAGAAAGAAAAAAAAATGAGGATACTATGAAGAATTGTGATATATATATTATAAATATAATTAATCTATTTTTTTACCTGAAGAGGAAAACAAGAAATACACAAGGAATCCTCTCTTTAAAAAGTTGAAATGTCTGCTGCATGGGAATATAGATAAAAAAAAACTATATAAAAACGTTGTCACTCGAAACCAAAATGCATACATATGTGCACATTATATATATATATATATATATATATATATATATATATATATATATATATATATATATATATATATATATATATTAAGTATTTGATGTGCATATGTTTCGTCTTGAAACGTATTTGTTTTAGCTTTCAAAGGATGAAATAAGAATTATTTATTTAATTTTTAATTTGAAGATAATTTTAGATTAATAATAGATGTAAGCGTAACCCAGTTTCATTAACTAAAGTCAACATAAATCGTTTTTATATACCAAAATAAATTTTTTATCTATATTCCCAATTTTTTAAAACAATCATTTATTATTTTCTTTCTTTTTTTTTTAAAGAAATATTATTTTTTACCATTATCGATTTTTTTTCCCGATTATTACAACTTTTTCAAAGAAATCTTGTTTTCTAGTAATATTTTCTCCTGCTCATTTATTCGTTGCTACATTATTATTATTATTATTATTATTATTATTATTATATTATTATTGCCGCCGTATATATATCTATACCCAGTTCTATCTTGAACTGGTATCATATAACATACAATCACATATTGTATACATATATTGGTTTATAGCCATTACTAATGTCCATATCTAAATATATGTTTATAAAATATGTCTTTAAATGATGGTAATTAATAATATTGTTCAGAGGGTTCATGAAGGTGTTGAAATTCATATGGACTGTTTTTTTTTTTTTAATTTACCCACAACTGCTTAGTCTGTTGGTGTAAATAACAAAAAAAAAAAAAAAAAGCAGTCGTTGTTACTTGCCTTCGTAATTGTTATTAAGTTTGTTCGACTGTATTTTTTTAAATTTATGATTTTTTTTTTGAATCTCATCAGAATGTCTTTCATATACTGTCATTATTTTCATATGATGTTTTTTTTAGCATCTTTTTTTTTTTTTTTTTTTTTAAATATCACAAATGAAACACAAGCTACGATGATTAAAAAAAAAAAATAATAATACGATACCAGACAATCTCACTCGCTCGCTCGCTCACCCACTCACTTACTCAACCATTTCACTCACTCCCTATTTATCTTACCATATAATCTTTCCCCCTCCCTTATATTATTAAACAATGCTTTTTTTAAAAATTCAATTGTATCAATTACAACCAGCTAATTAAACCAAAGTCTGTTAATTTTAATTCTATAAAAGTAACAAATTTAAAGAATTATAAAAAAATTTATTGCTTTTATAAACTTTTTTTTTAATTAGATGAGGCAAAAGCAAATCTAAAGAATTTTTATACTTACTTTTTTTTATAGGTAAAAGTAGATTATCCCCCTTAACTTATTAAACCCCCTTCTCCTAAAAACAAATTATTAATAATAATTTAGTTAAAACTTAACCTTCTTGTCTACATTTCTCATTTAACTTATCATTAAATTAGTCACAATCTTGGTAACCCGGTAAATATACATTTAAAAAAATAAATCATAACATTAAATATTTTATCACTTTTTGTATTTATTATATATATATCTAATATGTATAGGCAGTTTCTCTTCGCTCTTGAGAGGTTAAACATTGAACTAATACATATAATATATACAATAGTAACATTTGGGTAATAAAATAACATAAATAAATTTCGCACCAAAAATTCATTTTTTAAAAAACCAACACCCCCAGGATTCATTGCCGCATATACGGTATTACACATACTTTTTTAAAATATCTTTCTCATTATTTTTCATTTTTTTTTTTTAATTAATTTTCCAGTTATTGGGATTGTGATAACTTTTATTATAGAGTCTAAAAATCTATTTTTCTTGAATGCGAATTTTTCAAAAGAAACAAAATTTGTAATCGTTTCTGTCAATCACCATTTTAAAACTTGAAAAGCCACCTGAAATAATATTACTCATAAAGCTTACTTTTTTTTTTCTACACTTTTATTTTTCCATAACTCTAAAAAGAAGCAGCAATCACTTTCCTTTTGAATGCCTGTGTTCCATAATTGCATATATAACTGTACATATTTTCACGTATGGAAGCTTATATATGAACACATGTGTTGAGCATGCGTGTGTGAGGGCACATCAGAGTTGTATCATTTATTACATTCATGACTTTAAAATGCAAGCAACAGAAGATATGGAAGTTACCGGCTTCCATACAAGGCCTTGATTCTTTTTTTTTTTTTTTTTTTTTTTTTTCACTTACTGCTACTGCCGACAACATTACAGCTGTTACGACCATTTATTGTCTGTGGTATTTAGTTTAATTTTTGACACATTGGAAGTTGTTCCGTTGTAAAGTGGATCCTAGATGCCTTGGGTTGAATATATATAGATATAGTTATATATATATATCTTGTTGTTGATGTTGTTGTTATTACTATTATTAGTTGTAGTTTGATTAGTAGTCGATTATTGATAACTCGGTTGAGTGTTTGTTCAAGTTTGGGTTTACTTTGTGTGTTTGATTCTGTGTGTCTGTCTGTCTGTCTGTATGTTTGTATGTTAGTTTGTTTTAACTAATCAAGGAGTAACAAGGTTGACCCAAAAAGTAGAAAAGTATTACAGTTTATTTTATTTTATTCTTTAAGAAAGAAATTAAAATAAAAGAAGGTGTAATACAGTCTGACGACCAGATAGTGACAATTTTGACTGATATACTTTCGTAGATCAAAAGTTATTCGCGTGTGCGTTTTGTAATCTGAAATATATATTTATATATATATATATATATATATATATATATATATATATATTATATTATATTATATTATATTATATAATGAGTGGTTTGTTTCCTTTTTGAAATAGTTTGTTTGTTTATTGCAACGGATCCTCTATTTTGACTGATCGGTCCTTCCTTAACTTATTAACTTATTGTCAATTCAGACTGGGCTGTAGTAAATCGACCAGAGACTAACAGACAGACATATAACGGAATTAGAAGTCATAACTTTTACTAAGAAGAATATTTCTTCTATTTTGTTAGAAATTGTACTTAATAATCTTATTAAGTAGATAGTTGTGATTCTAACTTATTTTCTTTTAACAAATCTTGTAGTTAAACAATAACTGAATTATTAGACTCGTCTGCCGAATTTCCGGATTATGTTACGGATTATTGGACTCGTCTGCCGAATTTCCGGATTATATTACGGATTATTGACATTGACTTTACAATTCTTTAATTGTTTTTGTTTTTTGTTTGAAATCGGATTGTTTGAAATCGTTTTTTTCTAAGAATTCGGATATCAGTTTATGTAGAATCAAGGCTAGACAAGAGATGTAAATAATGACATTTCTTTTAGGGATGTCTCTTATTTAAAAACCAAAAAATGTCTTGTTTATTTTTAAATAGAATTTGAATTGAATAATTCTGCTTCAGTTTTATTGCTTTAACAATTTCCTCTTTTCATCATCCTGCCCGTGTTATGAACATTGTCTGTCTGTAAAATGAATCTTTTTCCTGATTGTGACTGTCTGCCTCTCCGTTTGGGAGGGGTTGGGTTTTCTGGCCATGTCGCTTCGGGGGTAGGTGAAGCAATAAAAAGTATTGAAGCAGAAGTGTCTTATAGAGTGATACTAAATATGCTTGTTGTCTTTAGAGGTAGGCTCGGCAGTAGTAGAAGAAGCACAACCCGGAGGAATTGTCTACTAGTATTACTACTAGTAGAAGTTTGAGTATAAGTAAAGTAATGATAACTGATAAAACTTTTAGAATAAAAAGAAAGAAAGTAGCCTGAGTATTCAAATGGAATTAAATCTGAGAATAACTGAAAGAATAAAAGAATTGATTTTTGGAATTTGATTTGAAGTAAGTGAATGATATAATAATATAAGTAAAACGTTGGTGAGATTATAGATCTAATGATACTAAGAAATCAATAGTTGTTTCTGATTTAATATTAATTAGTTTATCAGTTAGATTACTTTTAATCTACTTTTTATGAAAACAGAATTTAATAAATCAATTAAATTGAAAACGAATTAAAGAAATATTTAATAGAAAAAAATTACAGAAATTCTTATTCAATAGTTTAAAATTAAATACATTGTTGCTTTAAAATAGTTTATACTATTTTAATGATATCTATCTAAGTTAATTAATAACTTAGCTATAAAAAAACATAGTAAAGAAATAAATTACGAGAAATTATATATTTCTTGCTACTTTTGCTGTCCCTCGACATTATTGTCCAATGTGAGGCATTTTTTAAATAACAGTAGAAGATGATGTGATGTCATAAAATGGAAAAAGGGCAACAACAAAAACCCTTTAAAAAATCTTCCATACTATGGATGGATAACTTTACGTTTCTTTCTGTGATTGAAAAATAAATGAATGTGTGTGTATATTTACACACAAGCGTGAATGAGCGTGCATGTTTGTACGCAAGCGTGACTGAGTATGTATGTGTGAGTGTGCAGATTCCCCCCGCCCTACACGTGTACAAACAATATACATATCTATATTCATTTATTGACATTTACACTACATTTTACAATCATATAGATAAATATACATATGTAATGTCGCGTACACACATGCATATACATTTAAATGATTTAAAGAACACTAAAGCTTTGTCCATTCCAGGCTCTTGTTTATTAAAAACGTGTACAATTTTAAAAAAATACTTGACCAAAGCGTGTATAAGGTGGAATATGATAGGTATAAGGGCATGTAAATGGTTGTCATGGTGATTTGAGGGCTAACAGATTGAATTCATTAATTCAATTTAGATTTCGCCAGGTGTAAAACAATAACTGCTACCTGCTAATAATCAGTCAGCTAATCCCCTGAAGCTAAACATCCTTATCCTAAATGCTAATCCACAGAGGTTAATCGGAGATTGGTGTCTGAGCCGAACACACCTTGTATACAATAAAAAAATAAAATAAAATAAATAAGACACGATTCTTATAAAAAATAAAAAATAAATAAATAAATAATTCCAAATATAAAAAAAAAAATCTTAAAAAAATAATATGGCCACACTTAACTTAACTGCTGATTTACTTCTTTTTTTTCTCTCCTGAATGATAATACAATCGATGCAAGGTTTTATTTATTTACTTTTTGTAATAAAAAAAAATTTAAAAAAAGAATAAATAATAATAATTTGGTAACATGAAATTGTCATGTGGCATTTACTGAAAATATAGCAATAGGATTTGGTTGAAGATATCAGAAGACACACAGAAAGAAAAAAAACAAAAAACAAACATATTCTGAAATGTCTTCCTTGACTTTTGTTTAGTGTATCTTTTTTTTTTCTCCCTTTTTTATATACCAATTTGGCGGAAACTTTTCTTTATATAACAACGGCTGTTGAACAGCGTGCAATAATGCAATTAATTCAATGCAATCATTCTTTAAAACTTAGAATTCATAATTATTTGTCAAATATGTTGATAGTTTTATTTTTTTTTATTTTTTATTTCTTCAATCTAACAGGGACTTCAAACATAACCTTTTACATCAGTTATAGGATTACCGCCCCTGATTTTGAATTCATTATTATTATTATTATTATTATTATTATTATTATTATTATTATTTAAATGACTGTTGTGGATAAACAGTTGGGTATATAACGCACATTTTTTTAAAATATCAAAATACTCACTCAAAAGTCCAGCTTTGATACGATTATCCTATTTTTCAAATCAATATCTCTAAGGAGTCCGCCTTAAGTTAATACCAAATAAATGAACTAAGAGGACCTTTTTTTTCTGCGACAACCATTCTAAAATGCAAGAGAGAGAGAGAGAGAGAAAAAGAGAGAAAAAATAATAATACAAAAATCCCACATTCGCATTCCACTTCGCATGGGCTTTTCAATACTAAACCTTTTTTTTTTTTTTTAGCTTAATTTGGGAAAAATCGTAGCCAATATGAATATTTAAATTATGATAAAAGTCCACTTAAAAAAAAATTCAAATTATAATTTGAAAAAATTATTTTCCCTACATTTAGTAAAAATTTTTTCTAAATTATTTTTAAATTAATTTTTACAAAATTCCATTTTTAATTATATTCGTTATGTCGTCTCAAGAGCTTTTTTTTCTCCCTATTAAAACACTGAAATAGGAGATGGTAAAACACATATGCAAAATCTAACAGTGATAATACATATACATATATATATATATTGTATTGTAAAATTCCACTGTTAGTTGGTATACATATCTTACATATATGTCCGTTTCTGTGTTGAAAATGTGACTGATGTGCATGTTGGCACACACATGAGGATGCACAGATTTTGTGCATCTTACTTGTTTTGCCAATATGCATCTTCTGGTGATTTTTTTAAGTTTTTTTTTTTCATACATTTTACTTTCTTTCATTTTTTTTTTTTTTTTTAAATATATGGGACCAATTTATCATAAACTTTCAGAAGAGAAAGAAAAAAAACTTCAATGTATTATTTATTTAAAGATAACCAGAAATGGTTGTCTTTAACAATTCACTTTTTAAAAATATTTCATTTGACAATTTTTTTTTCCAAAAGAATTATTGTGTTTCATTTGTGTGTGACAGGTTCATCCATACCATCAAATAATCTTAAGCCTGTCATGTTTTGAAAGAATGTGTGATAAGTGTATTTAATAAAATACACGGAATGTAAACTTTTTTTGAATCAACAAAAAAATGTAAAAAAAAAAAAAAGAGGAAAAAAACCCCGAAAACATCGCCATCACAAATTTTATTTATAGAACTTCGTATTTCATCTAAAGTTAATGTAAATCTTTAAAAAGAAAGATAAAAAAAAATCAATCTTTATATAATTTATTTATAGAACTTGGCATCTCATGTAAAGTTAATTTAGTGTAGATCTTCAAAAAGAAAGATAAAAAAAGACTTAATCTTTACCCAAACGACTTATATTATTTAATCAAAAGTATACACTACGCGTCTCACTTCTCCGTTATTATATCTTTTATTTTAACGTGACCATTATCCAGGATTATCAATAAATCTCCTTATACCGTATTACTATCGTAATGCCTTTATTATTACAGTAAACTAGCGACGTGTAAATAAATGAATAAATAGCAAGCCCTACTACTGCTTGTCTACGCTCAAGATCATAGCCACAGTACTTCGTAGTAAAATTACTTGCCATGGCCATATATAGAAAACACTAGTGTGGCGGGAATAAAACTCGTTGGCTGCTGCCTCCCCCCCCCCGGCTGCTGCTGCTGATGATGTTGTTACTCAGCTTTCCTTTGAGTTCAGTGTGCGTACCTTGCATGTCTGTCTGCTCACAGCCTTTACTGTCTGCTCCATCGCCATCCATCGTAGATCGCATTTGCTGTGGTAAGCGGCAGCTGCTGCTGCTGTGGTTGCCAGGCAACAGCCCATTTCATCGATTTATTTTCTCGTGACTCGTTGGACGGGTATAGGTGGAGTTGGGGGAGAAAGAAGATGACAGAGATAAAGAGAGAAAGCAGTTGTTCGAGATGTAAAAGACATCAATTTGAAGGACACATTATATATATATATATATATATATATATATATATATATACAGAGAAATTTTAATCTATTAATAGGATAAGTCTTAAAATAGCCAACCAGATGTTAGAATGAATTTAAAATTATTAACAAATCATATATGATATGAATTTCTCTACCATTAATGAAAAATGAATCAAAAACTCGTCTTAGGTATTTTACTGAAAATTCACAAACCTTCGGGATTCGATCAAATGACTCGTGTTCAGTTGAAGACATAGTAGTTCTATAAATAATCTATATTGATTTTAGGGTCTATATTATTACGTACGTATCAATCGATCGTATAACCTAGTAATTATGTCTCAAAGACACTAAAATTACAATTAAGAGAAATAGAAGAAAATGGAACAATTCCCTAAAAAGTTGTGTTTACTAGTGTGCTGAATACGATTACTTTCGGCGCATACATTCTCTTTGCTTGAATACCTGGCATCATTGTCGTATGAGTAAGAAGAAGAATTGGCGGGAGGGAGCACAATTTAAGGAACGGTTGAGAAAAAAAAATGCTATTTTGAAGGGCGTGCGAACAGAAATAGGAGCAGCCGTAACGATAGTAATAAACTCAGCCAGCAGCAGCAGTCGTTGATAGAAATAGAAGGATAAAATGGCTACGAAGGTTTTCCATATAGAAGGAGAGAGACGAATAGCGTTAAGAAGGCAACGATTTGGGCTAAGATTTCTTGTTTCTTTCTATGCGAAAAAGCTAAAGATGAATCTGCCTTTGAATTGAATTAATGTTCTTAGAACAAAACGAAAAAAAGGGAGTATGTTACTGACATTATGTCGATATAGAAATTTAGAAAGAGTTTTTTTTTTTTTTAAAGAACTGACATTTACGTTATTTAATGAAATAAAAAAAAAAATGTTAAGCCTAATTTTAATTGAAGCCAAACAATATTGCCTTTTTTTTTTCTTTTTCTTTAAAAATAAAATGTGATGGTGATTGGCATTTTCTTTCCTGTTCAACAAAAGTTGCAAAAAATCTCGTCTGCTTTGTGTGTTTGTAAAATTTCATTTTGTTTGAAAAGTGAGCATTTATTTGTCCTTTTTGAAAGCATTATAAAACTTTTCAAAGCTCACTCAAAACAGCCTTTTTAATTTATTAAAATATATATATATATATATATATATATATATATATATATATATATATATATATATGCCCTTTCCCCATTTCAAAGACACGATGAATGTACGTCCGTATGTCGAAATGTAAATATGTATATATATTTCATATGAAAAAATTCCAATTTATTTGTTTTTTTTTAATCGTGAATATATATATGCATATATTTTTTTTGTATTTTTTTTTTTTTTTAAATTGAAATAATGATTTCAATATATGCACAACCAATGCAATTTGTAAGGTGCGACATGCACCTGATTGTATGGCGCAAGTAAGAAGCACAAAAAAGAAAAAGTCTTATAAAAAATGTGAAGAGTGCTTTCTGTGAAAGTTTTGTGACGACACTTTGGATGTTTGAGAAAATGTCCAAATAGTGACGTCATTGTGTGACTGGCAGAATAAATGAAATGAATGAAAGAAAAAAAAAAAGAAATATGAAAATAAGATGAATAAATGAGTATGAATAAAAAAGAAAAAAAAATAACCGAACGGAGAAAGGGATTTAAAAAAAAAAATCTGAAAAAAAAAAAAAAAAAAAAATGAAATGAAAATACAATAAAACTTTGAAACTTCAATTAATGACTTTATTTTTTATTCGATTTTTTTATTCTATGCTTTTTTTAATGCTTTGAATGGCTTTCAAAAAATTAATTCAATTATTGAATTAATTATTTGATCAGCATAAACGCTTTTAGCAATACTTGAATAATGCCAAACAAGAAAATTAAGAAAAAATATAGAAAAATGAACTAACCCAGCCCCTTTTTGAAATAGCAAGAATTATTCCTTATTTCCAAATGGGAATTCTGATCACTCTAATTTTGAACTCGTTTAAGTATTTATCTTATCATACCCTCACCCAAAACCGACCATATAATTGTCTAACTCACTATATAATATTCTTATCGACAATCTCTGGTAATTAGACAGTTAACAGAGATTATATATGTTGGCATTATTCAAGTTGTAGGTTAAGAAATCATTTACTAAATTAATTTACGTTATTTCAAGTTATTTATTAAGTTAATTTCCCATCATGTCTGCTGAACACAAGGATCGATTAACATGGGGAGCTACGCACAAACTGAAGTCCATGCGTGGCCAGTGTTAAAAATTGTCTGTATCTCATAGGCGTTCCTCTTTTGCGGTAATAAACCCAGCCGTGTCCTTTTTAGACGAAGGGGACCGAAGCCACTGGACACAGGGCCCAAAAGCAGTACAAGTCAAATCTCAGTTTCTGAGGAGACTGGAAAAATATCTCATCAACACTCGCAGAGTCTCACAGTCATGTCACGCTTAAACCACCAATGCCCACCGAGTCATCGAAGTTAAGCAACGATAAGTCTGTTCAGTCATTTGATGGGTACGTAAAAACAGCAGGTATGTATACAACGAACCTAACCGCCACCGACAGGCTGTAATACAAGATTTTTTTAAAAAGTGGAGTACAATTGATTTGAAAAAATCCTTGGAAGTAGCACCCCTCAAAAAAAAAAAAAAAAAAAATAAGCAACTATACGGCCACTTACCTCCCATCTTCCAAATCATCCAAGTAACACATGTTGGGTACAGATGGTTAAGTAAGGATGGCCACATAAGTGACGTTCTCCTATGGACTCCTACACATGGACTCACTAGTATAGATCGACCAGTAAACACTTACATTCATAAGCTTTGTACGGACACTAGATGTCGTCTAGAGGACTTGGCAAGAGCGATGACCGGCGACAGAGAGAGAGAGAGAGAGAGAGAGAGAGAGAGAGAGAGAGTCAAGGAAATCCGTACTGTCGACACGCCTTGATGATGATGATGATGATGATGATGATAACGATGATGATGATGATAAATGAGTATGAATAAAAAAATTTCTACCTAGACTAGCTGCTTAATAAAGACAAAAAAACCCAGTCTGTCCCATTATTTACCTATAAATGGGGTGGGTGGGTTTAAGAAACAGATGGATTCATGTTTTTTTTTTCAAGGGCATTAGTTCGAAACGAAACTCAAACAATCTCGTCCAGGATTTGAACTCGGATCGTCAGTTTCACTTCCTACGATGATAACAGCGCCACCTATGAAAATCAGGTAATGTACGTAACTTAAAGGTCTGTGTACCACTAAGTAAACTAAGTAAAATTGGCGGAGTGGCCTATTGTCGGTATCAGCCGAACAGCGAGGGAGTCTATCCCCTTTTCACTAGCGCTAGACCAGGGAGATTGTTTTTGTGTTGAGATGGAGCACCATACCTACTGTAAGCTCCTCACTTGGACCATATGACCTTAAGGCACCCCTTTTGCGATCTCGACTCGTGGGGTCACTTTTCTCATTTACACCGTAAAAACCCGGTTGTTTGTTAGGGGTTAGGGTTAGGGTTAGGGGTTAGTTTTATAATTATAAAAAAAAAGACTCTAAAAAACGTCTGTAAACAATTAACCGGATTTTGACGGTGTAAATGGAAAAAATGTCCCCACGAATCGAAATCGCAAAAGGGGTGCCTTAAGGTCATATGTTCCCCTCACTTTATCGTACAGATCAAATTACCCTCTATGTGCTACTCATGCGCTCGGTTGGTGGGGACCGGTATCAAAGCCGCAATCTTTCGCCGACTGGGCGGAAAACGAAATTGATGCACTAATGATATATACTAGCAGGACCTGTGGATATACCGCAGTAAGTAAAAGTAAAGTCGTCGGGGTAGCCTAAAGTTGGTATCAGCCAATCAGCGAGGGAGTCTATCCCCTTTTCAATAGCGCTAGACCAAGGGGATTGTTTTTGCGTCTGAGGTGGAGCACCACACCTACCATCAGCTCCTTACTTTACCACACGGACCCCTGTGCTACTCATACGCTGAGTTGGCGAGGGCCGGTATCGAACTAGGAACCTTGTGGTTTCTAGCCCAACGCTCTACCGACTGAGCTAACCAGGCCCTTAGCACACACACACACACACACACACACACACACACACACACACACACATACTCTCTCTCTCTCTCTATATATATATATATATCTTTTTCTTTTTTTCTTCTTTTCCTTATGTTGTTTGGATTAAAAATATAGTTCATGCTTCGCGTAACAAGAAGAATTTTCATTCTGTAAAACCTTTCATGGCAATGACTTCTCGTGAAATCAGGGGCGTATAAAAAATATCTACATATTAATACTCGTGTTCTTTAATTGTACGACCGTTATCATCTTGCAACACCCTCTGGTTAAAAATGAGACCTTCCAAATCATCCAAGATGAAATGCAAAAATATAAATCCTGATTATCTGATGCTGCTCATCCGCCGAGTTCGTATTTCTAATGAGTCTTGTCGCTTTAACTAAATAAGGGACCATAACGTTTTTATTATGAAGAAAGAAAGGGGATAAAAAGGACCCGCTATACAGAAAAGATATAATAAGAAAGAAAGAAACAAAGAGAGTAGAGGAAAGATATAGGAAAGAGGTGAGCACGTGGAAGCGATAATGCTAAACTATTTCAATCGCACATAATGGAAAGAAAGAGAGATAGAGAGATAGATAGATAGATAGATAGATAGAGAGAGAGAGAGAGAGAGAGAGAGAGAGAGAGAGAGAGAGAGAGAGAGAGAGAGTTAAATCAAGGTTATTATACTTTTTACATATTAAAGTATTTGGCGATAGCTCTTAAGTAAACATATCAAACGTTGTAATAATCCAACTATCATACTGGGATATATCCACATGTCCTGCTAGTAGAGAGTGTTAAATCAAGATTATACTTTTTACATATTGAACTATTTACCAATAGCTCTTGAGTAAACATATCAAACGTTGTAATAATCAAATTATCATACTGTGGTATATTCACAGGTCCTGCTAGTGATATATATTTTTTACACGCCTCTAATTTCACGAGAAGTCACAATCTTTCATTGCTTGGAAAGGTTTTTACAGAATGAAAATTCTTATTGTTACTCGAAGCGTGAACAATATTTTTAGTCCAAACAATTTATATTAATAGCGGGAAGAAAACAATAAATCAGCATATGAATTGACCTAAAAGGAATGTTCTTATGTATATAGATTTTTAAGACTATCCTAGAAATATGAGTTAGGGTTAGGGTTAGGTGTTAGGGCTAGTGTTAGCATGTATTTGTATAACAAAATATATTGTAAAATTCCAATTGACAAAAAATGCACAAATAATTGTAATTTATTGCGTACAGTGTTCGGGTGCACCACAATACCTCAAAGGCTCATGTATAGTACATAGAATAATGTACTAATGTCAAGAAAATGAATAGCATACAGTAATAATATACATCTATGCGTACAGTGTTCGGGTGCACCACAATACCTCAAAGGCTCATGTATAGTACATAGAATAATGTACTAATGTCAAGAAAATGAATAGCATACAGTAATAATATACATGTATGCGTACAGTGTTCTAAGACTGTTCTAGAAATATAAGTTAACATCCCATACATCAAATGACCGTAAAAGAAAACAAATGGACTGTGACAAATTTTATCAAACTTATCATTCTGAATTTTCATTGATTTTCGTAATACTTTTATATTATACTAGAAGCGGCTACTCAGCGTCGCTTGGGTGGAGGCGGTGGGAGGGGGTAAAAGGTAGTCTCACAGATCCATTATTGTTAAATCGCGAGTTGGATCCTCACAGGACGCCCCATTAAAATCCCTGTGTAAAAAAAGAACTTGCGTTGATCCAGACACTCCGAAAAAAAAATTAATGTCTCCTATTTAGAATACTAAAAGCAAAAAAAAAAAAAAAAAAAAACCTTAAGGATTTGGAGGGGATCTGCAAAGACGAGTGGGCCAAAATTCCCCATGGGATCTGTACAAACTTGGTAACCAACTACAGGAAACTGTAATTGCCAACAAGGGTTTCTTCACCAAGTACTGGGTTATGTTCTGCCATAGGGGTGAAATATTTATTTTTTCAACAAAATACGAATAAATGTCCGAAAATAAATATAATGTGATTTTCTAGAAATTTTTAATATTTTTTCTTTCACTTTCAAGACGGGCCTACGCTGAAAATTATTGCCCGTTCCTATTTTTGTAAGGTGGGAAACTCAGAAAATCAACTACTAATATATTTCGATAAAAATGATCCAAGGTATAACTAGTCTCTCTCTCTCTCTCTCTCTCTCTCTCTCTATATATATATATATATATATATATATATATATATATATATATATGAAGTTAAGTAAACAAACAAATGAGTTTATTTTTTATATGGCTTTAAGCCGACAATTTTTGGAGGATATGTGCTTAATTGAAGTCATACCTAATTTTGAAAATTAATTAGTTAATAATTAATGAATTTAGGCGGGCATATATGTTCAAATGTAAGGCTAAACGAATCGAGAAAATGTCAATCCCTGAATGTACATTTTGACCTATTAGGTCTCATCAGCAAGGTTATAGACATGGGAGACTGCTCCGTGTGTGACTCGAAACCTTGACTGTCAAGCTGACAGGCGAAGTCTCTAACCGTTACACTAGCTTGCCAATCACACATTCTTCGTTCGTTTTGAAACTTATTTATATTCCACTTTTTATTGACTTGCTACACGACAGTATGAAGTTAAGTAAACAAACAAATGTATTTATTTTTTATATGGCTTTAAGCCGAAATTTTTTGGAGGATATGTGCTTAATTGAAGTCATACCTAATTTTGAAATTTAATTAGTTAATATATATATATAATATATGTGTGTGTGTGTGTGTGTGTGTGTGTGTGTGTGTGTGTGTGTGTTAGTTTTTTCTAGTATTGGAGTGTAAGATCAGTATTTATTTATTCATTTTAGAGTGCAATACATTTAATGCGCGATTGTTACCATTGGTTTCAAAGCAGCATGATAGCCACTTATCGTCAAGATAACGTGCCTGTTAAGAAATGTAGGTGGCTTAAAATCGGTATCAGCCAGATGGCGAGGAAGTCTATTCCTTTTTCACTAACGCTAGACCAAGGAAATTGCTTTTGTCGTCTGAGTCGGAGCTCTACACCTGCTATAAACTCCTCACTTTACCGCACAGATCCCTGTGCTACTCATACGCTGAGTTGGCGAGGGCCGGTATCGAACCAGGAACATTGTAGTACCTAGTCGGAAGCTTTAATAACTGAGTGAACACGAAGAACTATCTATTGAATAATTATTTTCATTTCATCAAGGACAAGAAAGAAAAAAATCTCCAAGCTTGAAATAAATGTTTAAATCGATATCTCATTCTGCAGTTAATTTGATTTCAAATTGGTTTTGCGTCAGACTCTTTAGACAGATTTATACAGCCTGTTTGGTCTCGTCATGTTTTTTTAAGAAATTGTCTGATCTATATATTAATAATACTCGTGTTCCTTAATCATTTTTGCAACACCCTCTTGTTAAAAATGAGACCGTCGTCCAAATCGTCCAAGATGAAATGCAAAAATATAAATCCTGATTATCGGGTGTCGCTTATCTGCTGAATTCTTATTTCTAATGAGTATCGTCACCTCAGCTAGATAATGGACCATTCCGTTTTTATTTTAAAGAAAGAAAGGGAAGAAAAAGGACTTGCTACACATAAAAATATAATAAGAAAAAAAAGAGAGAAAGATAGATAGAAAGAGCGGGTGAGTGCGTGGAAGCCATAACGCTAATCAGTTTCAATTGAACATATTGAAAAGATGAAGAGAAAGAAAAAAAGAAAGAAAGAAAAAGAAAGTGAGAGAGAGAGAGAGAAAAAAAGAGAGAGTGTTAAATCAATATTATTATGCTTTTTACATATTGAACTATTTTAGCCCTTAAGTAAACATATCAAATATTGTAATAATTACATTATCATACTGTGGTATATCCACAGGTCCTGCTAGTTTAGTTTTAATACTACTAGAGTAAATCAAAAGTTTTGCAATGTTTTAATAACGTAAATCACAATTCAGCTGTTATCGATGCTTTTGCTGACACCGTAAAGGTGACCGACCACATTGGATTGTGAGATATCCAGCTCGCCTGATACTCTACAAGTGCTACTTATTAGATTTGCCACTATTGCTGGGAGCACTGCCTTGGAATCAACGGTTCTAGGTCTACCTTATCTTTCCTAATCGTTGAGGTTCTTGTAGCCTGAGTGAAATTTCTTGAACCATCTGGTTACTGTACTGTGATCAACTGCCTCTTTTTATATCTATTTTCACCACATATACCACAAATATTTAATGTAAAGTTACTTTCTATTTTCCCAATATTCTTAATTGAGTTGGTGACGACAGGGAGCAACAATATTCTAGTATATCTATCACCATTCAACGGGCATAGCCCGGAAGCAGTGGAGAACTTCAAGTACCTTGGGTCCACCATTTCCGATTCAGTCTCCACTGACGATGACATCAACAGCAGAATCGCGAGAGCGGTGGCAGTCATGGCGAAACTGAGCCAGAGAGTCTGGGACAATGCCAGCCTTACCAAGAAAACCAAACTGCGCGTCTACAGAGTGTGTGTTCTCAGTAGTCTCCTATACAGTAGCGAAGCCTGGATCACATACTCACGCCATGTGAAGAAACTGGACAGCTTCCACCTCAAATGCCTACGCCACATTCTACGCGTTCGCTGACAGGACAAAGTGCCCAACACAGACGTGCTGGAACGAGCAAACATAAACAGCATGCCCGCCATCATCTGCGAGAGACGCCTACGTTGGCTTGGTCACGACAAGAGGACGGACAAAGGCCGCATCCCCAAAGACCTACTGTACGGTGAATCAGTAGAGGGCACCCGACCGGTAGGGAGACCACGCCTACGCCTTAAAGATGTCTGCATGAGAGGCAGGAAGACATGCCACATCGACATCAACACATGAGAGGCTTATGCAGAAGACCGTATGACCTGGCGCCTCCTCGTCAAACAAGGAACGAAAATGAGTGAAAAAGAGAGGAAAGAAGCCGCCGCAGAAAGGAGAGCCAAAAGGAAGGAGAGACAACAGCATCTCCAGCAAGCATCACCTTTTGTTTGCAATCACTGTACGAGAGATTGCCATTCAAAAATTGGTCTGTTCAGCCACTCACGTAGATTTAAAAAAGTGAACTCTACGCTATCGTCTTAAATAGACGGAAGGATGCCAACATACATATATATATATAATCAGTTATAATCAGTGACAGTGCATTACAATGTTTTCGTATTCAATGACCATTTTGAATAATTATATTGAGCATGAAACAGCTGTCATGGACTATTAAATTAAACAAGGAATATTGCATTTTTTAAAGAATATGTACAAAATTCAGCATGAAATAGCAAGACGAAAGAATAAGAAAAAAGTATATATATATATATATATATATATATATATATATATATTTATTAACGATAGTCAGCTGAAAAATTCAACGGCTGATCAAGATACTCCCATAAAATGTGACCAAATGAGGTTTATTTTTCAACATAGCCCCATTATCAACAACAGACATGATGTAATCATATGAACTCTTCAGCCTATAAACCTTTCAGCCAACCCTGAATATATATATATATATATAATATATATATATATATATATAAGTATTAGGATAATGGTACACGATAATAACCTACTCGAGTTTCACCATAAGGATCTTCAGGTTTAAATCCACTGGATTAATCAAGATATTGATTAATTGCAGTTGATAATTAATCAATATCTTGATTGATGCAGTGGATTTAACCCTGAAGATCCTTATGGTGAAACTCGAGTAGGTTATTACTGTTACCATTATCATGATAAATTTGCTCTACTAACGTATTGAGCACTTTATATTTGTTATATCGCTGCCTTATCATTGTGAATCTTGCATCAACTAACCATTGTGACCTGCTTCACCGGTATGTCACCTTTTCCACAAATACTATATATATATATATATATTCTTTGTCTGTTGATCACATGGGTGAGAAACTAACAGTCACAAAGCGCCTATGATTCTATTTCTACGCTATCCTAACTACATTTGCTCTATCACCGATATTGAGCCATTTTTAAAAAACAGCATTATTATTATTATTATTATTATTATTATTATCATATATATATATATATATATTATA
>CM042139.1:21794178-21859178 GCA_023376005.1 Doryteuthis pealeii | reverse complement strand
TGGTCTATCTGTCTGAGTTCTTCTTTTGTCCATTTTAAGAATGGTCCTGAGTATCTTATAATGGGGACAGCCCAGGTATTGATCAGATTTCTGCTGTTAAGTTTATTATTATTATTATTATTATTATTATTATTTACTCCTTTTGAGTTTTCACATCAGTGTTAGTTGATGGTCTTTCACTGGAGACTGAGTGACAGCAAGTATTATTATTATTATTATTATTATTATTATTATTATTACTCCTTTTGAGGTTTTCACATCAGCGTTAACTGATGGTATTTCACTAGAGTCTGGGTGACAACAAGTCTCCTCAGGTCTCCAGGACTCTTCTGAGTATTCTAGCCAATTGCAGCAGTGCAGTAGTCTGGATGGTCTCAATTCTTCCTCTGATTTTCATTTCCACCAATCTCTTTTTCCAAACCCGTGAGACCCTTCCAAAGACACCACCAAAAATTGGTACCACCTTCACTCTCATGTGCCACTGTTTTTTTCTCTCCTCTAACAAAGTCCAAGTATTTGTCTATCTTTTGGTTTTCTTTCATTTTCATTCTATGATCCACTGGAACGGCAAAATTCATTTGATGATAAAAGTCCCTTCTTCTTGTCAATTACACGTAGCTCTAGTCTCCTAGCCGGGATTGAGTGATTAATCTGTAAATCAAAATCCTAGGGAATTTTATGCTTCTCACAATTTGGTCAAAATTTAATTTCACAATTCCTAGTAACCCCCTTTCCTATCCAGTCGTGTCTTTTATTATTATTATTATTATTATTATTATTATTATTATTATTATTATTATTAGTTTTTCACACCTGCAGTAGCTGGTGGTTCACTGCAGGCTGAGTGACAGCAAGTCTTCCCAGGTCTCCAGGACTCTTCTGTGTATTCTAGCCGATCCCAACAGTGCTGTAGTTTGGATGGTCTCGATTCTTCCTCTGATTTCCAGTTCACCCAAATTATTTTTCAGAACTTTGGGGATCGTTCCAAGGGCACCAATTACAATTGGCACGAACTTTACCTTCATGTTTCACAGTTTCCTCAGTTCTCTGGTAAGGTCTAAGTATTTGTCTATCTTTTCGCTTTCTTTTATTTTCACTCGGTGGTCGCCCGGGACAGCAAAATCCGCTTAACAGGTTTTGTTTTAATTTTCAGATTATATTACAGTGACCAGATTGTTCAAAATATTTCACTCAGGCTGCAAGAACCTCAATGATCAAACAAAATCAGGTAGGCATAAAACCGTAGATTCCGAGGCTCAACCCTAAACCCTAGAGGCAAGTAATAGATTATTTTTTTAGTATAAGATGTGCTGAAGATCATGACATATTTATAAACTGTTACAAAACAGCGTTGGCTGAATCAGCCAATCAAAACCGCCAGACATGTATTTAATTTACTATTTAAAGGCGTTGATAAATTGTCCTAAAGTTACTCACTGGAAGCACAGATCAAAAAACCAGGATTCTACACCTCTCTACTACAAGACAGGATAAACTCTGATGATCATACACCTCTCTACTTCAGGACAGGATACACTCTGATGATCATACACCTCTCTACTTCAGGACAGGATAAACTCTGATGATCATACACCTCTCTACTTCAAGACGGGATAAACTCTGATGATTATACACCTCTCTACTTCAAGACAAGATAAACTCTGATGATTATACACCTCCCTACTTCAAGACAAGATAAACTCTGATGATTATACACATCTCTACTTCAGGACAGGATAAACTCTGATGATTATACACCTCTCTACTTCAAGACAGGATAAACTCTGATGATTATACACCTCTCTACTTCAAGACAGGATAAACTCTGATACAACTACTTTAAGGATGGATTAGCGGACAAAGATTAAAACTGATACTACAACTTTCTACTTCAAGAAAGGATCAAACTCTATGCTACAAGAGATCTCCACTGGAAACCTGCTTTCAACCACAGCCCTAAAACGGCCACAGGAATCGCAACAGCAAATCCGTCAATCGGAGAGTATCAAACGAGCTCGACATCTTACAGTCCAGCATGGTTTGTCACCTTAAAACACAAAACCTCGTGCCACCCCATAAATGTGACACAAGGTTGCACCGAAGGAATTTCATCATTGTTTGTTTGCAAGTAGGTACATACCCATCTTGTTTACCATAGGTAGGATGGGACACAAGGTTGTAATTATGGGTCATGCATGGAAAGAGGAATTTGAAAAAAAAAAAACTGAAAAAAAAAAAAAAAATCAGTGAAATGAGAAGATCATACCGGTCTGGCTATGAGGTCTTTGAATCTGTAAAGATCAGATTGATGAGGCAAATAAATGCCAAAATAAATGTATATATCTATTTATTTATAATACCCCGTATATGTGAAAATATATACGCAAATCATTATATGTATGTTTGAGTTCTCAATTTTTGTTGAATCCTATCAAGGAAACACTTGATATCATCCACCCACCCCATATATATATATATATATATATATATATATATATATGAAGAGAAAGATGGAAGTGAATCCGACGGTATGTAATATAGTGAAAAATTGCAAAAACATGAGTGATATTTATTCTTTAACACTGCAGTGTTGTCTGAATAGATATCACTCATTTTTATTGAACCTGTGTTTTTGCAGTTTTTCACTATATATATATATATATATATATATATATATATAGGTATTCGTATCAACGTCACCTGATGAATGCATGCGATTTTAACATGTATGAAATCTAAAGTTGTGACTGTTCTATTGCCATAAAATAAATAGATATCTAATACTTTTATATATTTATTATATTATATTATATTATAGCTCTATTCTTTATATCGAGCACTCTCCTAATACTACTGCAATTTGGCGCACCATGCCAGTGATAGCTGAAGCGGTGACTATCCAAGGCTATAGTTATATATATATATAATATATATAATATATATATATATATATATATATATATATATATATATATATATAATCCAAAGATTAAGAGAAGAAAGAGTTACAGAGCAAACATGTATTATGAAAAAATAACGAAGATCTAGCATGAAAGCATAATAGACTATTTCAGGAGATCTAGAAGACTTATTTGGCATCTGATGATAGAGAATGAAAGGTAACAAGTCCTCAAGGTCTCCTGAAATAGTATAGTGTGCTTTAATTCTAAATTCTAGTTGGCAAAATCCTCCGGAGTCGCCAGCCATATTATTCTTCCCGTTACCAAAATCTTGCAAAACTTTTGACTCACTATATTGTTTTTGCCCATGCCTGTAATAATAAAGTTTGATCAACATTCTGTTTGTAAAAAATTTTCTCAATGAATTCCATTGGTTAGCCTTTGAAGTTCTTTGAAAATTCAGCGCAAATGAAACTTTCGTTTTAATCGTTGTGAAATTCTTTTGATTTTCCAGTAACAAAGTAAATAATATTAGAATCAAATATATAAACAACCGCATATATCTAGGGTGAGTATCAGGTATGACTTGTTCACTACGAGTTTTAAAAATACTAGCAGGAATATGCGCCCTATGGGCGTAAATATCTAAGTTTTAATGTAATGAAATATATAAAATTAGAAAGATTAACTAAGAACGCATATAAAAAGTTTCCACTTATTTTTATCATATTTTTATTGGTTTTTATATAAAATCATTCATAGGATTGATTTTAATTCGTTAAAGAATAAAACAATAATATTAGAGATCAATAACACCAAGTAATTATTTATGGACTGTTCAGCCACCAGAGTTCCATCCTTTAGCATCACGGGTCGCCACATACAGCCAACAGGTGGTCCCATTGCAGGGACTTTACCCGTCTGTAGAGGTGCAGTCGATGTGTTCTACTGCCCAAGCCGACAGGATGTTTCAGCCAATTGTTGGCTATCGTCTAAGAAAATGGAATCGATGTTCTAAGCTCGAATCCCAGGCGAGGTTGTTTACGTTTCACTTTTGCGTTAATGCTCTTGGGAAAGGTACGAATCCATCTCACCCCTCTAGCTATAAGTAAATATTAGGGCAGAGTGGGTTCTTTAGCCTTGGTTAGACAAACAGTCAAGGAAATTGAAAGCTCTGAATTCAAACCAATTTTCCCTGTGTCGCATCCTGCCTGTGGCGGAGGGGGGTGGGTGTAAATACATACACCCAATTGTTTTTTCACCAATAAACAAACTTTTTTCCACTTATCAATATATATTGATTGATTTTAACGAGATGTCCTCTCGTCTAACGTTATTTTATCCTTAGATGTTTGGTTTGGTTTGGTTTGGTTTGTTTTACGGCATATCAACCTGAGTGGGTCATTTAATGCCGATAAAGTTTTGAAATAAATCAATTCTTAATGGATAATACAATTTTTTTATAAATACATTTTTCTATTTAACCCATATATGGGACCCTAACAGGTACTACCACTCCGGGTCAGAGTGGACCAGGGAGCAATGGTGATGAAGGGGTGCTCCACATTCCCCAAACCTCCTAAACTGGAACCTCACCATCAGATAGAGTTTAACGTCATTCCCAGGACATGTAGACCCTCAGCCACCACCTTCTAGCACCCATATGATAAAGAGGGGCTGGGGCTTGCCATAAGGGCAATAGGGTTGGGGCAATCATATAGGTGCTAGGGCTTGACGTGACCAGCCGATTGATCGGAGGGGGCCTCTCCGACCGCCCGTCTAGCCCAAGATAGGGTCAAAGTGGAGTATTGCATGTCATGAAATTCTCATCCACCTGGGCTCTATCCTTAAGCATCACGGGTCGCCACCCACGGCCAACAGGTGGCCCGATTGGGGGAGTCTTACCCCTCTGCAGAGGTGCAGTCGGTACATTCTAACGCCTCAGCCGACAGGGCGGATCCTTAGAGGTTAGGGAATTGTGTGCATTGTACGTTTATACTTATACCTTTTGTAATTTTATATGTAAGTAAAAAGTAAAGTAGACGGAGTTGCTTATTGTCGGTATCAGCCGGACAGTGAGGGAGTCTATCCCCTTTTCGATAGTGCTAGTCCAGGGAGATTATTTTTGCTTCTGAGGTGGAGCCCCACACCTACCATCAGCTCCCCACTTTACCTCACAGATCCAAGCCGTGCTACTCATACGCTGAGTTGACGAGGGCTGGTATTGAACCCAGAACCTTGTGGGTTTTTTGTTTTTAATTTGTTGCTGGTTTTAAATCGGCCAGAATACTCAGAAGAGTCCTGGGGACCTGAGGAGACTTGGTGTCACTCAGCCTCCAGTGAACCACCAGCTACGGCAGGTGTGAAAAACTAATAATAATAATAATAATAAAAGACACGGCTCGATAGGAAAGGGGGTTACTAGGAGTTCGCCTGATTCTTAAATGGTAGGATATGTTGGGCTACGGCCTCTAGAAGTAAAGCTGAAAATAGTGACACAGTGACACATTGATATTCACATTTATTATTAGAGAAAACAACATCTATAATTAGAACCGGATTATTTTCAATAAACAACATTCCATGTCAATTTTTTTTTCTCATCATAAAAACAAAGTTAAACAGGTTATAAGTAAAAGTAAAGTAAAGTCGTGGGGCGGCCTAATGTCGGTATCAACCTAACAGCGAGGGAGCCTATCCCCTTTTCACTAGCGCTAGAACAAGGAGATTGTTTTTTCGTCTGAGGTGGAGCGCCACACCTACTATCAGCTCCTTACTTTACTTTTTGGATGGTCTCGGTTCTTCCTCTGATTTCTAGTTCCCCCAATTCTTTTCCAGAGCTTTGGGGATTGTCCCAAGGGCACCAATTATTATTATTATTATTATTATTATTATTATTATTATTATTATTGGAGGCGCGTGGGCTAGTGTTTAGAGTCGTGGAAAATGGACTCGTCGGTTCGAGTTCAATTCCTAGACGAAGCTGTTGGCATTTCATATACCACTAATACCCTTGGAAAAGGTATGAATCCATATATTCTCCCTCCAGCTATGGGTTAAATAGTAGGGCAGACTAAGGCCCTTCAGCCTTGGGTACGTAACCAGTCTAGGAGAGGGATAACTCTTAATTCAAAATTCCTGAGGTTGATTGGGTTTGTGGCAATCCTTGATGCACCAATTCTTTCCTATCGACTGTGCCAAAAAGTGTGGATGGTCCAACACAAGCCTTCACCTCTATAAACAAATCACTGTGTGGATGTTCATTGTATGAACACTCATACGTCGATCGACGGGAGAGTCCATTATTATTATTACTCCTTTTGAGTTTTTCCTACCATCAGCTCCTTACTTTACCTCACAGATAGCTGTGCTACCCAGACGCTGAGTTGGCGAGGGACGGTATCGAACCAGGAACCTTGTGGTTCCTAGCCAAACACTCTACCGACTGAGCTAATCCGGCCCCTGAAACTATACAAGATATCGTACAGAAATGTCTAAAGACTTTGTCAATAGTCGCCATGGTTAAGATTTGAAAGTTAATTAAATTTTTTTATAAATGTTTGAACTTTCTCTAATTCTGTGATTATCGTCTTCGACTAAAAAGTAAATTTTTTTTTAGATTTAATTCACTCCTAAAAGGTTTCCATGATTTTATATCTGTCTTATCGTTGCAATAAAGGTAATGACTATTTACATTAATTAAGAGAATACAGAAGTTCTTTTTTTTATACTAGCAAAAAATCAATTTATATTCTCTAATATAACTTTTGCATGACCATGTGTTGGCTTCCACTGGAGAACGTTGCTTATGAGCTCGTCCTTGCTTCTTCAGCGTCCATATCTTATTATAATGGAGATTGTGAGTTTGTCTGTCTGTAACAGAAACTATATCACTACTCAAGTCACAATTCCCTTTGTTATGGACATCACATTTCTCATTTCTCGTTTCTCAGCTTATAACTTTGCAAGGCTTTAATGAGTTTTTCGTTCTCTTAATATTATTGGATATTGAACCTATAAGTGTTCCGCGCGCTCACCCCCTCTCTATCTTTCCCCCTACTCTCTTTCTTTCTTTATTTCTTATTATATTTTTATGTATAGTATGCCCTTTCTCTCACCTTTCTTTCTTTCTAATAGAACTGGAATGGTCCATTATTTAGCTGAGATGACGACACTTATACGAAAGAATTCAGCGAATAAGCAACATCAGATAATCGAGATTTGCATTTTTACATTTCATCTTGGACGATTTGGACGATCCCATTTTTAACCTGAGGGTATTTCAAGATAATTATGGACGTACAATTAAGGAGCACGTGTATTAATATGTACATTATTATTATTATTATTATCATTATTATTTACTCCTTTTGAGTTTTCACATCAGCATTAGCTGATGGTGTTTCATTGGAGTCTGAGTGACAGCAAGTCTCCTCAGGTCTCCAGGACTCTTCTGAGTATTCTGGCAGATTGCAGCAGTGCAGTGTTCTGAATGGTTTCAATCCTTCCTCTGATTTCCAAACTTTCCAAACCCTTTCTAATCCTTTTGGGACTGTTCCAAGTGCACCAACCACAATTGATATGACTTTCACTTTCATATTCAATAACTTTTTCAGTTCTCTGGCAAGGTCCAGATATTTGTCTATTTTTTCATTTTCCTTCAGCTTCACCCTGTGATCTGCTGGCACTGCAAAATCCACCAGTTGACAAGTTCTTTCTTTTTTGTTTATCAACACTAGGTCTGGTCTTCTTGCTGGGATAAGGTGATCCGTTTTTATTTCAAAGTCCCAGAGAATTTTATGCGTTTCGTTCTCAAGAACAGATTCTGGTTTATGCATATACCATTTTGTTGTGTGGTCAAAATTTAATTTTTTGCATAATTCCCAGTGGATCACCTTCCCAACCCAGTCGTGTCTAGTTTTGTATTCTCGTTGTGCTAGTTTGCTACATTCGCAGAGTATATGGTTTACAGTCTCATCTCTATAACCACAAAGTCTACATTTACTATTTGTTGGGTCTTATCAATTTTCGCTTATATATAGTCTGTCCTTATGGCATTATTTTGTGCAGCAATTATTAATGATTCTGTTTCTCTTTTGAGGTTTCCTTTTCTTAACCATGTCCAAGTCTATCCATTTCACCCTGGTGAGTTTTTCCACACCAGCGTAAGGTGATGGCTTTTCCCTGAAGTCTGAGTGACAGCAGGTCTCCTCAGATCTCCTGGACACTTTGTTAGCTGTATGATATTACACTAGAAATATAAAATCCATGAGTGTTTGGAAATATAGATATATATAATCTGTATATATTTTAGAAGTTACGTATTTGTTTAATCTGACGCTAAAACTGACTTCTAACCGCTATGAGACTTAGAACCATTTGATTTTATATTTATTGAGATATTTATAGGGTTCGATGCTCTTACTGTTACTGTTGGGAAAAACGATTGAAAGCTCTGACCAAAATAATCCGTAGACTAAAAACATTCTCTTTATTGTTTTTATGATAAAAGAGACAGACGATTGGATGGTGTAGCTATAAAGGAATTGTGGGTCAATGAAATCAGATTAATCTTTGTTACATTTGATTGGTCAGAATAAATCTCCAACTTCTTTACATGAATACTGGTGATTTTATAAGTATCCGTATGCACAGATCAGTATGAAAGACCATCCCAAAATCTAAATAACTCTTCTGACACCAGTATTTGTGCATATATATATACAAAGTGTGTCAAAAAAAATTAACGTTCCGTTCATTGTTTATTTCTATCTTGGTAAATACAGCTTCCATCTCGGCACTTTTATGACACACATTGAGAGAGAGAGAGAGAGAGAGAGAGAGAGAGAGAGAGAGAGAGAGAGAGAGAGAGAGAGAGAGAGAGAGAGATTATTACAAAAAGATAATGATAAATGTATCCTTGATGGTGAGTCGAGGTTTCAACGTTTGGTTTCCTATTAAACCTTCATCAGGACAATACAATAAGAAGGTCAAATTGTTGTCTGCACAGTGATGGATGTTTTTGTAAAATGACAGGAGTTGGGAAATGTGTATATATATATATATATATGTATATATATATATATATAAAGGGCTCATAACCGTATTTTAGCCACACACACACACACACACACACACAGAGAGAGAGAGAGAGAGAGAGAGAGAGAGAGAGAGAGAGAGAGAGAGAGAGAGAGAGAGTGTGTGTGTGTGTCATAGGAATCCGTACTGTTAGCACGACCTGATGATGATGATGATGATGATGATGATGATGATATTTTTGTTAGGATTTCTCAACAACAAAGAACATATCTAAAAAAAAAATTTTTTTCAAGCAGATAAACGTGATGTCTCTCTAGTTCGAAATCGAACACGATTAGAGTTGAAGAACCGCGACCCCATAACCCCCCCAAAAAAAAAAAACACACACAACACACAAACAAAAAAAAAAGAAGAAAGTAATTGAAAATTTGGCGCCTGCCGTAGAGCAGATTAATCTAGAGAACAAATTCATTAGCGTCCTTTTTTTCTTCCTCACTTGATGACCCATTAATATAGCTTTGTACCAATGTCTGCGAGTGCCTTGCCGGAATAAATTCAACATTCTAGCGCCTATAAATGGTACAGAATAGTCATACACAGATTAGTTTTAAACACCCCACCCCACCGATCCACCCACAAATCACCGCGCGTGCAACAATTTATATAAAGCAGAGTTTCGGAACCCCATCAGTCGCTATATTAAACAATGACTCATTGGAGCTTCCTATTTTCAGTGATTTATAAATATTTTATGGAATAGAACTTTCTTTTTTTATCCATTAATCAGTTTCACGACTGTGCTTCACACTTCTTTCTAGTTTTGTTTTTGTCACACACGTGCGCATGCGGATAAATACACCCTCAAGACAGTTTCCCCCCACGTCAATCACTCTCGCGCGCACATTCACACAGAAGCACATACGTGGTGCACATGAAAATCGCAAACAAATGAACATTGTTGATTATACGCTGTTTTACGCGGAGATTAGCACCATATATATTTATTATATATATAGACTATGCATCATTAGATACCATAAAAGAAAAAGGCCTCACACTAAAAAAAAAGGCAAGAAGCAGGCGATATCCCGCACAAAAGTCACAGATGCAGACTACGCTGATGACCTTGCACTTTTTGCAGATACGCCGGCACAGGCCGAGTCCCTACTGCATAACCTGGAGAAGACAGCAACGAATATAGGCCTCTATGTAAAACTGAGTTCATGTGTTTCAAAAAGAAAAGAGGCATCTCCACACTCAATGGTAAGCCTCTAAAACCAGTAGAACAATTCACATACATAGGCAGTAATATCTCATCCACAGAAAGCGATGTTAATACACGAATAGGAAAGGCTTGGTCGGCCACAAACAAATTATCAGTTATATGGAAATCCGATCTCACTGACAAGTTAAAGCGACAATTCTTCCATGCTGTGGTTATATCAGTACTGCTGTATGGCTGCACCACCTGGACCCTAACGAAGAGCCTTGAGAATAAGCTAGATGGGACCTGCACAAGAATGCTGTGTGTGGTCTTGAACAAGTTGTGGAAACAGCACCCCATAAGGAATCAGCTGTATGGCCACCTGGACACTGCTGGAGAAGCATGGACGAGCTCATAAGCGACGTTCTCCTGTGGAAGCCAACACATGGACATGCTAGTGTGGGCCGGCCATTAAGGACCTACATTGACCAACTATGCAAGGATACTGGATTCTTTGCAGAGGACCTCTCTGGCTCAATGAATGATAGGGAGGGTTGGCGAGAGATTGTCATGGATATCCGTGCTAATTGCGCGACATGATGATGATGATGATGATGATGATTGTACATGGCCTGGTTTAGCTCAGTCGCTAGAGCTCCAGCCTTGGAATTGCAAGGTTCTCTGTGCGATACCGGCCCCTACCAACTTAGCGTATGAGTAGCATAGATTGGGTAATCTGGTCTGTGCGGTAAAGTGAGGAGCTGACGGTAGGTGTGGCGCTTCACAGCAAAACAACCCCCTTGGTCTAGCACGTGCGAAAAGGGGGAAGGATTTCTTCACTGTCAGGCTGATACCGACAATAGGTAACTCCGTTAACTTTTTGTTGTCTTAGTTTCTTAAGTTGCAATGTTTCGGCCGTTGTATCCTTCTGTCATTTTCTTTCGATATCTGTGTTAGTCGGTCACTTTCGAACCAAACGCTTAATTCATTCCATGGGTGTAGACTGTTCTCATTCTGCCGGTCATACTTGTTGTATAGCTCTTATCTTCTTATATTGTACTTATTTATAATGTCTTCTTGGCTCGTCTACCCTACTATGTGGTCTCTTCTATGCTGGTTGGGTCGCCTATCGTCTACCTGGGTATCTGGACTGGTTCTTTGTGTTCTTCTGCTTGGCTCTCTTAGGACTTCTTGGGTCGTCTTCTGTGACAGAGAGCACGAATTGAGTGGCGGGCATGAAAACTTGCCGTATTCTCGAAGGAATCGGGCTAGACTTTGCCTGGCGTGTAGGACTGACCTATGATCGAACCCGCGTCCTTCAGAGTGCGAAAAGGCGACACTTTGGCGCGGGCACCGGCATCGAGATGCCACTGTCCCGTATGTGAACGCCAGATGCCCGGATGATAGCTGCGGGCATTCCGGCAACTGGGATTGAGTTGACAGTCCCGTATGTGAAGCACAGACGCCCGGATGATAAAAGCAGGCCTGTGTATAAATAGAAGGAAACACCCAGAAGCGGGGAGTGCAGAAACGAGTGTTGCTACGATAGTTGCTAGAGGATTCGACGACGACGACGACGACGAAGAAGAAGAAGAAGAAGAAGACGTCGGTGTTTGCAAAGAGACAGTTTAGCCTGCGAGAAGGCGTTGGACTCGCTTCTATTTGCCCCCTCCCTCAACAAAAATTTGTTGAGTTAAATCTTTATTTCCCCCCTCTATTTTTTCCCTATATCTTCATCTCTGTGTCTATTGTTGTTCTTGTAATGATCAGATAGATTTGGGTATTTTTCAGACGTCTATATTTAGCTAAAGTTAACCATCACGCGGGAGAGAAATAACCATCCTGGAGAGACACGTCTGTCTCCTTTAAAACCAAGCCAGAACTCCCGAACTCCTAATCCACCTCCTGCTCCCACGAACCGAACTGACCAACCAGAGAACAACCACAATGTCAGTGAAAAGCCCAAGCCTAGCAAATTTACTTTACGGTTTTTTCCATGATTCAGAATTACAGTTCTTTTAAATTTTTACGCTACCGTACATAATTTATAGGCAACCTATAAATCATATAATATAGGGATTATCTTTAATCACTTAATAAATTCTTTTAATGTTGCTTTCCTGCCTCTATCACTAAACTAGAACATGACATTTTGGTCTATTCGTCTCAGAGGAGCGCTTAGCGTAAATAGTACTTTCATTAAAAATGGAATCTTTATATACTTTATTCTCGGCAACAACAGCGATCTAAGTTAACACATACTTGGAGTAAATGGTGGTGAATTGTCACAGCCAAGACCCTGGCTAGTCGGCACAATTTGGCTGGTTGTTGGACTCTCTTTAGCTGAAAAATACTATCTTGCATGTGAACCCTTTTCCTTGTACTGACAGATTCGCCTTTTGCTACACCGGTCAAAAGAAGAAAATGTAGTACTTATTCCAATGAGCTTTCCACTGGTCGAAGCCCCTCTTTTGATATGGTCTGAAGCTGCATTGTTGTATTTGATTTAATGTCTTAAAAATGGAATCTGCGACACGAGTCCTGGACGAGCCTGTTTGCGTTTCACTTCACGCGAATTTTCTTGGGAAACACATGTATCCATTTGTTATCCCCTTAGCTATCGGTAAATAGTAGGACAGACTGGATTATTTCACCTTGGTTAGGTAACCAGTAT
Source organism: Doryteuthis pealeii (assembly GCA_023376005.1). Lineage (NCBI taxonomy): Eukaryota > Metazoa > Mollusca > Cephalopoda > Myopsida > Loliginidae > Doryteuthis > Doryteuthis pealeii. Next base: position 21,846,361 of record CM042139.1, on the reverse strand, counting down.
AGGAGAAGGAAAACTCCAAATTCAAATCAACTGCTTTCTGCTTAAAAATGACCTTGTGTCACATCCTGTCTTTGCATTGGATAAATACATAAACGTCTCAGAGATTGAACCTCCGACCACCAGGTAACTAGAATCTCTTAACCAATGATTTCCTACACAACACCAGTGTTTTGCAACGGGGGCCATATGGCTCCCTTGAGCGACCAAGAGATTTCTTTTTGGGTGGAGGCCAAATTTGAAAAATGGAAGACCACAAAAGCAGCTGAGAATTTTCTAAAGTACAAGGCATTGTGAAGTGATCATTTTTTGGACCATATGACCTTTAGGCACCCCTTTTTGATCTCGATTAAGAAAGGACATATTTTTCATTTACACGGTCAATATCCGGTTGTTTTAACATACGATTTTTAGATTTTTTAAAAATTATAAAACTAACCCTAACCCTAACCCTAACCTCTAACCCTAACCCCAAACAAGCAACCGGATATTGACGATGGAAATGAAAAACATCTCCTTTCTTAATCGAGATCTAAAATGGGTGCCTAAAGGTAATATGGCCCCATTTCTTTTTTACAGTAAACTAAAGATACAAGTAAAATGATGTCGTTAATGTATCTGCACACGCAAATTCTTTCCAATAATAGCTTTTGTATATGTTAGCAGATCTTGTCTCGTATCTTGCAATGTTTCTAACACTTTCATCCGGGCTTTGGTAACTAGTGAGATTACAAGAGAGATATAGATATTTCTGAAATTTTGTCTATGTCACTAAAGTGCATGATGGATACTCGATATCTACCAGAATACGTAAGAATTTCTTCTATCATATTTATAGAGAAGATACATTTACTGGTTGCAACGAATGCAACTAACTTGAAATAATTGCATCCAGGGGTTCTGGTTTTGTTTGGTTTCTTTGCCTAATGACATATACACCTTCGTTTAATGCCAAAGTCATCCTTGCAGAAGAACAGTAGTGGTGATATTTAATCCATAGCTGGAGTGATGAGTGGTTCATACCTTTTCAATCGGTTCGAAAATGAACACAATAGCGCAACAGGTTTGGTTTTGTTTCTTTGTTTAATGATATATAAACCTCTGTGGGTTATTTAATACCAAAGTCATCCTTGTAGAAGAACAGTAGTGGTGATATTTAATCCATAACTGGGGTGATGAGTGGTTCACACCTTTCCAGTCGGCCGAAAGAGAACGTAATAGCGCGACCGGTTTGGTTTTGGTTCTTTGTTTAATGATATACCAACCTCCGTGGGTTATTTAATACCAAAGTCATCCTTGTAGAAGAACAGTAGCGATTCTATTTAATCCATACCTTGGGTGGTTCATACCTTTCTAATCGATTCGAAAATGAACGCAATAGCGCAGCCTGTTTGGTTTAGTTTCTTTGTTTAATGATATATCAACCTTCGTGGGTTATTTAATTCCATAGTCATCCTTGTCGAAGAACAGTAGTGATGCTATTTAATTTCATAACTGGGGTGATGAGTGGTTCATACCTTTCCAATCGGTTCGAAAATGAACGTAATAGCGAGACCGGCTTGGTTTAGTTTCTTTGTTTAATGACATATCAATCTTCCTGGGTTATTTAATGCCATAGTCATCCTTGTCGAAGAACCTTAGTGGTGATATGTAATCCATAGTTGGGGTGATGAGGGTTTCATGCCTTTCTAATCAGTCCGAAGATGAATGTAATAGCGCGAACGGAGTTCAAGCTCACTTGCTAGAGTGTCGCAATCCAGCACGTTAACCATTACGCCATGGAGACTTCTCCCATGCGGGATTCTATTTTGTCTTCTGTTGCATTTAGGCAGATATTATAAAACCTTCAAAAAATCTGGCCTTTGATCCTGGGCAAGGCCGGGTAGCTCTGTTAGTATATGATAAAAACACCCCTTTGGCGCTAAGAATCAGGGGTAGTTCATTATACGAGTATATACTGCATATAATTTAAGAAAAAACAAAAAGATTCTTGAAATTTTTTGTTTTCCTGGGTATGACGTTAAACTGCATCTAATGGTGAAGTTCCAATTTTGGATCTCTGAGGAGTTTGGAGCGCCCCTCCATCGCCATTACTCTCAGGTCCACTCTAACTCAGAATGGTAGTACCTGTTAGGGTCCATCTATGGGTTAAATAGAAAAAATGAGTTTAAGAAATGTGTTTCAAAAATTCAATACTCATCAAGAATGAATGAAACCAAATTTTTTCGGCATAAAATAACCCACCAAGGGTTGAAATGCTGTAAAATCCAACAAAACAGACCAAATCTGTTTTGATATGTTAACTGGACAAGATTTGTGGAATATTCAGAATGAACGAAAAAACCAAAGACCTAATTGTAGAGCAGAGTGATGGTTAACAAGCAAGTATCACAAACAATATTTCTACTCTAAAATCAACCTGCCCTGTCGGCTGGGCAGAAGAATAAGATCGAAGCATACCGGCTCTTGATCTTGTTTAATGGCATAAAAAACTTCGTGGGTTATTTAAAGCCAAATTCATCCTTGTAGAAGAACAGTATTGATACTATTTAACTGTTACATTATAGTAGAGTAGAAAAAAATAACGGCAATTGTGAATTTACTGGGCTTTGACCTTTCGTTGACCTCATGGCTGTTCCCTGGTTGGTCAGTTTGGTTCGTGGAGTGGAAGGAGAAAATGGAACTTAGAGAGTTATAGCTTAGGTTTTGAAGAAAATTTTTTTATGTTTTCATGATAGCATTTTCTTGCGCGCGTGATGGTTAACTTGGGTTAAATAAAGATGTTTGAAAAATATCCAAATCTTTGTGTCAGTTACAAAAAGCAACATCGGACAGAGAGACGAAGATGTCCCAAGAAGTCTCAAAGAAGCAGACCAGAGAGAGAACCACCCGAGATAGCCGATAGCCGGCCCAGCCAGCATAGAATAAGCCACATGGTAAGGGAAATGGAATCAGCCCAGCATAGAAGAGATGGTAGAGATATCCGGCTATCTGAGAAGATACACAAGAAGATAGAAGCTAAGTACTATAATATAACAAAAAGAAGTATGCAACATAACTAATAGCAGGAGGTTGAAGCTGTTTATAGCTTTCCCAATATATATATACTTGTATATATAAGTATACATATTTATAGGTACGCTTGGCGTAACGGTTATCGTCGTCGAAAATTGAATACATATTTGTATATATACATACGTAGAAAATAGAACAAAGTATTCCAAAAAAGACGAATTTATACTAAATGGTGAAGTCGATGTTTGAATGTTTCGGTTTATATTAAACCTTTATCAGTACAATGTAATAAGAAGGAAAAAAGTGATATGCGATCTATGATAGAATGTAACTAATAATTTACATATTTTATTTACACATACATACGTATATATGTAGATACACAGTAATGGTTTAGTTTGGTTTCTTTGTATAATGGCATATCAACCTTCGTGTGTTATCTAATGCCAAATATATCCTTGGAAAAGAGAGATATTTAACCTATATGAAGGGATGTGTGTTGCATGCCTTTCCCAGGGGTTTAGGCCGAAAGTGAACGTAATAGCGCGACTGGGGTTTGAACTCGCTTACTACGATCTCGTAAATGTCATCCACTCCCTAATAATAATAATAATAATAATAATAATAATAATAATATAATAATAATAATAATAATACCTTGAGAACAGAGAAAATTGTGGAATATAAAGGCTAAAGGTTGTTGACTGAGAACTAAAAAAATTATTATACGTTAACCACTACGCCACGGAGACTTCCCCTAAGGTTTTAAATATTACTAGGCTCCCTGTATCTGTTTGAATTTATGGTAAAAATTGGGAGGTATTAATTTTCGGGGTGTTTAAGTATATCTTTTAGATGACCCATATAGTGCCTCTCCTCTATACGTTTTTAAAGTGTGATATGAAGGAGTGTTACATACGGAAATGGAGGAGCGGTTTCAATTTCCATTTTCAAGTGTTCCGATAATGATTTGTGGTTTTATTCACGCTTGATTTTGCACACCTACTGCTGACTTAGAAGTATACTTTTCAGTGTTTTACATGTAATTAATATGGTGGGGTTGTAACTGTTTACGGGATTTCAGTAAGAAGTTATCCAAATATTAAGATATATTTGTCATGGGGTTACATCATTTACATGCACCCACATACCCAACTTCATATCACTTTTATTACTATATATACACACACACGACCATCACTATACAATACCATCATATACCACACCATATCAAACTAAATATTAAATAATACCAGAAATACCCTATTACAACCACACACACACACACACAACACCTACCTATATATATACATATATTATCACATAATTCACTAACACATATATAGTACACACAACAATATTCATACATTATATATAGTATAATTATATATACATTTATACATATATACACACACCATTTACATGCCCATTATATTATATTTATCATATTCATACTATACTATACATAATTATCATATCAACATACAATTTACACACACACAGATACTTAATACAGTATTTTATTTATAATATCCATTTCTACTATCAAGTTGAATATATAATCACACACACACACAACACACACAACACACATATAATATATAATATATAGATTATATCTATAATGTATATTTGATTTGCGTATTATTATTAATATTTATTATAAGTAATTATAAATATTATAGTATGAGCATCACTAAGCATAAATAGATTATTATGTTACCCGATAAATTCCATACAAAACAAATTATAGTAATTAATGGGGAGATGATGAGATAAAGGGAGAGATGAGAAGTGAGTCAGAGGAAAGAGATGAGAGAAGAGATAGAGAAGCAGAGAGAGCAGAGAGAGAGAGTTTCCCGAGCTGTTTTAAATAGCCAGGCTGCAACGCCCCTAGTAAACTCTGGCGGCAAGGAAAGATGACCCCTTGCCACTCTCAGCTCCATCTAACAAGGGGATATAATCGCTGCACCATTAACCATTACACAATGCTGAGCGATAGTCTTTTTTTTATTTTACAGTTTGTTTTTTTTATTCTCAGAGATTCTTATTTTCTTTTTTTTTAATCAGATCATTTGTTACTTTGTCCTTTATCAAGTTACTTGGTTCAAAGATTGGTATTATTGGAAGTATTTACTAAGCTTAGTTTGGCACGAGGTATTCCACTCCTTCGAACCACATCAATTAATTCATATGCATATATAGTGAGAAAAAATAGAAATAAATACGTATGTTGAACAAATAATTGGAAGAAAGAAATATATATTGGTATGGATGAAATTTATTATTGTAATTTGTCGACACGTGTTTCGGCCAAAATTCCTTCACACACCCACACCCACACACACACACACATAATATTCTATTTAAAATTATAATTTTCAGTAGAATACTGTGTGTGTAAAAAACGATAATAAATGTCGTCCACATCAAAATATATTTTTTCTTCCAATTATTTGTTCAAGACACAGGGACACACAGAGACACACACACACACACACACACACACACACACACACACACACACACACACACACACACACACACACACATATATATATATATATATATATATATATATAATTAATATATATATTTGAATAAACAGATCGTTTAAAAACGTACATAACACCGGCCAGTAGATAAAAGCTTATATATATATATATATATATATATATATATATATATATATATATATATATATATATATATATATATATATATATATATATATTCAAACAAATTTCATTAAACAAAACACAATCCTTATTATTTTCAAGCTTTTTTTAAAAATCTTTCTTTTTTAAAAGAAAGAACAAAAAACTTTAAAACAATATGGATTCTGTTTTGTTTAATTAAATTTGTTTGAATGAAAAGATGCTGCCCGAATACACCTATATATATATATATATATATATATATATATATATATATATATATATATATATATATATATATAAGATGGATGTTGGGAAAACTTTTGTCATTCAGACTCCAGTGAAAGACAATCAGCTAACGCTGGTGGGAAAAACTCACAAGGAGTGAAATAATAATAATAATAATAATATAATAATAATAATAATAATAATAATAATAATAATGTGAATTGTTATGTGTGAGGCATCCAGTGAGGATTGAACTCACATCAGAGGAAATGCTGTGCTTGACAATCTCATTAACCACTACACAAAGCGTGGTGACCTTTAATATTGAATTGGATGAATAGCGGCTGAATCGAGTATCTAGCGAGGATCGAACCTACGAACGCACTAGATCATTTCATAATTGTAGAGTTGTTGTTATTTTAATGTCGTTGACATTGTTTATATTTTCTTCCGTAAATTTGAGTGATGCACTTTTCAGTGAGTAAAGGATGTCCGGCTGAAACACACCCTGAAATATTTCAGTTATGTATATCCGTTTCATAACTATGACCTCTCTCTCTCTCTCTCTCTCTCTCTCTCTCTCTCTCTCTCTCTCTCTCTCTCTCTTACACACACACACACACAATATCTCTCTCTCTCTCCTTTCCTTCTGTCTTTGTTTACTTTCTTATCTTTTTCTCTCTCTTTTTCAACTCCCTCTCTTTCTCTTTCTCTTTCTCTTTCTCTTTCACTTTCTCCTCTCTGTCTCTCTTATCTTTGTTTCCACTTGAACACTACACGTTCTCTTTTATACGCTCATATAAACACACACACACACACACACACACATATATTATATATATATATATGCAAATAGACGTATATTTGTAAACATTGGTCCACTCCTTGTGAATTACCAAATTTTTATGACTCAGAGGTAATGAATGAAAAAACTTACTATTGGTCACATTTTTTTCTTTCATATGGGAAGTTTGAAAACATAAACCGTTTGTGTTTTTCCCTGTTTTCCTGTAAAATGTTTGTAAACATTCAAAATTCACATTTGTTTATAAATAATTATTGTTGTTTATAAATGGTTGGTTGGTTGTTTGGAGGGTTGGATTTTACGGCATGTCAACCCTTGTTAGGTTATTTTATGCCGAAGACATTTATTTCATTCATTCTTGTTGGGTATTCAATTTTTCTTTCAAACTCAGTTTTTTTTACCACATTTTGTCATTTTTTAAATCTATTTATCCCATAGATAGGACCTTACTAGGTACTACCACTTCATATCAGAGTTGACCTGAGAATAATTGTGATAAAGGGGCACTCTACACTCTACCCAGGGTTCCAGAAATGTAACTTCACTACTAGAGGCAGTTTAACGTCATACCCAGGACACTAAGACCCTTATCCACCGCCTTCTAGCACATATATGATAAAAAGAGTTCAGAGTTGCCATAAGGGCAATAGGATTGGAACAATCATTTTTAAAAAACAGTATATTCTTTATGAGCTTGTCATCTCTCTCTCATATATATATATATATATATATATATATATATAGAGAGAGATAGAGAGAGAGATAGAGAGTGTGTGTGCGTGCGTGTGTTTTAAAAATTTGATATTATTGTTACACTTGGTTTCAAAACATGGTATTTGCCGCTTATCATCAGGATAAATCGCTTTTAATCATAATTCAAGTCGTTTCAATTATAAATCAAAGTGATTTGTCCCGAAGCTGAGGGACTAATTTGCTGCTTTGAAACCAACGGTAACCAACGTTTTTTTTAATTATTATAATATTTCATAATAAATAAATATAGCGCTTAAACCTGTAATCGAGCATTTTCTTTTTCTTTCTCCAATCCAAAATACCTATATATATATATATATATAATGACCTTAGGTCGAAACTAGTTGAGAACAAGTAAGGAATAAATAATGTATTGAAATATTCCTGTCTTTCTTTTAGCTTTTGTTAATATATATATATATATATATATATATATATATATATATATATATATATAAGGAGTAAGAGTCATGTTCTTGTGATTACCTGATGCCGTATATTGAAATAAATTATTGTAATGAAGCAAGTTTAGAGTGTGTGTGTGTGTGTGTGTGTGTGTGTGTGTGTGTCCAGCATTCCTTGACGGACAAGGCATGCTGGACACTGCTGGAGAAGCAAGGACGAGTTCATAAGCGATGTGTGTGTGTGTGAAAATGGAAAAGGAATTGAATCCGACAATATGAGGAAAAAATGAGTAAAGAAAAGAAATGTAGAATTTAATCGATATCACATTAATCGATATCACTTACACATGTGTTTCGGTCAGTTTATGTGTGTGAAAATATTTCGCACACATAGAAGAATCGACCTTCATCAGAGTGAACATTTATTTTGAATGAAAAAATTCGTTGGGAAAAAACAACAGGATTTTTGGAAATATTCTAAAATCGAATTTTTAAAAAATTTGGAACGCTGAAATAGAACGTTGAGATAGACCGTTATGATTTGGATATTTGTTTTTCTAGGGGTTATGGTACAAAATAGTTTTTTTTATTACAAAAGAAATAAATAAAATAAAAAAGTGTTATTATTTATCATTAACATGTTGAACATTTTTCTCGGAGCTTAGTTTATGTTTTGATTAATGTGATATCGATTAAATTCATTTTATCTATCTACATTTCTTTTCTTTACTCATTTTTCCCTCATATATATATATATATATATATATATATATATATTATATATATATATATATATATCTTCCATTCCTTTACTAGACAAGATCAAAAAGTCTATCCATCGTTGCTTCAATGCAGTCAATCCTCGGATTGTCCTTAAATCTAATGTGCTGTTTCCTCCTAATCTCAAGGATAGTGTAGCCCCCCATCACAAAAGCCACCTTATCTATAAGTTTACATGCAAATGTGAGATTTGCTACATTGGCCGTACTACCTTGAGACTGGAATCTCGAATCAAGCAGCACATACCCTACAACATCCGTTCTGGCAACGTGGACTGTCCCACAGCAGCAGGCATAAATACTGCGTCCACCATTGGACAACATTTATTAAGAAATTCCACTTGCGCTCGGTCCTACCACCCAGCTATGTTTTCAGTCCTTTTCAGTTCCAACAGCGAGCTACAACTGCAGATTCTCGAGTCCCTGTTCATCTCCCGCACTCAACCTTCCTGTGCGTTCAGAAGCAGTCCCAACAATTACTCCTTTTTGGCACTTCAAGCCTCAACTTATCTAACGGGGGGACTCGTAATTTTCGAACCCCCCTTGTGAGTTGTAAGTTCCGTAATTTTACGAATTCTCTTGTCTTATTGAGAAAAAAAAATTCCCTTTTTTCTCATTGCTTTCTGACTATTCCGTTGTCTACAACAAACCAAAAACAAAACTACATTACCATATTTGAATGTAATTTTTTCTCTGAGAAGCATTGAGCGAAAAAAAGAAAATCATTTCTGATTTTAAATCTAACTAGGGTACCCTTACTTTTCTTTTTAAGAAAAAAACAAAAACAATTTATTTTACAACATGCATATGCTTTTACACGTCCTTTTTAAATTCTGTACTGCAAATAAACTTTTGTATATATATATGTGTGTGTGTGTATGTGTGTGTGTGTGTGTGTGTGTGTGTACATGCACACACGCAACGTTATAAAAATGGGCCCCATTATGCTTGATCCTCTTTAGAAAGTATGCGTATTATCCTCAATCTGCAGCTTTGAATAGCAGGGCGAATTTCATATATTTTCTCTGAATACTACTTGGTGAAAATCGACATGTAGTAGAGTGAGGTTACCGTATCATAGATTCCTATGGAGGGGCATATCATAGAATCGGGGGTGGGGTACATTTAACCCAAGTACCGACCCTGTTCTTCATTGCTCAGATCTAATAGGACTAAGCTGCTACAAAAGAAGACACATAAATTACAGGCTGAGAGGAATACTTTACCAGTGCCCTTCCCCAACTGCCATCCATTAACGGTGAAATCATAGCTCGAGTTCCTAAGTTAAGGGCCAATCAAGTGCCAGACAATCCTATAGAAGAATTCAGGAAAACCATTATGAAAATGTAGCAAGGCTCTAAGATCATATGGCATCAAATTTGGGGAAAAAAAGGAAACAGGGTGGAGGTTAAGTCATTGCTATAGAAACTGATCCAACTCTTCGAGTCTCTGTGAAACAAAGTGAGACTTGAGCAATTTAGGGATACTTGCATACCGCCGAAGACATTTATATTCAATTGACTCATTGGCAGGAGTCGCGAAAAGTCGATGTAAATAAAGTAAGTAAAGTCATCGGGGCGGCCTTAAGTCGGTATCAGACAATAAGCGAGGGAGTCTATCCCCTTTTCACTAACGCTAGACAAGGAGATTGTTTTTGCGTCTGAGATGGAGCGCCATACCTACCATCAGCTCCTTACTTTAAATTAAATAGAATTTTTAAAAAACCATTGGTACTTAACGCTGGTACAAATGCAAAATGGCACGCAAGAGATAATATCATTAGAATCGCATTTAACGTAGAGATAGCATTAAATTACGGAAACTCCCGAAGTAACCTAACCTTGGCACAAATGCAAAATAGCGCGCAAGAGATAATATCATTAGAATCGCATTTTACGTATAAACAGCATTAGATTACGGAAACTGCCTATATTTAGAAACGGAAGAATAATCGCCAGTCTTGTGGCAATGTAGCGTTGTCATTGACGGCTGCTATGTCCTTGACGGCTAATCGTCAGCTACAGACGGAAAACACAAAAAACACGTATCGTGTCTCTGAAAAAGAACAGAAGGCTGGTTAGTTAGTTGGATTTTACGGGTGTCAAACCTTGTTGGGTTATTTTTTGCCGAAGACGTTTTGTATAGAAATATAAGAGCTAGGGCATTGAAATGTCAGAGAATTTGTAATATAATTAAGTAAAATCAGCAAATTTATCAAAGGAGTAAAAAAAAAAAAAATGAAATGGATACTCAGTTCTGATAAGTTTAAATATTTATCAAAATAAAACAAACTATATATACATATATAATACTGGGTATGTATTTATTAAAACTTGTTTTATTCTATGTTATGACGATTTTAGGTTGTGACGTAGTTTCGATTACGCACAAATAGAGACCTAATCTCCATTATTATTATTATTATTATTATTATTATTATTATTATTATTATTTACTCCTTTTGAGTTTTCACATCAGCATTAGCTGATGGCCTTTCCTTGGAGTCTGAGTGACAGCAAGTCTCCTCATGTCTCCAGGACTCTCCTGAGTATTCTGGCAGATTGCAGCAGTGCAGTGTTCTGAATGGTTTTAATCCTTCCTCTGATTTCCAAACTTTCCAAGCCCTTTTCTAATCCTTTTGGGACTGTTCCAAGTGCACCAACTACAATTGGTATCACTTTCACTTTCATATTCCATAACTTTTTCAGTTCTCTGGCAAGGTCCAGATATTTGTCCATTTTTTCATTTTCCTTTAACTTCACCCTGTGATCTGCTGGCACTGCAAAATCCACCAGTTGACAAGTTCTTTCTTTTTTGTTTATCAATACTAGGTCTGGTCTTCTTGCTGGGATAAGGTGATCCGTTTTTATTTCAAAGTCCCAGAGCATTTTATGCGTTTCGTTCTCAAGAACAGATTCTGGTTTATGCATATACCATTTTGTTGTATGGTCAAAATTTAATTGTTTGCATAATTCCCAATGGATCACCTTCCCAACCCAGTCGTGTCTAGTTTTGTATTCTCGTTGTGCTAGTTTGCTACATTCGCAGAGTATATGGTTTACAGTTATTATTATTATTATTATTATTATTATTATTATTAAAGTAATTACGTAAAAAATTAAACGTAGTTTAGTTGTCAGTTTTGTATTTTCATAGTAAATCATTTGTTATTCAACAGAGTAAAAAAAATGTCCAATGTATTTTTATAGTAAATCATTTACAATGCATTTTTATCGTATATTAATTGAAAAACATTTCTATAGCAAATTATTTACAATGCATTTCTATACTAAAATCATTTGTAAGGCATTCATCACCATGTCGCGTTAGTAGCACGAATATCTCTGACAATCTCCCGCCAACCGTCCCTATCATTCATTGTCATCGGGAGGTTCTCTGCACAGCAACCAGTATGCGCACAGAGCTGGTTAATGTACGTCTTTGTCGGACGGCCCACACTGGCAGTGGCCCATGTGCTGATTTTAAATAGAACTTCACTTTAGAGTTCATCCTTGCTTATCCAGCAGTGCCCAGCATGTCTTGTTTGTCTCTCTTGGATGATCTGTATGATAGAGGGGAAATCATTTGCAATGCATTTCTCTAGTAAATAATTTACAATGCATTTCTGTAGTTGTTAGGAAGACCTAACGAAAATAGAGTTGCTCGCATTGTTGTCAAACCGGAAGTCGGGTCTTCGCCATGTCACTTTTGTATTGGGATTCGTACTGAGTGGACGCAGCTTACAACACGTGTGAGCTAGTTAAGTCACTTTTAAGGTAGAAGCATTCTCTACCCTGTGTTAGATAAAACCTTGATAATTTTCCAACAACCTGGTCTTGCGCTATCATTCAGTCTTCCGTATTTTATCTGTATGTAAAAACAGAACAATAGTAAATAATCTGTAATGCATTTTTAGATAAGGAGTCGTAGCATCTCTATAAATGAATATTATTATAATAGAGATTCGGTGTGTCTGTCTGTCTGTCTATCTATAACCGAGACTACGTCCCTGCTTACGTCTCAATACCCTCAGTAATTGCGTAAGTTTATCAATGAGTATTAATTTATAGTAAAAATCATTAATGCATAGAATAAATCTTATCTATTAACGATGTCTCTATGAAAATCTGAGTTAGATATCCGCTAAAACAGCCCGTTTTATTAGTGCATTTAAAATCCTGCAATGTGTCCCTAATATATATATATCCCTAAGAAATAAAGGTTTACTTAATATATGGCGTGGTTGATTTGCATACTGGTTTTAAAAAATGGGTTTAGTAAATAATTACTTAGTGTTATTCATCTCTAATATTATTGTTTTATTCTCCAATATATTAAAACCAATCATCTTATTATAATGGAGATTGTGTGTTTGTATGTCTGTAACCGAAACTATATTACTATACAAGTCACAATTCCCTTTAGTTATTTACATTACATTCTCCATGAATTTATTTTTTATTTAAACCTCAATTATTAATAAAAATTGTTTTACATCATTAAGACTGTTGACCATATCTACATGATATTACCGCGTACCCCACTTGTACGGGTCAGGCACAAAGTCCCTATTAACGTATCACCCACAAACCGAAGCTCATGGAGTGGCAGGTGAAAAATTGCGTCGATCCCGTCGGCATTCCCCCTCATCAGGCACTGGGCAGTGGGATTTAATTATATCAATGTCCCGAGTCGAAGCCACTGTTGACCAAACAGTGTGAATGGGAAGGCTAATTTGCATAATGATTTTTAAAATTTGATTTTAATAAATATATGTTTAGTATTATTGATTTCTAATTGTTTGGTTTTATCTTATTGAATATGAGCAAACATCTCGGGGATAAATCTTAAAAGAAATCCATTAACAAGAAGAAATAACTGCAATATTATTCTTTACTTCCTATTTTAACTAAATAGTTAAATTAGGAAAATTTACCAATGAAAACGGGAGTAATGGAAAATGATGGAAGAGTTAGTTTCAAAGTTGTTCTATTTTTCAATCATACTCCCTCTTTCCAAATATTTTTATCTGCATTCTTATTCAGTTTCATTAGCCTTTCTAATTTAATGATATTTTATTATATTAAAACTTAAATACTTGCAGCCGGAGGGTGCATATATTTGCTAGTATATATAATGTCTTTTTTGTATAAAAATTAATGAAAATTTAATTAGTATCTTTTTATAATCTTTTGTAATCTTTCATATGCGTTCTTATTTAATTTCGTTAGTCTTTCTAATTGAATATATTTCATTACATTAAAACTTAAATACTTACGCCCTGATTTTTCGCTGTAGTGATAACGCATGTTTTCGTGGAATTTTTTTCCTGGTAAATCCCGATTGAATCATTGCATGAAAAAGTGTATCTAATTGCCGAAAAGAGTTAGTAAGAATGGGGAAACCATAGTGAAAAGTTCAGATATTTGGTCATAGGCTGAAAATTAAAAGTAAAAGAAAGAAAGAAAGAAGAAGCAAAGCAAAGAGGATTGTTAATTTATTCCCATGGCAATGAGTAAGTGTTCAAACACGAAGGAAAGAGAAAGAGAAAAATAAATACATAAAGCGGAAGTTATTAGAAGAAACTAAACTTACAGGGGGAATGCTCAGTGAATAGTAACTGACTTTGCGGCATCTGCGGAATTTTGCTTCATGTGAAAATAAAAACATTACTGAGACGCTTACTTAACAACTGCAATATATATACATACATACATACATACATACCAGGCCCCGACACTAACTTTTTTCATGACCGTCCCGAACAAAAATTATCAACCGTCCCGAATAGGGTTTGGACCGTCCCATTTGGGGTTTGGACCGTCCCATTTGGGGTTTGGACCGTCCCGAAATCAAAATATTTTTGTTTAATTCATTAGCATCATCTATATTTGTCAGTCCTCAGTAGCATAATAACATTAATAAAACATTAAGAAAAACTGAAGCAGTGATAATTCTGGATATTTGGACAAAAAATCCATTTCCTAGTGTGTTTTGTGCTAAAAAAATACTTTTTTACTTTAGGTTAACCCGAGAAGGGTTAGTAGTACATAATTCGGTCCTTTTAAACTATCTCCCTCCACCATTATTCATTACATGGCTTTGAGAATAGACCTGCGGTGCCGTAGCCTCATTTTGAGGTCATCATTCGGGCAATCACTGGACGGCCATTATTGTAATGTAGTACTAACTTTTAGGAAAAAATTTTACCGTTCCCGGCAAACTGTCCCGGTGGCGTATTGATCGTCCCGGATGTAAATTTTATCGTTAGTGTCGAGCCCTGATATATACATACATACATGCATACATACATATATATACATGGTGTAATGGTTAGCAGGGTAGATTCGCAGACCATTGCTAGTGAGTTCGATTCTCACTTGTGCCACATGTAAGCTAAGCTTAGTAAATAACTAAATATTGAACTATTTATGAAGGCGCGTGGCATAATGGTTAGTGTCTTAGGAAATGGACTCGTCGACCCGAGTTCAAATCCTAGACAAGACTGTTTGCATTTCACACAGCGCTAATACCCTTGGGAAAGGTATGAATCCAACTATACTGTGCTACTCATACAATATAATGTTTTTTCAAACATAACTCAATCCTAAAAGTAAGGAATAATTTAGTATGACTTTCGTGTCATTAATCTAAACAGTAAAAAGGCCTTTCGGAGACAAACATTGATCCATTCAGCTTTAGTATAATATATATATATATATATATATATATATATATATATATATATATATATATAGAGAGAGAGAGATCACACCTTTGATAAAGCATATAGAGGTCATGAGATAACCAGATGACGTAATCCCCCTTCTCATGTATGACTGTCTCAGTCAGGATTTGAACTCGGATCACCGATTCCATTACCTGTATTATCAACATTTACACTATCTACACTAATCTCTCTCTCTCTCTCTCTCTCTCTCTCTCACACACACACACACTCACTGAGAAACTAACATATATAACGAGGAGGTAATCAAGATATACATAGAGTGGGGGGAAATTGATAGGCAGAATGTGTGGTTAGAGATGGGTCAATTTTTGATTTAATTGCAAATTACAACTAATTAGAATCAATTAAAATTGAAAGTTTTTCAAGCGCCCTGTCGGTAAGGCGTTAGAATGTACCGACTGCACCTCTGCATAGGGGTAAGACTCCCCCAATGGGGCCACCTGTTGGCCGTGGGGGCGACCCGTGATGCTTAAGGATAGAGCCCAGGTGGATGAGCAGTTCATGACATGCAATACTCCACTTTGGACCTACCTTGGGCTAGACGGGCGGTTGGAGAGGCCCCCTCCAATCAATCGGCTGGTCACGTCAAGCCCTAGCACCTATATGATTTTCCCAACCCTATTGCCCTTATGGCAAGCCCCAATCCCTTTTTATTATATGGGTGCTAGAAGGCGGTGGCTGCGGGTCTACATGTCCTGGGAATGACGTTAAACTCTATCTGATGGTGAGGTTCCAGTTCTGGAGGTTTGAGGAATGTGGAGCACCCCTTCATCCCCATTGCTCCCTGGTCCACTCTGACTCGGAGTGGTAGTACCTGTTAGGGTCCCATCTATGGGCTAAATAGAAAAATGTATTTTTTTTAAAATTGTATTATCCATTAAGAATTGATTTATTTCAAAACTTTATCGACATTAAATGACCCACTGAGGTTGATATGCCGTAAAACAAAACAAAACAAACCAAAGTTTTTCAAACATAACATAATTCTAAAACTAAGGAATAATTCAGTATGACTTTCGTTTCATTAACCTAAACAGGTTGATTCACTCAGCTTTTGTATAATAATAGACAAAACGGTCATGGTAAAAATGCCGATATTTTCTCACCATTCAAAGTTAAGTGATTACTATTTATAAATTTAATTTGTCAGTTAACCTTCGAATCTATTAAAACTATTTCTGTAGCCTAATTATATCAGTGTAGACATTCTTTTCTTGTTTAGTTCTAGGGAAATAATGAATGAACAGTTAAATTTGCTTTCATCGAAAATCAAATCAAATAAAAAGCGACACAATGGATGGGAAATAGAAAATAGAAATTTAAATACGGCAAAAAATGTTTATGTTTAAATTTAAAATTACGAGTGGGTGGATATATTCTTCTATGTATCTATCTACCTCACTCCCATCCTCTCTCTTTCTCTCTCTCTCTCACTTTCTTTCTCTGTCTGTCTGTCTGTCTGTCTCTGTCTCTCTCTCTTTGTCTCTGTCTCTGTCTATATATTAAAGTGTGGATATGGAGTCAACGGCGCCTAGTTACTGACAGTTTCTCGCTACCTTAACATCTCTTATTATAATGGAGATTGTGTGTTTTTCTGTCTGTAACCAAAACTATATTCTTACTCAAGTCACAATTCTCTTAGTTATTGACATCACATTCTCCATGATTTTAATTTTTTATCTAAACCTCAATTATTAATAAAATTGTCTTACATTATTAATACTGTTAACTATGTCTACATACTGACAACATGCAATTATATTTATATATACAACAAAATAGCGGTTTACAGTGTGAACGGGAAGGCTAATTTGCATATTAATATTAAAAAAATCGAATTTAATAAATATGTGCTTAGTATTATTGATTTCTAACTGTTTGGTTTTATTTTAATGAATATAAGCAAAAATCTCTTCAATGAATCTTAAATGGAATCCATTAACAAGAAAAGATAACTGTCATTTTATTCTTTACTTCCTCTTATAACTAAATACTTAAATTAGAAAAAATAACAATGAAAGACGAGAGTGATGGAAGAGTAAGTTTCAGTTGTTCCATTTTTTATTATACTCCCTCTGTTTCAAATCTTTTATCATACTCATTCTGTTTCAAAACTTTTTATCTGCATTCTTATTTAGTTTCATTAGCCTTTCTAATTTAATACAATATTTTATTACATTAAAACTTAAATACTTGCACCCGGAGGGTGCATATATTTGCTAGTAGATATAACTGCTCTATCAATGACATTGAGTACTGTTTACTTATATATATATATATATATATATATATATATATATATATATATATATATATATATATATATATATATATATATAAAGAAGGTCCGCAAAATGGATTGTATTTTTAGAAAAAAAAATTATTTTTATCTTACGATAAAAAGATTTTTGTAAGATAAAAATAAAAAAATAATTTTTTTTTCTAAAAACATAATCCATTTTGAGGACCTTCTTTTTTTATAAAGTATTTAATTTTCTCCCGTTGGACCCATAACAACACTTTATATATATATATATATATATATATATATATATATATATATATACATTTATCTTATTATAATGGAGATTGTGTGTTTATCTGTCTGTAACCGAAACGATATTACTACTCAAGTCACAATTCCCTTAGTTATTTACTTCACATTCTCCATGATTTTATTTTTATTTAAACCTTACCTATTAATATAATTGTTTGACATTATTAATACTGTTGACCATATCTACATGCTAATAACATACAAGTGTAATTATATAGACAACAAAATAGCGGTTTACAGTGAGAATGAGAAGGCTAATTTGCATATTGATATTAAAAATTTGATTTTAATAAATATGTGCAGAGTATTATTGATTTCTAATTGTTTGGTTTTATCTTAATGAATATGAGCAAAAATCTCGGGGATAAATCTTAAAAGAAATCCATTAACAAGAAGAAATAACTGCAATTTTATTCTTTACTTCCTATTTTAACTAAATTGTTAAATTAGGAAGATTTATCAATGAAAGACGGGAGTGATGGAAGAGTA
This sequence comes from Doryteuthis pealeii, assembly GCA_023376005.1. Classification (NCBI taxonomy): domain Eukaryota; kingdom Metazoa; phylum Mollusca; class Cephalopoda; order Myopsida; family Loliginidae; genus Doryteuthis; species Doryteuthis pealeii. The sequence continues at coordinate 21,827,926 of CM042139.1, read as the reverse complement.
AGTTTCAGTTGTTCTATTTTTCGATGATACCCCCTTTTTCAAATATTTTTATCTGCATTCTTATTTTCATTAGTTTTTCTAATTTAATATAATATTTTATTACATTAAAACTTAGATAATTGCACCCGGAGGGTACATATATTTACTAGTATATATATATATATATATATAATCAATGGTAATATTATGGTTTTACACTCATAACTTGAAGTTTCATGGTAATCCAATCATCCGATGAGATCAATGGTTGAGATGTCAAAAACCAGTCGTGAAATGGTTGAGATGTTAAAAATTAAATTTTTTAGCGTTTATATGAAGCATTTTTCACGCGATGGGAAATATAAAGCTAGAATTTGTTTTTTTTTTAACTGTGGCTTGTTTAACGTTTATGTAACGTGGATCGTGTTCACGTGATGTAATTTCATGACGTTAAATTTGTATTTAAAAAACATTATAATCAAACAAACTTGCATTGGTGTTAATGCACGCGGTGTTCAGATGAATTTTTTTTTTAAATAAATAAAAGGAGAGCGAAAATTGAGGATCAATTAGGGTCAGGTGGTAAGTGACACAGTAAAAAATTTGTTCAAATGCCTACATTTCGAAACGAGTTCACTTCTCTTATTTAACAAGTTATTGCTTGTATCTTTTAATATACACAACTTTATATATATATATATATATATATATATATATATATATATATATATATATATATATATCAAGAAACCAAATTTCGACGGCTGTCCACAATAAGCTGGCGAAACTAGAAAAATACTACAACACAAAACAAGGCTAAGAATAGCCACCTGGAATGTCTGGACACCTCCCATCTTTTATTGGGAAAACCCAAACTACATACTTGCATCGTGAAAGGGAAGTATCTCGATAAGGGACAGAACCGATGCTCTTGCGGAAATCAGCTCCAGCTATAAGGTCCAATTGACAGGAGGTCTGGATACACATCCTCATGGAAAGACAGGCCGATGATAGCTGTAAGAAGTTTGAGGTAAGGTGACTCGAGCCCTCCATTCTGAAGCGACACATGACGGACACCATGGAAACAATTTCCTACATGAAGTCTGAAGCGTGTATGTCGAGGATTTCATATGTGTGATGGGGTACATAAAAAAAGCTGGATGTGATCTGCGTGCAATAACTGGGACTACTTGTAGAAATGGCCTTATTCGGTCAGAAGACAATCACCATATATATATATATATATATATATATATATATATATATATATATATATATGTAATATATATATAAAATGAATTTATTCTTTTTACACTATTGTTGGTTTTGATCTGTTGAGGTATTTTGTTCCAAAAACATACTGTTTCCCCGAAAATAACACAGAACTTCTAATAAATTTCCCTCCGAAATATAACACTAGGGCTTATTTTCGGGGGATGTCTTATTCTTCATGCATCGAAAAACATTAAGAAGTAGAAAATTACAAAATTTCTAAATAAACAGAAATTACAAAAAAGATCTACATTTATTTACCATAAACATGTTCTTTATTCAAAAACTCATTACAATAATTGATTAAAACAAATAATCATATCATCATCCGCGTGTCATCTAGATTAGGGGTTCCCAACCTTTTTCACATCATGGCCCACTTTGAAAACAGAATTTTTTTGTGGCCCATTAAATTATTATAATAGAAAAAATATTTCCATTTTACATAAGATATTTATTCAATCAAGATACAACCAAGATACACATATTTAAAAGTACTAAACTACATGTACTTTTCAGTTCCAATTTAGCGACCATTTATTATCAATATAATAGAAATCATACACAATTATAATATTTCCTGGGCCCACCTGAAATTTGCTGTGGCCTATTTTGGCCATGTGGCCCTAGGTTGGGAACCACTGGTCTAGATCATTGACGAAGACGATTTTTTGTGTCGCACAATGTGATTGTGAAGAATGCTCATTTTTTCGTCTCTCTGCCGCTCTAAACTGGGGCTTATTTGAAGTGGAAGGCTTATATGAAAATTATCCTGAAAAAATCACACCAGTTATTTTATTGCAGGTAGGTCTTATTTTCAGGGAAACACGGTATTGCTCTATTAGCAAATTTCTTTTTTTTTAAATCTGCCTTTACAATAAGTTTCCATTTCGAGATAAATACTAAACTATTTTAAAAAACTCAACCGTAATCTGAAATTCGATTAATTATTTTGAAAGTTTCAATTAGATTTGATTCTTATTTCTAGTAAATCTATACATATATAAAGGGCAATTGTGTGTATATGTATGTCCGGAGGAAACTTCGAAAATAAAACAATTAACGACAAAGTAAAGATATATATACACTAAATATCACCAGAGCTTAGTTTTTGAGCAAAAATAATGGCGATTTGATTTATATTCGTGAAGATAATTAAAAAATAAAATTTAATTGATAACAGCATGAATTTTTTTTTTCATTTAATATTTTAGATAGTAGACATTAACATTCCTTTTCAGAGTAGCTGGATCAATGCAAGGTCTACTTTTTTAGATAGAGATTTAAATGGGACATCCCACGAGGATTCAACTCACGTTTCAGTAATAATGGATCTACGAGACTAACTTAAAAAAGACCCCCTCTACCTAGGCGACGCTAGGTAGCCGTTGCTAGTTAGTTAATATTAATTTCTTTAATATCTCCCTGTAGCTTTAATCTTTTACTATTTTTATTAGTTTTTTCACTATGTAAAATACCGCTGTCCAAGCTGTATGTGGGGTTCCACGTAGCGTAGAGGCAAACGTGCTGAACTGCGACATCGTAGTAAGTGAGTTTGAACTATAGTCGTGCTATTACGTTCCCTTTTGGATTAATACCCTTGGGAAACGTATGAATTCAATAGTTTGACAATGATGTCTATCGCTTGCAAGAATGACATAGCAGTCTTTAACCTCAATACAAAGTCAAAGCGTTTCACCTCTTTCCCTGTTACGCCCGGTGTTTTTATGCACAGCTCGATCTCGAAAAAAAATTACATACGTGCAAATACATTCTCGCCAATTCTCCTGTCTTCGAGATCGTGTTTTCTTAGATTAAGTTGTTAAAAAAAGTCATGTTTTCTTTTCTTTCGAGCCTTTTACCCATTTTGCACGCGAGATATGTTTGTGTTCACTTTGAGCTCCGAGGTACGTCATTTCTTTCGCTACAGAAACCAAACCCAACAAAACCGCCAAAGCTAAAATATACTTTTTTCAGAGTTTTCTTTTTATGGTTATTGTTTAAAGTTTATACTATTTAAGATATGTGCATTATTTTCTGCTATAGATCTAATATTGGTTGGGATATCTTTATATACACACACATATATATATATATATATATATATATATATATATATATATATATATATATATATATATATATATATATATATATGTGTGTGTGTGTGTGGCTTTATGGGCATTAGGGCTGCATTTTGATTAGATAAGTGATATGTTATTTTACATGAAAATGTCGTGCTGATACGATTAACGTAAGAACTTTTTATCTTTATGGGAGAAACAATTTTTTATTGGACATGAACATTGATAAGTAATGTTGATATTTTGTAAAAGTGTTTTTTTAGGCCTCATCTCGTTCGGGACGATAAGATTAGATGTTTAAATTTTTGACAACAGATAATGAATCTAAGGTGTTTATTGTGATCAACGGTTGATATGCGACAAAGTAGGATATTTTAAAGAGCTTTTTCATCTTGCTTATAGTTTCACTGAATCTGATTATTAAGAATCATTTTATGGAATTGCTATTTTTTGTGCTTATTAAGATAGGTAGATATGTGCGTATATTTTTGACTGTTAAGGATTATATTCTTTCCTTTATATATATATATATATATATATATATATATATATATATAAGAGTTTTTGATTTTTCTTAGAAGCATTGTTGAATAAAGTATATATTATTATTTATATTTTTGCTTGAAGGCAATTACAATGCGGATATCGTATAAAATTCGATAATTATAGAAAATAACCATGACAAGTGAATTTCGCAGGGAAATCGTTAGTATACATCGGTGATGAGACTTAATAAAGTTGAAACAGACTGTACGATGTTCTAGCATCGCATGATCGCTTGCGAAATTCACTTGTCATGGTTATTTTCTATAATTATCGAATTTTATACGATATCCGCATTGTAATTGCCTTCAAGCAAAAATATAATAATAATAATAATAATAATAATAATAATAATAATATATATATATATATATATATATATATATATATTTAGCCATCCGTGGACAGTCATTTTTCGACGTATCGCGTCTCCTCAGTATTGCTAGGCTTAGTAGGCTACCTATATATATATATATATATATATATATATATATATATATATATTATATATCCTCCTGTATATGTGTGTTAGTTGCACTAGTTAGCAGTCCCTGGTCCTATGTTTTTTGTGAGAGTTCAAGTAGTGTAGGCATACAGTAGTACTGACATGGGTACATTTTAAAAGTACAATCGTGTTTCATCTGATGTGTTTCATCTTTTTTAATGCACGAAAATTTAAGTAATGAAGCCAACACGAGCAGGGGAGATAAAAATTTAATTTAGTTTATATATATATATATATATATATATATATATATATATAATATATATATAGGTTTATAGGAGGAACTCAACATACTAGGAGAATCGTATTCCTAACAATTGTATGTAAAGCTTGCCCACTAACCATTACAGCACGTTAAGTGATCTCTCACTCACTCACTCTCTCTCTTTCTCTCTCTCTCACTCTTTCTCTCTCTCTCTCTCTCTCTCTTTCTCGCACACACACACACACACACACACATACACACATATATGGTAGCAAAGTCAACGTCACTTGGTAACTTGGTAACTAAATGTTACATGCTCTATCAAAGATATTGAGCACTCTTTACTTATAAATATACCAAACTACATTATATATATATATATATATATATATATGTATGTGTGTGTGTGTGCGCGCGTGTGTGTGTATAAATCATCCACAGACACCGTGTTTCGACGATCCACGTCTCATCAGGGTGGCTAGACACAGGAACTTCTGACCAGGAGCGAAACATTGCCTTTTCATCAGCCCTGTTCCTTAACCCCTCGGCGGTCGACATAACACACACACACACACACACACACACATATATATATATATATATATATATATATATATATATATATATATATATATATATAAAGGGAGGGAGAAAGCAGAAAGAGTGAGAGAGAGTGAGAGGAGAGTGAGAGAGAGAGAATTATGTATATATGTGTGTGTGTGTATGTTCAGAGAGAATCAATATATATATATATATATATATATATAATAGTGAAGTCGACGGGGCGGCCTAAAGTCGGTATCAGCCAGTCAGCGAGGGAGTCTATCCCCTTTTCAATAGCGCTAGACCAAGGAGATTGTTTTAGCACCTGAGGTCGAGCGCCGCACCTACCATCAGCTCCTTACTTTACCGCACAGATCCCTGTGCTACTAATACGCTGAGTTGGCGGGGACCGGTATCGAACTAGGACCTTGTGGTTTCTAGCCGAACGCTCTACCGACTGAGCTAACCCGGCCCCTTATATATATATATATATATATATATATATATATATATATATATATATATATATATATATATATATATATATATATATATATATATATATATATATATATATATATATATATATATATATATATATATATATATATATATATATATATATATATATATATATATATATATATATATATATATATATATATATATATATATATATATATATATATATATATATATATATATATATATATATATATATATATATATATATATATATATATATATATATATATATCATCTTATTATAATGGAGATTGTGTGTTTTTCTGTCTGTAACCGAAACTATATTCTACTCAAGTCACAATTCTCATAGTTATTGACATCACATTCTCCATGATTTTATTTTTACATTATTAATTATTAATACTGTTAACTATGTCTACATACTAACAACATGCAATTATATTTTATATATACAATAAAATAGCGGTTTACAGTGTGAACGGAAAGGCTAATTTGCATATTGATCTTAAAAATTTGATTTTAATAAATATATGCTTAGTATTATTGATTTCTAATTGTTTGGTTTTATATTAATGAATATGAGCAAAAATCTCGGGGATAAATCTTAAAATAAATCCATTAACAAGAAGAAATAACTGTAATATTATTCTTTACTTCCTATTTTTACTAAATAGTTAAATTAGGAAAATTTACTAATGAAAACGGGAGTAATGGAAAATGATGGAAGAGTTAGTTTCAAAGTTGTTCTATTTTCCAATCATACCCCCTCTGTTCCAAATATTTTTATCTGAATTCTTATTCAGTTTCATTAGCCTTTCTAATTTAACATGATATTTTATTATATTAAAACATAAATACTTGCAGCCGGAGGGTGCATATATTTGCTAGTATATATAATTCTACCTAACCTGAATTGTATTGTAATCTGATCGCACCTTAAAATCGTTTATATATCCATATAAACTTACACTCATTGCAGATATCATTAAGAACCCATTTTAATAATAGTGTCATGTTTCTCTGCCTTTTCTCTATTTAAATAATTTCCATTCATTCCTCAACTAGGTGCGCCAAATTGTACGCCATATCTTTTCAATTTATTTCTTTGACTTCATAATATCATTACACGTCAGTTATTTTAATACGCCCTCAAACCATTCATGACTCTTTAAAACGTCTTCATAAAATTTTCCACTCCGTTAAAAATATTTTTGAAGACAACAGAAAAACTATAAAGAAGAAAATATGTTAAATTGAATATGAAAATACAAAAAAAAAAGAGATAAAAATTGTAGAGTGGCTCGAAGTGCCATGAAAGTGGACTTAAGTAGAAAAAAAACACATCACATTTCTGTTTTAAGGAAATATATTTTATAATTTTAATTTTATTAATTTTTCTTTTTTTTTATTAATTTATTAATTCTTACTTTTTTCATTTCGTTAACTCTTTATTTTATTTCATGTCCATGTCCCACGTGCTAATAGACTTTCTCTCCCCCCCCTTTGACTTCTTCCCTGACAAACGAATAGTTAAATGCAAAATCTTGTAGACTTAAGTACTTTCCAAGCAGGATTTTAACATTAAATGACATGTGGACTTATACTAAGTCGTAACTTAGATAATTACAACCACTTGGTATAACCACACGCGTACATGAATGAGCGTGTTCACGTATACGTGGGCATATGTGTGTATAAACGCAGCGAACAATAGAACCATCTTGACGCCTCTAGTGGACTTACCCCCCAACCTCCCTGTACTGTTGCTTATCTGATACACAAATGCAATATATATCGTATCCCTAATCTTATTTCTTTTCTTAGGAACACCAACAGTCGGATTACGGCATTTGCTACTCGCATTGATCCCCAAATGAGTTGAAAGGGGCTCATTAGCCTTAGTCGGCAACCCATAAAAGTCAACGGAAAGTCCGACACAAAACCTCTGCTGCCTTTCAAGGAAAGGCTAGGGGAGTTAACAACGAAAACAAATCAGGAGCCGGAGTCCCTAAGGTGACGGGATGCTGAAACCCAGTGCTACCCATCAACTCCTGCGACACAACCGTTGCCAAATTGCATTATTTACCTTACCTTTCCTTTGGATCACAGCGACAGTGTGGAGAGGGGGTATTTACTGCATGGGCAACAGCTTATCCTCCATATGAACCCGCCCAGGCTATGTAGTTCAAAGAGACGGAAAAAAAGAAAAAAAAGGAAGAAAAAAAAAGGAAAAGGCAAAAAAGGAGGAAAAAGGTTTTTGACACTACTCCATCGTCTCTCGTAGACGGAGGGCTGCCAACAACAACATAGACAGCGATCAATAGTCGTTGAGCAGTTAACTCTCTGCTCGCGGACACGTCGTATCTCGTGTCATTGACACCATATGCTGATCTCAACCAAATCCCTTTGCCGCTGGTTACTCTACCAATTCCGTCTAATTTTACAAAAATTAAACAAATAAAGCAATTACTTAATGACATGTTATTTGCACAATGAAAAAAAATGAATGGAATTCGAGGAATCCCTTTCCCAACTGCTAAAATCTGACGGAAAAATCTCTTGGCTTTGCAGCACATGAGAATAAGAATATCACAGCAGTCTTCAACGTATCCGCAATACCACGTTCCAAAGCGTTTCGTCCTAATTAGCATAAAAGTAGTTGTAAACTGGCAAAGATTCCCCGGGCTGAAAGAAAATAATACTCGAGATAAACTGACTTGGCTTTTATCTCTCTTCACTGGCTGAAACATTCCAACCAACAGGGGTGATTGGATGCTTACTTAGAGACATCAGTCATAACCTGAAGGTTGTGAGTTCAATCACTGTAGCCTCCAGAGACAATTCGTTTTACCTCTCACTAAATATTATTCTTATTTTTTACTAGGTTTTCTTCTTAGTTTTATGAATTTTTATGAGTTGAAAAACTTGTAAGATAATTCATCTAAGAGATTGGGGCCACTTTGGAAAATATCTATATTATATATTAATACTCGTGTTCTGTAATTGTACGACCGTTGTCATCTTTCAATACCCTCTGGTTAAAAATGAAACCTTCCAAATCGTCTGAATAAAATGCAAAAATGTAAATCCTAAATATCATGTGTTGATTATCCACCGAATTCTTATTTCTTATGAGTGTCGTCACCTCAGCTAAATAATGGACCATTCCGTTTTCTTATTATAAAAAAAGAAAGAGAAGAAAAATGACATTCTACACAGAAAAATATAATAAGAAAGAAAGAAAAAAGAAAGAAAGAAAGAAAGAAAGAGGGAGAAAGAAAGAGATAGGGAAGAGCACGCCGAAGCAAAAACACTAGTCTGTTTCAATCAAAAATGATGAAAAGAAGAAAAGAATGAAAGAAAGAAAAAAGAGTGTAAGAGAATTAAATCAAGATTATTATACTTTTTATATAGTAAACTATATTGGAATATTTTGTTATATAAAGTGTGCTAAAATACACCACTTAAATTTATAGATTAAGCGAGGTCACGTGGTTTAAACCTCAGCCCGAATGTTTAGCTGGTTGACTACTTAATCACTGATACTAAGAGACGTCTATTTGAAATCATTGACGAAGGACTTATACTACTGAGGAGCACCAAGGAACAACCAAAGGATTCTTTATCAAGGATTTCCGCTGGACAAGCGCTCTTGCTTGAAGCCTTAAGGATGGCCCATAAAATCGTTACAAACTATTTTCCATTCACTCTTAAGTAAACATCAAACGTTGTAATAATTAAATAATCATACTGTGGTACATCCACAGGTCCCGCCAGTTATAATTATTAAGCTCATGAAGTAACTGAAAAATGATTTTTCTTTAAGAAAAAAAATTCCTCTGTTCGATTTAAAGTTGGTTTGTGGCTGTCTTTTCCCAAGTGAACTATTAAACTCCAGGGATATAATTTGAGGACTGTGCACAACATAACACCCCCGCTTGCTTCTCGTATTACTTCAAATAGATCCATTCATCAAATCATATGATGATGATTGTCAGTGGGAGAAGTTGCTGAACGAGTCCAGTATTGACTTTCCTTTGGGACATTGGCGCGAAGTGACAAAAAAAAAATCACTTTTAATTCATGGTAAAGGAAACTCATTAATATTCTCACCACCCAATACACCACCACTACTTTCGAGTTTGCAACAATAGTCAACATTTTTATTTGCATATGTTTAGGCGTGAACGCCCCCCCCCGCCCCCGAGTTATTAGTTGATGACTTAATCGGAGATCCTTGCTGTGGGGTAGTGAGTTCGATTCTAAACTTTTCCAGTTAGAATTCCATACAGACGAGTCACGTGAATGATTTGAAATGTGTCAATCTCAAGCCTATTATGTTAAAGGCATTACTAAACTTACTTTTTTTGTGTTAAAATAATTGAATTAAAAAAATTAATACCCATCAAGCATAAATTAAACAAAACGTCTTCGGCATAAAATAACCCAACAAGGGTTGACGTGCCGTTAAATCCAACAAACCAAAGCAAATATATTTTAGAATTTGTAGCAGCTAAAACTAACTTAAAATTAGCATCTGTTCCACTTTTTATCGATTTGTACCGACTAAAAATAAGAATTAGTACAGTTTACATTATGTCTTAAAACACAAAATTTACACAGTATTTAGAACAAATACACGGACATGTTTACACAAAAATGCAACATGCTTGTGGCATGAATAAGCTCTCATTAAGAAAAACAAAATTATAAACAAACACACATTAGTGGATATTTTTCTGCAACTGCGTAAAACACATTAGTTTGAACTATATATATATATATATATATATATATATATATATATATATATATATGTGTATATAACATTCTTTTTTACTAAAATTACTTTTATCAAAGACAGATCCTTGTGGGTGGTAAGACAATTATTTTGCTTTGCTATTTACAAAGTGTTGCTTAGATACAGCATGCAGTCCTCCGGTTGCCTACAGTACACGCTGTTACTTATATGGTAGCCCATCGAAGTATCGAGCAGGATCATTGCTGCTTACCTTTTTGTGATCTAGTGGGAACCGGTGTTTTCAGCGTAATTTGATTGTAAACCTTAGAAATTATTTATTGCTATTTACTTAGTTGTGCTTAGATATGACACGCTGACCTCTGGTTGCTTAGGGTACCTGCTTTTGCTTTAGTAGTCACCCATCTTATTAAATAGGATCATCGTTGCTTAACTTTGGTGATCAAGCGGGAACCGGTTCTATAAGCGTTAGTCTTTTTTAATTGCGAGAATCTGTATTCCTTAAAAATCAGTATGTATTTGTATTGTATCATAGTAAACCAGCATGATTTATATTGTATCACATAGAAAACCACGAAAATTTATATTGTATCAAATAGTAAACCAGGAAAATTTATATTGTATCACATAGAAACCACGAAAATTATATTGTATAAAATAAAACCAGGAAAATTTATATTGTATCACATATTTATATTGTATCACATAGCAAACCACGAAAATTTATATTGTATCAAATAGTAAACCACGAAAATATATATTGTATCAAAAAGTAAAAAATTTATATTGTATCACATTGCAAACCACGAAAATTTATATTGTATCACATAGCAAACCACGAAAATATATTGTATCACATAGCAAACACGAAAATTATATTGTATCAAATAGTAAACCACGAAAATTTATATTGTATCAAATAGTAAACCAGAAAATATATTGTATCAACCAGGAAAATTTATATTGTATCATAGCAAACCAGGAAAATTTATATTGTATCAAATAGCAAACCAGGAAAATGTATATTGTATCATAGCAAACCAGGAAAATGTATATTATATCACATAGCAAACCAGGAAAATATGTATTGTATCACATAGAGAACCAGAGAAATTTGTATTGTATCAAATAGAAAACTAGAACATTTTGAATTGTATCAAAAGCAAACTATAAAAATTTGAATTGTATCACATAGCCAACCAGCAAGATTTCAATTTTATCATATACCAAACCAGAGAAATTTGCATTGTATCAAATCGCAAAGCAGACAAATTCAATAAAATAATAATCCGAATATTTAAAGAAATAGAAATTCTCTGAATCGTTTAATTTGTCTTAAAACTATTTTTATTTCCGTCTGTCCAGTTGTGGGATATTAATAATGGATAAAATTGTTTTAATTGTCTAATTCAATAAACAAACAAATGACTGAATAATTTAAAATAATGAAGGGAAAATCATAAAATCATAAAATAAAATAAGTCAAATAAAATAAAAAGAAATTTTACAGTTTTGAGCGAAATTGTTTGAAGAATCAGTTTCAATTGATTCCTGTAATTATTTTGTTTTCAGGACAATCGATTATGAATTTAAAAAAAAACAAAACAAAAAAACAAAAAACAAAACAAACAACAACAAAACAACACAAAAAAACAACAACCAGTAAGTGAACACGTAAAGTTATTTAGAGACCAACTACATTTTATCGAGACCCATCAAACTGTCCTAGAGTTATGGCTTCCAAACATTCACACAAGAATTGCGAAAAAGAATATGAATTTACTGTGTTATTCACACATCCACACACATGAAAGTCATTTTCTACGCAACATACAATAAACCTCAAAATTAGTATTTGCCTATGACTGGACAATGAATATAATAATTATAGCAATTTATTTAACTAACAAGAATATGCGCCCTCCGGGAGTAAGCATTTAAGTTTTAATGCGATGAAATATATCAAATTAGAAAGACTAACGAAATTAAATAATAAAGCATATTAAACAAATTTTAATTGTACTCTAATTGGTTTCTATATAAAATCACTCATAGGATTAATTTTAATACGTTATAGAATAAAACAATAATATTAGAGATCAATAACACCAAATAATTATTTATTAAAACCGGTTTTGTAAAAACCAGTATGCAAATTAACTACACCATATATTATGTAAACGTTTATTTCTTAATGATATATAAGACACATTGCAGGATTTTAAAGGCAGTAATAACATGGGCTCTTCGGGGCCGGTGTTTATTAATGAAATTAACAGCGTCGATCCCAGGGGGCTATCCCCCCATGCAACACCTGCCCCCTCGATTTAAAGGGGCAGGGCTGGGTTTATTGCCCAGCGACTGAGGCACCCCACTCGATGGGGAATGCCGACGGGATCGACGCATTTTTTGTGTCTACTGTTGAGTATCTGACCGCCATCCTTGGTTCCAGATGTAGTAAATAAGTAAGCAAGCCAATAAGAATCCGGTGTTATAGTATTCTTTGTAAGTCCGACGTCCAAGATAATCCGAGTGTCAATGAGTTAAGATTAGAATCAGGCCTCTATAAATACAACAGCAGCAGCAGCAGCAGCACTGCCAGTGATTGGACAATAGGAATCTTTCTCAGGTCACGTGCTTACAGGCGAGTCTATAAATATAGGTGACCATTTGCCTTATGCCTTATATCACAAACTTTCAACATCTACCAGCCATGAGCTTCGGCTTGTGGGTGGGCCCACATAAAAATGTCCTTGTGTCACGCACTCATAAGTGGGGTGAGAGGCAAATACCCTAATAACATGGGTTGTTTTGAGGCAAAACTAACCCAGACTTTCATAGAGACATCTTTAATGAATAATTCTATGTATTAATTTGACTAAAAATTAAATACTCATTGATCAACTTACACAATTCCTGAGGGTACTGTGACGTTGTTTCGGGTACAGATAGATAGATACCGAATTTTTGAAAGACATTGCCTGAGAGGGTGGGAGTTAAAAATTCAATGTCAGAGGGTTTGTATCATAAGTAAGCAAAATAATCATACTTATTAAAGGAGTAAAAAAACAAAAAAAAACAAAAACAATTTGAACTGAAAACTGAGCCCCGTCCCTCTCAAATAAAATGTTGCGTGCATGTAATAATCAAACAATTATTTTGAATATTTTCCACATCAATTTTATACAAAATCGTAGGTATTTATTTATTTGTAAACTTTTTAGTTAACTTCTTGTTACTGTAAAAAAAAAGGGGACGAGAGTAAAAAAAACAATTTTTAAAATTGCTTACTCAAATGTTGGGTGTATATAGCATACAAATATTGTGACGTAAGCTGTGACGTAAAGCTATGACGTAGTTTTTGTTACAGACAGAAATACAGACAATCTCCATTATTAATAGATTTATATTAATTAGCATTATTAACGAAGGAAAGAAGGATGGGATTTTTTTAAAAGAACAAACGAACACTTCGAAGGAAGGAAGAAATAAGACAAGGTAAAGTTGGAAGAAACTTAAACAGCACAATTGAAAAAAAAACAAAAGAAATTTAATAATTCATTTTTTTTTTTTGTAAATTGTTTATAAAGAAAAGAAAATGAAAATGGAATAAAAGGTGTAAAAAGAATTGAAGAATGGGAACATAAGATTGTCAGAATTGCATAAAAACGGAAGTAGGTTCCTGCTCTACAAAGAATGAATATAGACAATAGGTTTTTAGGCAATGGGCGAACTAATTCTTCGAAGAAATTGACGAAAAGACTCAGGAAAAAATGATTATAGACACAGAAACAATGGAAAACTCTTTGAAAGCACCAGAGAAGAAAATAAACAGAGAAAACTATTGCATCTAAAAAAAATCTCTTAAATGAATGCGAGATATTTCAACGAGAGAGAAAAAAAGACAATAGAACAAATAAAAGAAAACTAGCAGGACCTGTGGATATACCACAGTATGATAATTTAATAATTACAACGTTTGATATTTTTACTTAAAAACTATTGCTAAATACTCTAGTATAAATGTAATAAAACTAGCAGGACCTGTGGTTATACCCCAGTATGATAATTTAATAATTACAACGTTTGATATGTTCAATTAAGAGATTTTGCGAAATACTTCAATACATAAAAAGTATAATAATCTTCTTTAACTCTCTCTCACTCTTTTTTCTTTTTCTGTTCATTATGTTCGATTGAAACAGATTAGCGTTATTGCTTCCACGCACTCACACCCGCTCCTTATCTATCGACTACTCTCTTTCTTTCTTTTTTCTTTCTTTCGTACATTTTTCTCTGAAGCATGCCCTTTTTCTGGCCTTGCTTTCTTTATTATAAAAACGGAATGGTCTATTATTTAGCTGAGGTGACGACAGTCATAAGAAATAAGAATTCGACAGATAAGCAACACCAGATAATCAGAATTTACATTTTTACATTTCCTCTTGGACGATTTGGGCGGTCTCTTTTTTAACCAGAGGGGGTTGTAAGATGATAACGGTCGTACAATGAAGGAACTCGAGCATTAATATATATATTTACCAACCCCTTCGCACGACCAGGGTGTGACACAAGGTCAATTTCTTAAGCGGATTTCAACAGGTTTAAATTCAGAGTTTTTATTCTCCTAGGCCGGTTGTCTAACCGAGGTTAAAGAGCCCAGTCTGCCCTACTATTTATCCATAGCTTTCCCAAGGTTATTAGCACTAAGTGAAATGCAATTATCACATCCAGGATTTGAACTCGGGGCGACGAGTCCATTTCCCATGACTTTAACCATTACACCACGCGCTTCCATTTCCCATGACTTTAACCATTACACCACGCGCTTTCGAGCATTAATATATAGAGGAAATATAAATAATATATATTTATAGCATTTTGATTAATACAAAATGATATATCGATAAGTTCCAGCTGACAAGAAAGAAAGAAAGAAAGAAAGAGAGAAAGAAAGAAAGTCACAAAACGGAAGTAGAACTGCGGAAGAAATGGAAGCGGGCTAAAAAAAAAAAAGGCGGGAAACATTGCACCCATGAAAAGAAGCAGACGACAAGTTGATAACATCTGATTGGTGAGATCAGTGAATGAATGATCCGAGAAAAAGCCATAAAAGATTGAGAGAAAGTTTCCTTTTTTCTTTCTTTCCTTCTTTTTCTTTCTTCTTTCCTTCCTTTCTTTTTTATTTCCTACTTTTTTCTTTCATTTCTTTCTCTTTCTTTTTGTTTCTTTCTTCATTTCGTTTTTATTTCTTGTTTTTCATTCTTTATTTCTTTCTCTGTCTTTTTGTTTCTTCCTTTATTTCGTTTTTATTTCTTGTTTTTCATTCTTTATTTCTTTCTCTTTATTTTTGTTTCTTCCTTTCGTTTTTATTTCTTGTTTTTCCTTCTTTATATCTTTCTCTTTCCTTCCTCTTGTTTTTATTTTTTGGTGTTTCCTTCTTTATTTCTTTCCTTTTGATAGTTTCTTCCTTCCTTTCTTTCTTTCGTTTCGCTTTTTCTACATTTCGTTTTAATTTCTTTTCCCCTTTCTTTCTTTCTTTCTTTCTTTCTTTCATTTTGTTCTTATTAATTTCGTTTTTATTTCTTGCATTTTCCCCCTTCATTCTTGCTTTTTTTCTTCATTTCTGTTTCTTTAATCATTTTTTTTTATTCTTGGCTTTTTACTTTAATTTCTTTCTTTTTTATTTCTTGCCTTCTTGCCATTCTCCTCATTTTATTGATTTAGAATTGGTCAACATGATTTGGCTATTTGCAAAGAAAGGATCTTCATCGATTATTATGGAGCTATTGAAAATGCTTGTAATGTTGGTGATATCAGAAGTAGGATAATTAGGTCAATGATAAGAGACCTCTTTCATATTGGCCAAGTTGTTTGGCATCCGTCCGTCTACTGAAGACGATGGCGTTGTGTCCACTTTTTTATCCTTATTATTTATCTGCAGCTGCGTGAGTGGCTGATCAGACTAATTTTTGAATGGCAATCTCTGGTGCAGTGACCGCAAACAAACAGTGATGCTTGCTGGGGTTGTTGTTGTCTCTCCTTTTTTTTGGCTCTCTTTTCTGCGGCGACTACTTTCCTCTCTTTTTCACACCTTCTCGTTCCTTGTTTGACGAGGAGTCACCAGGTCGTACGGTCTTTTGCACAAGTCTCCCATGTGTTGGTGTCGATGTGGCATGTCTTCATGTCCCTCTTGCCGACATCTTTAAAGCGCAGGCGTGGTATCCCTACTGGCCGGGTGCCCTCTACTAATTCACCATTCAGTAGGTCTTTGGGGATGCGGGCTTTGCCCATCCTCCTGACGAGACCGAGCCAACGTAGGCGTCTCTCGCAGATAATGGCGGGCATGCTGTTCATGTTTGCTCGTTCCAGCACGTCTGTGTTGGGCACTTTGTCCTGCCAGCGTATGCGTAGAATGCGGCAACTCGCCAAGTTAGATGTGATAATTATGACACTTAAGATACGGAATGTTTGGGATAAATAAAGCGTTATCGGTTCTTGCCTTTTCTTTTGGTTGGTTGATTAATTGTTTGATTTTAACGTCTAGGGTTATTTTATACCAATGGGTTAGGGAATCACGTTCATTGTACATTCACGTTTTGTGCTCACAGTTAAATGATATCAAGTGTTACTATTTAATACCCGCCCTGTCGGATAGGGTTATAAAATACTCCGACTGCTCCTCCGCAGTGGGGTAAAATCCTCTCCCACCAAGGGGCCAACTGTTGACCGTGGATGGCAACCCGTGATGCTTAAGGACGGGAACATGGTGGCTGAGCAGTCCATGACATGCAACACTCAACTTTGATAGTTACTTAGGCTACACAGGCCCTGACTTAAGGAGTCAGAAACTACCTACCTTATAACTTTGCTCAACATTTTACGTATTTAACTTTGACAACACCTTCGGCGTTTTTTCTTTTGGCCATTAATCACGATACTGATGATTATTTTCAGACAGTACGGGTGTTTTGGTCTTTTCTTTTCTAATATTTTTCCCACTCTCTCTCTCACACACACACACACACACACACACACACACACACATATACATATATATATATATATATATATATGTGTGTGTGTGTATATATATATATATATATAGAGAGAGAGAGAGAGTGAGAGAGAGAGAGAGAGAGGACAGTATGTGAATAACAATACATATGCTCTCCAATCCTGGTGGCTTGAGGTCTCTGGATATGGAGTTTTCTGGTGGTCACTAACTACGCTAAAATTGCATATATTTCCTTAAAACGGAAAGAAAGTACTCCCAGTAGCCTATTATATTTATAACAGTAAAATTCCGTTTCTAAAAAGTGGGTATGTAGATAGCACGGTGGTAAGATGTCTGACTGAAGATAAATCAGTCGGGTTTCGATCCAAACCTAAAGTATCCTGCCTAGTCTAGTCACACTGATGAGCCGTCAAACGGCGAAACAGGACTGTATGTGAATGACAATATACATATATATATATATATACTAGCAAATATATGCACCCTCCGGGTGCAAGTATTTAAGTTTTAATGCAATAAAATATTGTATTAAATTAGAAAGGCTAATGAAACTAAATAAGAATACAGATAAAAAGATTTGAAACAGAGGGAGTATAATAAAAGATTTGAAACAGAGGGAGTATAATAAAAAATGGAACAACTGAAACTTACTCTTCCATCACTCTCGTCTTTCATTGTTATTTTTTCTAATTTAAGTATTTAGTTATAAGAGGAAGTAAAGAATAAAATGACAGTTATTTTATCTTGTAAATGGATTTCATTTAAGATTCATTGAAGAGATTTTTGCTTATATTCATTAAAATAAAACCAAACAGTTAGAAATCAATAATACTAAGCACATATTTATTAAATTCGATTTTTTAATATTAATATGCAAATTAGCCTTCCCTTTCACACTGTAAACCGCTATTTTGTTGTATATATAAATATAATTGCATGTTGTCAGTATGTAGACATAGTTAACAGTATTAATAATGTAAGACAATTTTATTAATAATTGAGATTTAGATAAAAATAAAATCATGGAGAATGTGATGTAAATAACTAAGGGAATTGTGACTTGAGTAGGAATATAGTTTCGGTTACAGACAGAAAAACACACAATCTCCATTATAATAAGATAAGATATATATATATATATATGATATTTGACAAATATTTATTTCGCCTTATATATATATATTATATATATATATATATATATATATCAGACGAAATGATTATTTGTCAAAATTAAGGATGATAACGTTTGACAATAGTACGTTCACTGAAATATGTCAGACCGAACACAATTTTAGATCAAGGGATTTTCGGAAACATCAAACGACGTAGAACTTATTCAATAAAGAACTCAAGATCTACGAGACGACACTAGTATTTAATGTAAGTTCCTTCATAATCCCTAAGTGTTACTAAAAAGATCTCTTTTAGTGCAAATACAGGATGGTGTTGAATGGGTTAGGGTGTCAGTAGTGGTATATTGGTTATGATAGTATCTCGGTCACAGTTAGTGACAACAGAAGCGGTTCCGTTTTGATCGTCAAAGGGAATATATTAACCTAGAAAGAAGATAAAAACTGGGATAGAGGAAATAATTGCATTAGTATTGGGGATAAGAGTGGGGGGGAACCGAGTAAAGAGTAAATTATGTAGGAGGAGTGAACTAATTCTTTAGGTATAGTGCTATAAAAGCGACGCAGAAATATTATTGGAAGAAGAAGAAGAAGAAGAAGAAGAAGAAGAAGAAGAAGAAGAAGAAGAAGAAGAAGAAGAAGAAGAAGTTTAATTACGTAGGATGGGGAGTGAAAAGTGGTATTGCGTTGGAGTGTGGGTGAAAGAGTTCCTTAAATATAGCACTATAAAAGCGACGCAGATATATTCTTGGAAGAAGAAGAAGAAGAAGAAGAAGAAGAAGAAGAAGAAGAAGAAGAAGAAGAAGAAGAAGAAGTTTAATTACGTAGGATGAGGAGTGAAAAGTGGTATTGCGTTGGAGGGTGGGTGAAAGAGTTCCTTAAATATAGCACTATAAAAGCGACGTAGATATATTCTTGGAAGAAGAAGAAGAAGAAGAAGAAGAAGAAGAAGAAGAAGAAGAAGAAGAAGAAGAAGAAGTTTAATTACGTAGGATGAGGAGTGAAAAGTGGTATTGCGTTGGAGGGTGGGTGAAAGAGTTCATTAAATATAGAAATAAAGAAGAAGAAGAAGAAGAAAATAGTATAAAAGGTTGTCGATTTAGAAAAGCGACACTCGTGACTAGAAATCGATTATAATTGATTGATTTGAGTCACTTGGATGCGTAGGCGTTATCCTTGCCAAAAAGAGAAATAGGGGTTAAATACGCACATACACTTACTCACATATATATATAGATAGATACACCTAAGCATATACACATACATACACACATACATACACAGATAAGCACACACACACACACACACATACACACATACACATACATTGCGCGTGCGCACATGCACCGTAAGTGTATGTATATAGGTGAAACTTCTCATTTTAGTTGTATTCATTCACTGTCTATGGCGTCGTGGCTAACGTGATAAACTACGATATCGTAGTAAGTGAGTTCAAACCCCCAGTCGCGTTATTACGTTCACTTACGGACTAATACCCTTGGGAAAGGCATGAAACCCTGCTCCCTAGATATGGGTTAAATAGTACCACTACTAGAGCAACTACCTGGGAATCGCAAGGTTCCGGGTTCGATACCGCTCTCCGGCAACTCAGCGCATGAATTGCATAAATTCGGTAACCTGATCCGTGCAGTAATATGGGGAGCTGGCGGCAGGCGTTGCGCTCCACCTCACCAAAAACAATCTCCCTGGTTTAGCGCTAGCAAAAGGGGATAGACTCCCTCGCTGTCCGGCTGATACCGACAATAGGAAACTCCAACAACTTTTTACTTTTACTGTTTTCTCGAAGGATGTGTTTGGCATTAAATATATTTAAATATATATATATATATATATATATATATATATATATATATATATATATATATATATATATATATTATGCTTATTATATATATATATATATATTATATTAAATATATATTAAAAGTAATTTAATGCCAAAGCCATCCTTGGAGAAGAACAGTATATATATATATATATATATATATATATATATATATATATATATATATATATGGGAGTAAAATAAATCCGACAATATTAAGAAATTTGAAAAAACAAGTGTTCCGAAAATAGGATGAATTCATTTATCGACGTTTAAACGTTTCGGTTTCTTTAAACCTTCATCAGGATATGTCTTGGGGTGAAGAAATTGATGGATGTTTTATAGATCACAGGAGATGAAAATCTTTATAAAAAAATGTTTGTTGTGTAACTGTATTTGTAACGCTGAACAAAAAAAAAGAGAAAAAAAAGAAAAAAAAACACCCTCGGGGCGGTGTAAAAAATTTTTTTAAAAGATATTGCCCGATGGGGGGATTAAAAATTCAATGTTAGAGAGTTTGTACCATACGTAAGTAAAATCATCAAATTTATGAAATAAATAAAAAAATTTCTGTTCCCCTCAAATAAAATGTTGCGTGCATCTATTAATTATTAATTAAATGATTATTTTGAATATTTTACATATAAATTTTACACAAAATCGTGCGTATTTAGTTTTTTGTAAACTTTTTAGCTAACCTCTTGTTACTGACAAAAAGTCGAGAGTAAAATATAATTTTAAAACTGATTACAAGGTTGTTCTTTATTCTATGTATTGAAGATTTTGGGTAATGTGATATCAGCAGTGACGTAGTTTCGGTTACAGACAAATAGAGACCGAATCTCCATTATCAATAGATAGGTAGATATTTATTAAGTGTGTGCAAATCTTAGGGAAATCGTAGATGTGTTTTAAATTTTTTTACTCTGCTTGAAATCAGTCAACTGTAGTACATTGTTTACAAGCCAAGGGAAAATTTTCAAAAGTTGGGGAAAATACGTTTTACATTAACTGGGACAAACAAACATCAGTCACTGTTTAAATATTTGTGTTTCTGCTGTGACTGAGTAATCAACTAACACCATTGAAATCCGGAAGAAAGGTTAACATTGGTTTATTACTCGTTGGTACAAAAGATATAAACAAGATAAAAGTTCAACGCGCAACACTTTAACAACAGTAATTAAAATCTCTGTAGCAAGACTAGCTACTACTCGACTAATACCCTCGTGTAATCCGTATTATTTATGCGTTTCATTGGACGAGTCCAACTCTTTGTAGGGGAAATATCTTCTCTTACAACACTTTCTCTTCTTGCTTGATACATGGAGGCGCTCGCTATATATATATTTACCAACCCCTCCGCACGAGCAGGATGCGACACAAGGTCAATTTCTTAAGCGGAGTTTAACAGGTTTGAATTCAGAGTTTTCCTTCTCCTAGACCGGTTGCCTAACCAAGGTTAAAGAGCCCAGTCTGCCCTACTATTTACCCATAGCTGGAGGGAGAGTAGGATTCATACCTTTCCCAAGGATATTAGCACTAAGTGAAATAATTGCCATGTCCAGGATTTGAACTCGGGTCAACGGGTCCATTTCCCATGACTTTAACCATTACACCACGCGCTTCCTATATAATGGTTATATTCTAAGAAAATGGTGAGTCCAGTTCAAATCCTGGACAAGTCTGTTTACATTTCACATAGTACTAATAATCTTGGGAAAAGTATGAATCTAAGTATTCATCCTCCCGCTATGGGTAAATAGTAGGGCAGCCAGGACTCGTTAACCTTGGTATGTTAAATGAAGGCAAACTCTGAATTCAATTCAGTCAAACGCTTAAAATTGAACATTTCACATTCTTTTTGTGGCGGAGGGGTTGGGTAAATGAATACAGGGAAAAGGCATTTTGGTATAAAAAAGTAATTGAAAAAAAAAACAAACAAAAAAAACTAATGCTAAAAAGAAAACGAAAAATAAATTCACCATCACAAAAAAAAAACAACAAAAAAAAAACACTATGTCGTTGGGGCCTAGAATAGGCGTATTGTGCCCCCCTGCAGTGGGGTGAGAATCCCTCCATGGATCTTATGGATATGACACTAAACTGAATTTGATCTGTGTGGAGCACTCTTTCATGACTATTATTCCCAGGTCCACTCAGACCGGAGTAGTTGTAACTATTAGAGTCCCATTCATGGGTTAGATAAATCTGATGAAAAATTATTAGTATTGATTAGGAATACTTGAAACCATATAACCGCAAACATGATTATTGTTAAATAGAAATAATTAAATGAAACGATGTAATTATTCGGATTCGATTTGAATGCTTGGTGCTATATAACTGTAAAACAAATCCGGAGCTGGAGTCCCTAAAGTGGGTGGTGCTGAATCTCAGTACTTCCTAGCAACTCCTGCGGCACCGTCGTTCCCAAACCGCTATGGTTCCTACCTTTTTTTTTACCACAACAGCTGCGCGGAGAGGAAGGATCTGCTGCTTGGGCGACAGCTAATCCTCCATAACAACCTGTGCAGGCTATAAAAAAATAAAAATAAAAACCATAAATAAAAAAAATAAAAAAGTGGACACTACGCCATCGTCTTTAGTAGACGGAGGGATGCCAACACGAATTGACACTGACAGCTCCCTTTGTTGGGTTGTCTTCCCTTGCCTGGAAGAGTTATCTTCCCTCTGGTTCTCCGTTTTTTGACCACCAGGGATTTTTAGTATTTAAGCACCTGTTTTGAACTCTCGTCCTCTTCTTCTTCTTCTTCTTCTTCTTCTTCTTCTTCTTCTTCTTCTTCTTCTGCGGCACCTCAGCACATGGGTTAGACTTTTATGTCTACACCCTTCTCGGGTGGAGGCTTCTGCCCCCAATACAACGCTTGTAAGTTTACTTGAATTTATGGACTCTCCAGTCCTATATTTCTGTTTTTTATGTTCTTGTAGTGAACTAATGTATACGTTTTTTTTTATTGTATATCATTCCTTTCCTTGTATGTGTATTTCATGTCTTAAATGTTCTCCATGTGCTTATATTAAAGTCCATTATGTCCACGTTATGTTTAACGCCCTTGTTGGAGTTGTTTGTTTCAACCAATTAGAATTTATATTATAACTTTGAACCCTACACCTTAAAAGATTTGATAAACCAAGAAAAAGACACCCAGAAAATCAATGATCGTCTATGGCGTCTTTTTCTCTTTTGATAGATCCATCTTCTGACCTATCCCACTCACTCCAAAAACATAAATAAAAGAATTTTTCCCGCTGGAACCGAGATGACGTGTTTGGGGTTGGGCGGGAAATGCTGCTATAAGACTGACTCTCCCATATGCAGTTCAACAGAGAAGAACGGGCAAGAAGCCAGTTATTTTTTGACCTTTTCCTTCAAGAAAAATCAGATACATCTATAATAATGTCAATTGAGGCTGGGAAATCATAGCTCAGTCGGTAGAGCGTCCGGCTGGGAACCTCGAGGTTCCTGGTTCGATTTCGTCCCTCACGAACTCAGCGTATGAGTAGCACATGGATATGTACGGTAAAGTGAGGAGCTGATGATAGGAGATGTGCTTCGCCTCCGACGACCAAACAATCTCCTTGGACTAGCGCTAGTGAAAAAGGGATTGACTCCGCTGTCTGGCTGATACCGTCTTTAGGCCACCCCGACGACTTTACTTTAATATTTAGCTGGTATAGTTTTTTGCAGAATTAAATAGATCCATTACTTTTGGAGCCCTTTATCATAATTTCTTGTTCATCCCTGGAGAAAATACGTAGCCACTGGTGATGCCGGATGTAGCAGAACCGTGTTTGGTAGCTGAAAACTTGCTCTAACCAAAAGTGTTATTGTGTGAGATGTAAGGTCCTAGATTAATGGATTTTCAAGGAGGTGAAAAAAGAAGAGAAAAATGTGATCTATCATTTAAATGAATGGAAAATACGTTCAGCTTCTAAACAAAAGATTCTAGGATTTTATTGTTTCAAGTGTAAATTTATACTATCAAAATCTATATTATTAGGCATCATTTATTATTTTACGCCACAATATTATTATTTATTATCAAACGCTACTATATTGAAAGTTCACCCTGTCGTCTGGGGCGTTAGAATGCACCGAATGCAGAGGGGTAAGACTCCCCTAAATGGAATCTTGGTGGATGAGAAGTCCATGACCTGCAACACTCCACTTAGACCCTTACTTACGCTAGACAGGCGGTCACGTCAAGCCCTAGCACCTATATGATTGCCCCAACCCTATTGATCTTATGGCAAGCCCCAACCCCTTTTTATCATATGGGTGCTAGAAGACGGTGGCTGAGGGTCTACATATCCTGGGAATGACGTTAAACTCTATCTGATGGTGAGGTTCCAGTTTTGGAGGTTTGGGGAATGTGGAGCACCCCTTCATCACCATTGCTCCCTGGTCCACTCTGACCCGGAGTGGTAGTGCTTGTTAGGATCCCATGTATGGGTTAAATAGAAAAATGTATTTATAAAAAAAAAATTGTGTATCCATTAAGAATTGATTTATTTCAAAACTTTATCAGCATTAAATGACCCAGTGAGGTTGATATGCCGTAAAACAAAACAAAACAAAACAAACCAAACTATATTGAAAGTCAGTAACCAGATTCGGATTTGGTGATGTCATTGACCAAATTGTGGGTTGATTAACTTTGCTGTCAGGGGGATAAATCCGGTCACGTGGTCAAAATGAACAGGAAGTCAGTTAGAGGAAAAGAATGCGCTTGGTGAGGATTGATGGACTAAATTCCAATGATATTGGTTGGTCGGTTGGTTGGTTGGATTTTATTGCATGTCAACCATTTTGTTTGATTCATTCTTGATCGGTACCCAATTTTTTAAAACTCATTTTTTCTTTTTAACAGGCACTATCACTCCGGTGCCGAGTGGAACTGGGAGCAATGGTGCTCAAGAGGTACTCCACATTCCACAGAGCTCCAGAATTGGAACTTCCCTATCAGTTAGAGCAATGGTTCAACATTTTTTACCCATGGACCCCTTTTAACCCTATTTTACTCTGGTGGACCCTCCCATAGCCATTTGATGTTTAAAAATCCCATTCTAATTTTATACGTTTTGCTTGCATGGGTCCCAACATTTTTTATATGGTTTCCGGGGGTCCACATGGACCCCGGTTGAGAACCACTGATTTAGAGTTTAACGTCATACCCAGGACATTAAGACCATCAGCCACCGCTTTCTATATGATAAAAAGCGTTGGGGTTTGTCATAATGACAACAGGATTGGGATAATCATATAGGTGCTAGGGCTTGACGTGACCAGCCGATTGTTCGGAAGGGGCCGCTCCAACCACCTGTCTAGCCTAAGTAAGGGCTAAAGTGGAGTGTTGCATGTCATGAATTGCTCAGCCACTAGGGGGTTCACCTTTAAGCATCACAGGTTACCACCGACGGCCAATGGGTAGTCCCATTGGGGGTGGGGTGTGATCTTACCCCTCTTTAAAGGTGTATTCTAAAGTCCCAGCCGACAGCGCTATGGATAGATTTGATATAAATCCCCAAAGAGGATTGATTTCGTTATCGACACTGACAAATCTCTTAAACAATTTGATACGCCAAGGAAAAAGAAACCCCGAAAATCGCTGATCGTGGGGAGAATTTTTTGGGGGTTGGATATTCTTGGCTTCTTTTTATAGATCCATCTTCGTTCCGATCCAACCCACCCCAAAAACACAAATAAAAGAGAAATGTTTGTTTTTCTTCCCCGCTGGGACCCAAATGACGTGTTTAAGGTTGGGCGGGAAATGGTGGGATTAGACTGACTCTCCCATTTGCAATTTGACGAAGAAACATGGGCAAAAAGCCAGTTACTTCTTTTACTCTGATGCATCTAAAAGAATGTCAATTGAGGCTGGGAAGTCAACATTTGGTGTCATTCTGTCAGTTAAGGGCGATGTCATTGACCAAAATGTGGGTTTGTCAACATTCACCGTCAGGAGGCAAAATCTGGTCACATGCGCAGCATGAACAGGAAGTCAGAGGGAAGGAATGCGCGTGGTGAGGATTGATGGTCACGACTAAATTACAATGATATAGTTTCTTCATTTAAAAATAGATTAAAAAAAAAAACAAAAACAAAAACAAACAAAAACAACAGATTTTCTTTGGTATTAATATGTTTGCTCTGATTGTTATCATTCTCAGCAGCAGCAGCAGCAGCAGCAGCAGCAGCAGAAATCTGTATATTAATACTCGTGTTCCTTAATTGTGCAACTGTTGTCACCTTGCAACACCCTCTGGTTAAAATAAGACCGTCCAAATCATCCAAGAGGAAATGCAAAAATGTAAATCCTGATTATCTGGTATTGCTTATCCGCCGAATCCTTATTTCTTACGAATGTGGTAACCTCAGATAAATAATGAACTATTCCGTTGTTATTTTAAAGAAAGAAAGGGAAGAAAAGGGCATGCGATTCATAAAAAAATATAATAAAAAAGAAAGAAAGAAAGAAAGAAAGAAAAAGAATAGGGGGAAACGTAGAGAGAGGGGAGAGCGCGCGGGAGCGATAACGTTATTCTGTTTCCATCGAACACAATGAAAAGATGAAAAGAAGGGAAGAGAGAAAAAAACGTGAGAGAGTTAAATCAAGATTATTATAATTTTTTGATATTGAAGTATTTTGCAATAGCTCTTAAGTAAACATATCAAACGTTGTAATAATTCAATTATCATACTGTGGGATATCTATAGTTCCTGCTAGTATCATCATTATTTTTCTCTCATAATGGAGATTATGTGGAAGCATGTGTTGTAATGGATATCGTCGTAGGATATTGACACGGCGACCCGAGTTCAAATCCTGGACGGGGATATTTGCATTTCGCATAGTACTAATACAATTGGGAAATGCATGTATCCAACTATTTCCCTCCCGGCTGTGGGTTAAATAGTAGGGCAGATTACATGTCCTGGGAATGATGTTAAACTCTATCTGATGGTGAGGTTCCAGTTTTGGAGGGTTGGGGAATATGGAGCACCCCTTCATCACCATTGCTCCCTGGTCCACTCTGGTCCGGAGTGGTAGTGTCTGTTAGGGTCACATCTATGGGTTAAATAGAAAAATGTATTTATAAAAAAAATGTGTATCCATTAAGAATTAATTTATTTCAAAACTTTATCGGCATTAAATGACCCATTGAGGTTGGTATGCCGTAAAACAAAACAAACCAAACAAACAAACTGGTTAAGAATAAGACCGTTAAAAATGTAAATCCTGAGTATCTGGTTTTGCTTATCCGCAGAATCCTTATTTCTTGTGGGTGTCGTCACCTCATCTAGATAATGGACCATTCAGGGTAGAAAAAGGACGTGCTACACAGAAAAAATATAACAAGAAAGAAAAAAATAAAGTATGTAGTGGGAAGATAGAGAGGACGGAGAGCACGCGGAAGCGATAACGCTAATCTGTTCCAATCGAACATAATGAAAAGGTGAAAAGAAGGAAAAACGAAGAGAGAGAGAGAGAGAGAGAGAGAGAGAGAGAGAGAGAGAGAGAGAGAGAGAGAGAGAGAGAGAAGGGTGTTAAATCAAGATTATTTTACGTTTTACATATTGAAGTATTTTCGCAATAGTTCTTAAGTAAAAATATCAAACGTGGTGATAATTAAATTATCATACTGTGGTATATCCACAGATCCAGCTAGTCAAATTTATTATCCTTAGCAAACAATTCCTGACGAATGCTTTCACTTTATTGGTCCCTTCTCCGAAACCCCCTAGGCACTTTTCTCCAAGATCAAATAGAATGGGCAAACATTGTCGAATCTGCATTTCAAATTTTGACTGGTTTACCATGAAAAGGCCGTGTTAGCTCAGTCTGTAGAGCGTTCGGCTAGAAACCGCAAGGTTCCAAGTTCGATACCGGCCCTCGCCAACTCAGCGTATGAGTAGAGAATGGGGATTTAAAAAAAAATAAATTAAATCAAAATTAAATAAATAAAAAGTTCTGAGCGTCTGGACTCTAGCGTTCAGAGTTAACGGTCTGATCAATAAAGTCTACATCTGTATTTCGAAACAGTTGTGTCTTTTTATTTCTCTTCATCTCTTCATTTCATATTCCCTATAAGTGCAGGGATCTGTGTGGTAAAGTAAGAAGCTGATGGTATGTGTGGCGCTCCACCTCAGATGTCCAAACAATCTCCTTGGTCTAGCGCTAGTGAAAAGGGGATAGACTCCCTCGCTGTATGGCTCATACCGACATTAGGCCGCCCCGACGACTTTTTTTTTTAACCATGAAAAGAAAGTAAAATTATCAATTTTCCCACAAATAGTATACACAAAAAAGAGCGATTAAACTTTAAATACACTTCTAACATTTCTTTAATATTGTCAAAAAGATAGTGCTGGGAACTTATGCATTCCCCGATCTATATATCTATACGCTCGTTATCATCTTGCAACACCCTATGTTTAAAATCTGCCCGTTCAAATCATCCAAGAAAAAATGGAGAAATATAAATCCTGATTATCTGGTGTTGCTTATCCGCAGAATTCTTATTTCTTTTAAGTGTCACCACCTCGGCTAAATAATGGACCATTCCGTTTTTATTATAATGAAAGAAAAGGAAGAAAAGGGACATGCTACACAGAAAAATATAAGAAAGAAAGAAAGTAGGAGAAATAAATTGAGAGGGGGTGATAGCACTAATCTATTTCCATCGAGCATAATGAAAAGAAGGAAAAAATTGTTCCTTAATTGTACGACCGTTATCATCTTGCAACAGCCTCTGTTTAAAAACGAGAGCGTCCAAATCGTCCAAGACGAAATGCGAAAATGTAAATCCTGATTGTCTGGTGTTGCTTATCTGCTGAATTCTAATTTCTTATGAGTGTTGTCACCTCAGCTAAATAATGGACCATTCCGTTTTTATTAAAAAGAAAGAAAGAGAAGAAAAGGGACATGCTACACAGAAAAAATATAACAAGACAGAAAGAAAGATAGTAGGAGAAAGGTATAGAGAGGGTGTTGCGTGCGGAAGCGATAACGCTAATCTGTTTCAATCAGACATAATGAAAAGATGAAAAGAAGGAAAGAAAGAAAAAAGGAGTGTGTGTGTGTGTGTGTGTATGAGAGAGAGAGAGAGAGAGAGAGAGAGAGAGAGAGAGAGAGAGAGAGAGAGAGAGAGAGAGAGAGAGGGGGCGAGAATGAGAGTTAATTCGATATTGTTATATTTTTTTACATATTGAAGTATTTTCAATAGCTCTTAAGTACATACATATCTAATGCTGTAATAATTAAATTATCATACTACGGTATATGCACAGGTCCTGCTAGTTAATTAATAATAAGCAACAATAAATAAACAATTTCAAATCGATCTAGAAGTTTCAACATGTATAAACAAGTAAATTTTAAACAAGTTTGATTAAAAATAATAGCATTCTTATTGTTTTCAAGTTTTTTTCTTTTTCTTTTTCAACTCTCCTAGCAATTTTTTTTGGTGTTATCATCTTGAAAATCATTAATCAGTTGTCCTAAAGAATTACCATTAATAAACCAAGTACTTTCGGTTATCTTCAGAACCATTATCAAGTCTGCATATTATTTGTCTAAACTATCATTGTATAAAAGTCATCGGGGTGGCCTAAAGTCGGTATCATTAATTCATTCTTTCTTTCTTTCCCTTTGCTTTCCTTTCTTTCTATTTTCCTTCCTTTCTTTCTTTCTTTCTTTCTTTCTTTCTTTCTTTCTTTAATTCATTCGTTCTTTCTTTCTTTCTTTTTGCCTTTCTTTATATTTCCATTATTTCCATTTATTCATTCATATTTCCTTTTCTTTCTTTCTATTTTTTCTTTTTCTTTTCTTTCTTTCTTTTCCTTCTTTTTCATTTGCGTTTTCAATTTTTATATATATCCCCTTTTCACTAGCGCTAGACCAAGGGGGTTGTTTTGACATCTGAGGTGGAGCGCCACACCTACCATCAGCTCTTTACTTTACCGCACAGATCCCTGTGCTACTCATACGCTGAGTTGGCGAGGACCGGTATCGAACTAGGAACCTTGTGTTTCTATCCGAACGCTCTACCGGCTGATTTTGGGTGTAAAAATGAATGATTTTATAGAACAAGTAATAAAAAAACTATTTATATGTAAATTAATTTTGCTTTTTGAAATAAAGTTTACAAAACTTATTTGCTGTGAAGTTCGAAGGTCAAGCTGATGACAGGATTGGTCACTCCATGACGAATTCTCAAGGACAGCGTTTTTTAAAAACCCGCCAATTTGGATGAAGGCAAATGTTTTCGGCAGATATGCGTCAGAAGTTCCTAGTGGCAAAAATGTGATAAGAACAAACCAGCCACGTGCCAAGATAATGACGTCACCGGAAGAGGAGTTGCATTTTGATCCAGACAAAATCAAATTTTTCATTTTAGTTCATTTTCTTATTATTTCCTATTATTTCTTTCTCATCTCTTTCTTTCTTTCTCTCTTTTATTTCTTTCTCGCAATTGTGTTGCTTTCTTTCTTTTCTCTTTACGGTCTTTGCTTTCTCTCATTCTTTCTTTCCCTTTGCTTTTATTTATTTCTCTTTGCTTTCCTTCTTTCTCTTTGCTTTTATTTCTCTCTATTTTCCTTTCTTTCTTCTTTCTTTCTTTCTTTCTTTCATTTCTTTTCTTTTCTTTGCTTTCCTTTCTTTCTATTTTCTTTTTTCTTTCTTTCTTCTTTCATTCTTTCTTTCTTTCATTCTTTTTCTTTGCTTCCTTTCTCTATTTCCCTTTCTTTCTTTCTTTCTTCTTTCTTCTTTCTTTCATTCTTTTCTTTGCTTTCCTTTCTTTCTATTTCCCTTTCTTTCTTTCTTTCTTTCTTTCATTCATCATTCTTTTTCTTTGCTTTCTTTCTCTCTATTTCCCTTTCTTTCTTTCTTTCTTTCTTTCTTTCATTCTTTTCTTTGCTTTCCTTTCTTTCTATTTCCCTTTCTTTCTTTCTTTTTTCATTCATTCATTCTTTCTTTCTCTTTGATTTCCTTTCTTCTATTTCCCTTTCTTTCTTTCTTTCTTTCTTTTTTTTTCATTCATTCATTCTTTCATTCTCTTTGCTTCTTTTCTTTCTATTTATCTTTCTTTTTTTTCTTTCTTTTTTTCATTCATTCTTTCTTTCTCTTTGCTTTCATTTCGTTCTATTTCCCTTTCTTTCTTACTTTCTTTCTTTCTTTCTTTCTTTCTTTCTTTCATTCATTCATTCTTCTTTCTCTTTGCTTTCTTTTTCTTTCTATTTATCTTTCTTTGTTTCTTCTTTTTTTCATTCATTCATTCTTTCATTCTTTTTGCTTTCCTTTCGTTCTATTTCCCTTTCTTTCTTTCTTTTTTTCTTCTTTCTTTCTTCATTCATTCATTCTTACTTTCTTTGCTTTCCTTCTTTCTATTTCCTTTTTACTTTCTTTCTTTCTTTTTTTTTTCTTTCTTTTTCATTCATTTTTTTCTTTTCTCTTCGCTTTTCTTTCTTTCTATTTCCATTTCTTTCTTTCTTTCTTTCTTTCTTTTCTTTCTTTCATTCATACTTTCTTTCTCTTTTGCTTTCCTTTCTTTCTATTTTCCTTTCTTTCTTTCTTTCTTTAATTCATTCGTTCTTTCTTTCTTTCTTTCTTTTTGCCTTTCTTTATATTTCCATTTATTCATTTATCTTTCCTTTTCTTTCTGTCTATTTTTTTTTTCTTTTCTTTTCTTTCTTTCTCTTTTCTTCCTTTCTTTTCCTTCTTTTTCATTTGCGTTTTCAATTTTTTTCTCAATTTCCCTTTTTCTTCCTTTTTTTTGTCTTAAGTAGTTACTTTTTCCCCTGTCTTCTTTCGTTCCTTCTTTTTTCTTCTTTCCATCTTCTTCTCTTCTTCTTCTTCTTCTTCTTCTTCTTCTTCTTCTTCTTCTTCTTCTTCAGACTCTTCAACAAGCACTCCTGTACAAGTACTTCTGGAGTGCCGGGTTCCTTTATAATGGCTGCATTTGAGGTCACAATTTAAACGAGGAAATCCACAGGCTTGGTGGTGATTATAATTGTTTCTAAAATTCCCGCTTGAAATTTAATTCCAATTCAAATTTCACATTTCGAAAAGAAAACAAATCTTTTTGTTTCATTCTTCCGCCGTGTCCTTCTGTGTCCTTCACAGAGAGCCCCGCATGTTCTCAATTATTTTAGGGCTTAAAACCGGAGAATTAGTCGGCCAAAATATTGTAGGAGAAAAACTAATGGAATATTCGACAAATAATTAGATACTAACAAAACCATAGTAAAATCTGATGAATACATATATATATATATATATATATATTTATATATAAAGGGTGGCTTACCGGTGAATATGGGCACGATCGTTGGAGGTGCACAGGATCCAGGGGTTAAGTCCGTGATAAAACAAATACAAAGTGCTCAATACAAAGTAGAGCAAATTTATTGAAGAAATGGATACAATAGAAACCTACTTGAGTTTCATCGCTAGAATCATCAGGGTTAAATCCACCGAATTAATAAAGTTACCGATTAATTGCCGCTGATCAAATGAACATACGTGTGATCAGCTGCAATTAATCGGCAACTCGATTAATTCAGTGGATTTAACCCTGATGATTCTAGCGATTAAACTCGAGTAGGTTTCTATTGTATCCATTTCTTCAATATATATATATATATATATATATAATATATATATATATATATATATATAAAACCCTTTTTAGCATATGGGTGCTAGAAGGCGGTGGCTGAGGGTCTACATGTCCTGGGAATGACGTTAAACTCTATCTGATGGTGAGGTTCCAATTTTGGAGGTTTGGGGAATGTAGAGCATCCCTTCATCACCATTGCTCCCTGGTTCCCTCTGACCCGGAATGTTAATACCTGTTAGGGTCCCATATTTGGGTTAAATAGAAAAATGTATTTATTAAAAAACTTGTGCATACATTAAGAATTACTTTATTTCAAAACTTTATCGGCATTAAATGACCCAGTGAGGTTGATATGCCGTAAAGCAAAACAAACCAAACCAACGATTATACTAGTCTAGCTTGCTTAACCATTGCATTAAACTACGCGCCCTAAAACAAATAAAATAAAAGAATATTTGTAAACATCCCCGGGGCCCTTAAGAGAGGTGGAGAGTCGGGGGATGCAAAGAACCTTATAATTAGTTGTTCACTTGATACTTTTCTACAGGCATTATTACTAATATCACTAACCGTTGGGTGTGGTGATGGAGGAGACAAGCTGCAACCCCCTCTGGCCTCCCAAGTTTACAGTTACGACCCTGTTTTTTTTTAAAGAATGCAGAAGTACTTTTGGGAGCTAATTTTAAAACTAAAATCATATCAAATTTAAAAAGTAAAATTGTATCCCAGT
>CM042139.1:21784178-21791678 GCA_023376005.1 Doryteuthis pealeii | reverse complement strand
AGCATCGTGTAGCTCCGCTAGTTTATCATATTTTGTACATTCTAATTATTAGAAATGAATAATCAGCAAAAAAATAAAAATTTTAAATTTTAAATAATTAGATTTTTATTTATCTATTTATCTATTCATTTATTTATTTATCTCATATCTCAAGCTAAACTTATATATATATGTATATATATATATGTATATGAGTGTGTGTGTTTATATATATATATATATATGTATATGTGTGTGTGTTTATATATATATATATATATATATATATATGTATATATATGTATGTATATATATATATATATGTATATATATATATATGCATGTATATATGTATATATATATGTATATATATATATATGTAGGCATATATATGTATATATATATATATATATATGTATGCATATATGTATATATATATGTATGTATATATGTATATGTATATATGTAAATATATATATGTATATATATATATATTCATATATGTATATATATATATGTATGTGGAGAAAAGTAGACAAACACGGGATGTTATGGAAACTGGATGTTTATTGTCGACGTTTCCATAACATCCCGTGTTTGTCTACTTTTCTCCACATATTGTCGGATTAACCTCCTCACATTTCTCCCATATATATGTATGTATATATGTATATATATATGCATGTATATATATATATATATATATATATATATATATATACAAAGTCGTCGGGGGGGGGGCAAAAGTCGGTATCAGCCAAACAGCGAGAGAGTCTATCCCCTTTTCTCCAGCGCTAGATCAAGGAGATTGTTTTTTAGCGTCTGAGATAGAGCACCACACCTACCATCAACTCCTCACTTTACCGCATAGATCACTGTGCTACTCTTGCTGGAGTTGGCGAGGGTCGGCATCGAACCAGGAAATCTATGAGTCCCAGGTGCACGCTCTACCGACTGATAAATACCTTACTTTTCATGAATAAATTCCAGATAACACAATGATTAAAACAAAACAATCCACAATACAATGTTTATATAAAAAAAAAAAGATAGAAAAACAAATAAAAATCAACAAAAAACTATGCAAAACATAACAAACTCATAAACGATTTAAGTAACACAAAGGCTACGCTGTTATTATCAGTGTTAGTAGCATCAAGGTGAAGGTCATACTTTCTTCTCGATATATAAACACAAAAACTAAAATATCTCTTTAGATTTTAAAACTTTTAAAATAATTTTTTGACGAGTCTTTTTAAAATAGATTAAGTATTGGGATTCCGTAAGTATAATATGGAAAATTTGTTTTAGAAATTTATGATAGCGATAAAAATAAGACCATAAATCGGCGGAGTAGTAGACCTCTTGATAGTTATATTCCAGCGTACTTGCTAAATTGTTAAAACTCTAGTTTCCAGTCAAGGATAGCGGATAAATCTTTCGCCTTTTACTAAAGATTTCCGTGGCTGGGAGCATTTCAATGAGTCTATAGACTTATTTTTGAAGCCCTACTTAACTGTGGGGTGAAATAAATCCAAAAACAGATCAAAAACTCCCTTAACTTAACTTTGCGTACGCTTTATCTGTAAAGTAAACACTCGATGTAATAATGATCCCGCCTATTTCTAAGTTAAGGGAATAATGATGATATTAATTAGTGGAACGTGTTGCTTTATTTAAAAAAAGAAAAGAAAACAACTTATTTCTCATACAAACATTATTTGTACTAGCAAAATAAAAAAACGCCCTCTGGATGACGTAAACTAATCATTGCCTGAGGGGATGGGAGTTGAAAATTTAATATATATATTTACCAACCCCTCCGCACGAGCAGGATGCGACACAAGGTCAATTTCTTAAGCAGAGTTCAACAGGTTTGAATTCAGAGTTTTGCCTTCTCCTAGACCGGTTGCCTAACCAAGGTTAAAGAGCCCAGTCTGCCCTACTATTAACCCATAGCTGGAGGGAGAGTAGGATTCATACCTTTCCCAAGGGTATTAGCGCTAAGTGAAATAATTGCCACGTCCAGGATTTGAACTCGGGTCGACGAGTCCATTTCCCATGACTTTAACCATTACACCACGCGCGTTGAAAATTTAATATTAGAGAGTGTGTATCATAAGTAAAGTTAAATCATTAAATTTATTAAAGGAATGAAAATAAAATAAATTCATGAAAGGAGTAAAAAATTGATATGGAAACTTAGTTCTAATAACTTTAAATATATATTAAAATAAAACAAACTATATATAGATAGATAATACCAGGTATGTATTTATCAAAACTTGTTTAAAAAACCAATGAGGACTGTCTAACATTGCATGCTCAAATTTTGAGTGTATTTATTCTGTTATGACAATTTTTAGGTTGTGTGACGTAAGCAGTGACGTAGTTTTTGTTACAGACAAAAACCGGAAGCGAATCTTCATTATTAATAAATATTAATAGATATATAAATGTACAGGTTGTATTTGCCGGTTTAGATCAGTCGGTAGATCACCAGCAAAGGTAATCGCAAGGTTCCGGGCTCTATAATAACTATCCCGCCGACTTAGCGCATGAGTAGTACAGCTTGGGCAATCTGATATGTGCGGTATAGCGGGTAGCTGTGACGCTCCACCTCAGCAAAAAAATCTCGCTGTCCGGCTGATAATAACAATAGACCATTCTTTACTTTATTTTCATATATAAACTAGAAGCGGCTACCCGGCATCGCCTGGGTAGAGTAGGAGGAGTTTAAAAAAAGAGGTTGTCTCGTAGATCCGTTATTGCTGATTCACGAGTTGAATCCTCTCAGGATGCCCCATTAAAAAAGACATTGCGTTGATCTGAAAAGTAAAGTACTAAATGCAAAACATTCCATGCTGTTAGGAATTAAATTTTAATTTTTAAATTATCTTTACGAATATAAATCAAATCTTCGTTTTTTTGCTCAAAAAGCAAGATCTGGTAATAGTGAATGTATATATATATATTTACTTTGCCATTAATTGTTAAATTTTCATAGTTTACTCCGGCATACATACACACAAACTGTCCTTTATATATGTACAAGCAGCGGCTACCCGGCGTCGCCTGGGTAGAGGGGGATTTTTTAAAGTTAGTCCCGCAGATCCATTATTACAGAATCGTGAGTTGAATCCTCGTGGGATGCCCCATTTAAATCCCCAATTAAAAAAATAGACCTTGCATTGATCCAGCTACTCTGAAAAGAAATGTTAATGTCTACTATCTAAATTATTAAATGAAAAAAAAATCCATGCTGTTATCATTTAAACTTTATTTTTTAATTATCTTCACGAATTTAAATCAAATCTTGAATATAGTTTTGCTCAAAAACCAAGCCCTGGTGATATTTAATCTGTATATATATTTACTTTGTCGTTAATTGTTTTATTTTCGAAAATTTACTCCAGACATATATATACACACAATTGCCTTTTATATATGTATAGATAGATATATACACATATTGTCAATACAGAAAATTCTGGTATAGACTTCTTCTCTTATAGTATGAAAAGACTGGGATCTGTAGCCAGTCTAGGAGAAAGACGATATTAAGTTCAATACACTCTTGTGAATACATAGCAGCGTAAGGATTATTTTTTGACCATGGTTTCTTCGCGGGAGAAGAAAGAGAGATAAACAAATAAATAATATTAGATACAGTGAATCGTTAGTGAGAAACAATAACAGTACAAATGACATTATCATACGGATCTCTCTGTATGTCTTTCTATATACCTTTTTATGTTAAAAATGGCGGGAATCTCATTCTCTCTCTCTCTTTCTCTCTCTCTCTCTCTCTCTTTCTCTCTCTCTCTCTCTCTTTCACTGACACAAAAAACTAGATATGAAATTGCAAATGAAGTTTAATGTAGGGAATATTTGGTAATTTTCACCTTTAGTTGTTAAAATTCTTAGCATAAAATTGTGCGTGTGCATTATCTGAAATGATCTTAATTGTTATTAAGAACATATTTTATGATATTTTTGTGTTAAAGCATGCAGTTGTGTTGTTTTCGAAACGATTCTAAGATTTGTATATTTCGCACGGATACATTCAAAATGGCTACCGTCTTGTTTCAAAGTGAAAGTCAGTTGGCTAAATTCCTAGCATAAAATTATCTGAAATGAACTTAATTGTTATTAAGAACACATTTTATGATATTTTTGTGTTAAAGCATGCGGTTGTATTATTTTCGAAAAAGTTACTAAGATTTGTATATTTCGCACGGACACATTCAAAATGGCTACCGTCTTGTTTCAAAGTGAAAGTCAGGTGGCTAAATTCCTAGCATAAAATTATCTGAAATGAACTTAATTGTTATTAAGAACACATTGTATGATATTTTTGTGTTAAAGTATGCAGTTGTATTGTTTTCGAAAAAGTTACTAAGATTTGTTTATTTCGCACGGAGACTTTCAAAATAGCTACCGGCTTAGTTCAAAGTGAAAGTCAAGGGAGGTCACTCTAATTGCCTTATTTGCTGGGAATTTTAACAACTAAAGGTGAAAATCACCGAATATTCAATGAACTTTGTGAATAATATTTATACTCTTTTTATGTTTTATATGTCGGCTTGTTGATTTTTCGATTACTTACAATACGTAACAATGTTAATAGACGAGCAATGCAGAATAAAATCTGAGAAATATAAACAAGTCCTGTAACCCAACCTTAGTTTCCACCTACGGAAATTTTATCAATCGGTTTTATTCACATTTTTGTGGTTTTGCTACTGTGAAATATAAAAAAAAAAGATCTTGTGGGTGTTGGCTAGTCATATTTGAGTTACGATAGAGTAATGTACCCCCATGACCTTCGACATCCTATAATCTGATAGAATAATTAGCCTCGAGGCTACATTAAACAGTTGGTTGGGTCTGATTTCTTTATTTAATGACATATCAACCTTCATGGGTTATTTAATACCACAGCTATCATTGTAGAAGAACAGTAGTTGTGTTTTTTTAACACATAGCTGGAGGATGGGCGGATTCATATCTTTCTCAAAGATATCAGTCCGAAAGTGAACGTAAGAGTGCAGCTTGAGTTTGAACTCAGCCATTCAGAGTCTTCTTTCTCCGAGGCTGGTTGCCTAACCAAGGTTAAAGAGCCCAATCTGCCCTGCTACTTACCCATAGCTGGAGCGATAATAGTTGGATTCATACCTTTCCCAAAGATATTAGCGCGAATGTGAAATGTAAACAGCCCCGTCTAGGATTAGAACTCGTCTCACCGTGTCCATTTCTTACAACTGTAACCACTACGCCACATATGGTACAGGAGAGGCTGATGCAATAATTCCACCCACACCTACCAGAATATATATTTAGTGTTTCCAGGAAATGTATTCAGGCCATAGAAGCAAACATAACAAATCTATGGGCACGAATACAGGACACATACACACACACACGCACACACACACACACACACACACACTATCTAGCTATCTCTTTCTAAGTGTATTAATTCCACTAATTCTCTCTCTCTCTCTCTCTCTCTCTCTCTCTCTCTCTCTCTCTCACACACACACACACACACGCACTCACACACACACACACACGCACACACACACACAAATCACATACAAAAAGGAGTGCAACTAACACAATTAAAGATTGCTACTCTAGTTACAACGATCATTCACATATAAATAAATAAATAAATCAATAAAGAAAGAAAGAAAGAAAGAAAGAAAAAAAAGAAAAGAAGGAAAAAAAGTCACATGACTGTCTGATGCAATAGTTTTTTACGGTTGACCTGTTGCCGGGGTAAACAGATTCAATATTACAACTTGTCGAAAAGCGTATCGTATTCTGGTCTGTCTGTCTGTCTGTATGTATGTATGTTTGATTTGTCCTACTAATTTCGGTTTGTCAATGAACTAAGGATCGAACCCATAGCAATTATCCATTTTGTTTAGGGGCTGTTATTTGGACTATAAGTATATTGTAGACTAGGACCTTCAGCGACTCGTAGCTCAACGCTAAACGAGTGTTTCTCTCTATACCTTAACTACTGTATTGGGGGACCATATGACCTTTAGGCAGCCCTTTTGCTTTGCTGATTCATAAGGGGTTAGGGTTAGGGGTTATGGTTAGGGGTTAGGGTTATAATTTAAAAAATCCCTAAGGGATTAGGGTTAGGGATTAGGGTTAGGGTTAGGGTTTAATCAGATCCAGTTACATAGATAACGAATCAAGTCATTTTGATATTTGATTTGGGGTTAGGGTTAGGGGTTAGGGGTTAGTTTTATAATTAAAAAAACCTTATAAGGGGTTAGGCTTATGGATTAGGGTTTGGGTTAGGGCTAGGGGTTAGTTTTATAATTTAAAAATCCACTAAGGTTTAGGCTTAGGGCTTAGGGTTAGGGTTAGGGTTTGATCAGATGCAGTTACATAAATAACGAATCAAGTCATTTTGATATTTGATTTGGGGTTAGGGTTAGGGGTTAGGGGTTAGATTTATAATTTTAAAAAACCTATAAGGGGTCAGGCTTATGGATTAGGGTTACGGTTAGGGGTTAGGGTTTGATCAGATGCAGTTACATAGATAACGAATCAAGTCATTTTGATATTTGATTTGGGGTTAGGGTTAGGGGTTAGGGGTTAGTTTTATAATTTTAAAAAACCTATAAGGGGTCAGGCTTATGGATTAGGGTTAGGGTTAGGGTTAGGGTTTGATCAGATCCAGTTACATAGATAACGAATCAAATCATTTTCATATTTGGTTTCTTACAATATCTGCTATTGCTTAAATGGTCACCCATCTATATATTGAATAGGCTCATCGCTGCTTAACTTCGGTGATCTAGCGGGAATCTGTACTTTCAACGTGACTTAACCGTAAGCCCCTTTTAAAAGAGTAATGAAACGCAATATCTAAGAGGGTTAGGGGTAAGTTTTATATTTAAAAAAAACCCTCTAAAAATCGTCTGTTAACAAACAACCGGATGTTGACAGTGTAAATGAAAAAAATGTACTTAGAATCAGCAAAGCAAAAGGGGTGCCTAAAGGTCATATGGTCCTTATTCAGAAACAAATCTTCACCGGGTACCTTAAAATAAGATTTGGTTTATTGGATTTTCCAGCATGCAAACCCCCTATTGCTTAATTTTATACCGAAGATGTTTCATTCTATTCATGTTTAATGGGTATTCAAAAATATTTTTAATTTAAGATTAAGGTAATTTTCTTTTAGAAGCATTGTTGAGCAAAGTATATTATTATTATTAGTTTTGCTTTAAGGCAGTTATATCGTACAAAATTCGATAATTTATGAAAATAATCATGACAAGCGAACTCGGCAAATATTGCCCACCACGTAGAACATCGTACAGCAGCTGTTTCAACTTTATTAAGTCTCATCAGCGATGTATACTTACGATTTCCCTCCAGACAGAAATCGAAACCGGGAACTCAACACGCAGTGTCAGAGACGTTACCACTGAGCCACCGATACGCAGTGAACGATACATGCGAAAATAGCTTATCAAGGGTAAATACGTC
>CM042139.1:21754178-21774178 GCA_023376005.1 Doryteuthis pealeii | reverse complement strand
TTTTTTATTCATGTTTGTTTAATGTCTTGTTTTTAGTTTAAATAAACAAGAATTACGACAAAAAAAGAAGCGACCCCCCCCAAATACATTTACTTATCGAAAATATCTATCTCCATTTGTTCATATCTATATTATTTTGTTTGTTTATCTATCTATCTATCTCAGTCTATTCAAAACTATATATCCATCTTCATATCTAAACAAGAATTACGACAAATTACGATAAATAAACAAGAATTACGACGAGATGGGGTTGTTATTTTGATAGTCACCGGGTAGCGGTTTTTGAGGCGGGGGACCGGGACGCACTTCCTCATAAATTACCCATTTTTTTCATTTACACCGTCAAAATCCGGTTGTTTGTTAACAGACGATTTTTAGAGGTTTTTTTAAATTATAAAACTAACCCTAACCCCTAAACCCTAACCCTAACTCTAACCCCTAACACTAACTCCTAACCCTAACCTCTAAAAAAACAACCGGATTTTGACGGTGTAAATGAAAAAAATGTCCTTATGAAACGAGATTGCAAAAGGGGTGCCTAAAGGTCAAATGGTCCTTTCCTTGAATTAAACCTAAAGAACATCACTCCTTTGAAGCAAACTAAATCGTTTTCATCCGTAGAAACCAAAATAGCAACACAAAATGAACAACACCGGAAACCTTTGACGATCTTATTTATCATATTTTGCTAAATTAATGAAAAGAAAATTCTTTTATATCAATATGTGTTAAAGTCATGGGAAATGGGCTCGTCGCCCCGAGTTCAAATCCTGGATGTGTTAATTGCATTTTCACTTAGCGCAAATACCCTTGGGAAAGGTATGAATCCTACTCTCTCTCCAGCTATGGATAAATAGCAGGGCAGACTGGGTTCTTTAACCATGGCTAGGTAACCAGTCTAGGAGAAGGAAAACTCATTACGACATGAAGGCTACCGAGTTTAAAGAGAAGGTTTCCGAGTTCGTGAATGTTCCCGAGTTTGACAAGAAACACCGGTAGAAGGCTGGAGGGCACATCGGCCGAAAAATTGTGTATATAACAATAAAGATGAGGACAGCAGTCCGTAAAATACAAATAATACTATTATGTTGATAAAAAATTCCAACATCTTTACGATAAAATAATTCGTTTATTATGCATTTATCAAAATAATTTATTGAACATTAAACCATTATTAATTTAACTAGCTTAAAAGCCGCCTTATCGGACGGCAATTAAGTTAGTTCTTATGGAATGCTATTGATTGGGCCCTCAGACCAATAATTCATTTTTTGGGGGTATTCAATTTTTTTAAGCTCATTTTTAAAAAACATTTTTAAAACTCATTTTTCTAACAGGTACTACCACTCCGGGTCAGAGTGGACCAGGGAGCAATGGTGATGAAGGGGTGCTCCACATTCCCCAAACCTCCAGAACTGGAACCTCACCATCAGATAGAGTTTAACGTCATTCCCAGGACATGTAGACCCTCAGTTGCAGCACCCATATGATAAAAAGGTTGGGGCTTGCTATAAGAGCAATAGGGTTGGGGCAATCATATAGGTGCTAGGGCTTGACGTGACCAGCCGATTGATCGGAGCGGGCCTCTCCGACTGCCCGTCTAGCCTAAGTAAGGTTCTAAGTGGAGTGTTGCATGTCATGGACTGCTCATCCACCAAGACTCCGTCGTTAAGCATCACGGGTCGCCACCCACAACCAACAGGTGGCCCCATTTGGGGGAATCTTACCCCTCTGCAGAGGTGCAGTCGGTGCATTCTAACGCCCCAGGACAGGGCGACCCAGAATTTGAACTTCAGTTTAGCTTCATACCTATAACACCTATTTCATGAAATAGGTACATATGAAAGGTTTTTTTTATTCTAAATCCCCAAATATTAAAATTATCCACATCGAGCCTCATCTCATAAATACAGACAAATATTGAAAAGTGTTGGAGATTTCAAATGCTCCAAGGAATATGAGCCCTTTATTCTATATTTAAATGTTCATCCACCACCCCCAATTAGAAACCTGGAATGGTCCCCCCCAACACCTGTGTTTGAATGTGCCAAGTCATGATATTAATGTTAGTTCCTTTGGTTGTAAACAAAAGTAATTAAGCCAGTCACAACTGACAGTGGCTATAGCAGCTTTTTGCTTACAGTGGCATATATGGGGGAGTGGTTCGTCCAAATGTCTCACCAATTCACCTATCAACAAAAAGATATTTTGTTTAAGATATTTAACGAGACAGGTAAAATTGGATTCATGCCTTTAGCATAGGTGTTCGTACAAAAAGAACTCTAAACAGTGAGTCAAAATTTAAACTGTTCAACAATTCTGCTTTCAATTCGGCAACCCATCTAAGTCAAGGATAAGTCCGACAAAAAACATCCGCTGTCTAGCAGCTTTGCCCCATCTCAAAGGAAAGGCTAGGGGAGTAAACTCCGGAAATAAATCAGGAGCTGGAGTCCTTTAAGGTGGTGTGACACTGAAATCAAGTGTGCTACCTGCATGGGTTCCTTACCTTCCCTTTAAATCACAGCGGCAGTGTACAGAGGGGGGGGGGATTTGCTACTTGGCTAACAGCTCATCCTCCATATGAACCCACCCAGGCCACGTAGTCACCCCCCCCCAAAAAAAAAATTTAGACACTACTCCACCGTCTCTCGTAGACGGAAGGTTACCAACCAACGTTTAATAAAATTTAATATGGAGCTACTTTATGAAGTATCTGTGTTATAGGTACTAGCAAAATAAAAAACACCTTCCGGGCGATGTAAAAATAGATTTTTGAAACATATTGCCTGAGGGGTGGGAGTTAAAAATTCAATGTCTGCGAGTTTGTACCATAAGTAAGTAAAATCACCAAATTCATTAAAGGATTAAAAATAAAACAATTTGAAATGTAAACTTTAAATATGTA
The DNA here is from genome assembly GCA_023376005.1 of Doryteuthis pealeii. Classification (NCBI taxonomy): domain Eukaryota; kingdom Metazoa; phylum Mollusca; class Cephalopoda; order Myopsida; family Loliginidae; genus Doryteuthis; species Doryteuthis pealeii. The sequence continues at coordinate 21,771,270 of CM042139.1, read as the reverse complement.
TTAAAATAAAACAAACTATATATAGATATATAATACCAGTCATGTATTTATTAAAACTTGTTTTAAAAAACAATGAGGACTGTCTAATGTTGCATGTTCAAATTTTGAGTGTATTTATTCTATGTTATGATGATTATGGGTACGTAAGCAGTGACGTAGTTTTTGTTACAGAAAAAAGCGGAAGCGAATCTCCATTATTAATAGATGACGCTAAATTGCATCTAGTGTTGAAATTCAAATTCTGGAGCTTTGGGGGGGGGGGTGAAGTACCCTTCATCGTCATTACTGCCAAGTTCACTCTGACCCGAGCAATTAACAATATTCATCAAAACAATGATATAATTTGTCTATTTGGAACTTATGCATCACAAAAGACTGACCGTAAAGAATTAGGGGCAAAAATAATAGATAAGAACAGCAGAAAATATCCGGTAACATTCAGGAAAAAGGATTTAATATTTTATCCTTTCCAGTTTTTTTAGGACGCCCTGTCAGCTGGGGCTGTAGAATACGACGACTGCCCTCTGTAGAGGGCTAAAATCTCCCTCCCTACGGTTCTACCTGTTGGCCGTGGATGGCGACCCATAGTGCTTAAGGACGGTACATTGTTGTTTGAGCAGTCCATGACATATAACTCTCCACTTTGGCCCTTACTTAGGCTAGACGGGCGGCCGAAGAGGCCTCCTCCGATCAATCGGCTGGTCACGTCAAAGGATCTATATGATTGTCCCAACCCTATTGCCCTTATGGCAAGCCCCAACCCATTTTATCATTTGTGCTAGAAGGCGGTGGCTGAGGGTCTTAATGTCCTGGATATGACGTTAAACTGCATCTAATGGTGAAGCTCTGGGGAATGGGGAGTATTCCTTCTTCACCATTACTCTCAGGTTTACTCAGATCTGGAATGGCTGTACCTATCAGGGTCCCATATATCGGGTAGGAAGCGCGTGGTGTAATGGTTAAAGTCATGGGAAATGGACTTGTCGCCCCGAGTTCAAATCCTGGACGTGGTAATTGCATTTCACTTAGTGCTAATACCCTTGGGAAAGGTATGAATCCTACTCTCCCTCCAGCTATGGGTAAATAGCAGGGCAGACTGGGTTCTTTAACCATGGCTAGGTAACCAGTCTAGGAGAAGGAAAACTCTAAATTCAAACCTATTGAACTCCGCTTAAGAAATTGACCTTGTGTCACATCCTGCTCGTGAGGAGGGGTTGGTGTACATAATTATTGGATCCCTAATACTTATATAAGTATTGTAGAAATCATAATGGCGATTAGTGCAGCTGATGGCCTTGAGAGTGAGTGACGGCGCTTGACCTCCCTCTCACCTTGCCTTGCGGGGATGGATCGTGAGAACCGGAAGGCATGGAAGACCCTATCTTCCGGTTTAAGGATATAGTAAGTTTAAGTCAGTTAGAAGTTAGAAACCGAGCTAGTAACATGTAAGTCTCACTGCGCAGAATGTCTGGTTGGGGATTTACAAAATAAAGTAACATCAACGTAAATCCACGTAAACTCACATGTCAACGCATGCATATGTCAGTGTGTGTGGGAGGTAGTCAGCAATTTACGATCATCTACATTACTAAACACACGTTACGCACATCGATTCAGAAATTACATTTTCCATATGCCTTATAATCGATATAGATACATCCAAATAAATTTATTTGTGAATCGAAGTCTTGTGTTTATTACCCGAGGACTAACAATGACACGGGGCTTCTGGTGAGGAGAAATCCCTGGCGGAAGCCAGACCCGAGGTCCCCATAAAAGAAAGTCCGGGCCTTGGGGGAGACCAGACCAAGAAGAAAATACGACCAGAGTAAGAAGTAAGAAAGGGTATACAACATATATGCTGATTTGGTACAGTGAAAACGTCAACATTGGTAAATAGATATATAAAGTTAGATAGAAAAAATTGAGTTAAAAAAGGTGTTTAAAATTAATTTTAAAAAAATCTAATACCCATCAAGAATGAATAAATAAAAGTATTCGGCATAAATAAACCAACAAGGGTTGATATGCCTTAAAACATAACCAACCAACCAACCAACCAACCTAACCAACCAGATTTTTAGGAGATTATGCCATCATATTTTTGCAGAGTTCAGTCGATATTGTAATCTATCTTTCTGGACAAAAATGCTTTTCAGATGACCAAGATTTCAATCCCTCGAAATGTCAGTCCTCGCCACAAATACAGCAGAATATTTAGGATCGTTATTCTATTGCTAAATCTAAAGTCTTGGTAACTTTAACATTTTGGTAGATGCAATATGTTGGTACGTAGCACCACAGATGTTAAAATGAAGCTCATCTGTCCATCCGGAAAAACAACGTCACATATTATTCTTCATTGTTGTGGGGGGTGTTCTTGAGTGGGCACTTTTTTAACCACCCTCACATCGACAGTATGCATTTCTGGCTGCAATCGATCGATTGTTTCCCACAATGATATGCAATATGTTTGTGGAGAATATCCAGCCTCTAACACGCACACACCCACACCATACCACACCCACACCACCACACACACACACACATATATATATATATATATATAGATATTTATTTATTTACAGAGTTTTCACAGATCAATGTTCATTATAAACAGCGACCCAGGTTTCATGCCAAGGGGCAATCATCAGGTCGTTGAGCAAGATCCCATGGTGTTTGTTGAAGATCTTTTTCTCAATCTTTATTAGCTCTCACAATTTGTGATTGAGCACTGTATTTTCTTTGTTTCATCACAAAAAATTTGTTCTTATATATACCTATATATATAGATATATAGATATATTTGGATGTATCTATATCGATTATAAGGCATATGGAAAATGTAATTTCTGAATCGATGTGCGTAACGTGTGTTTAGTAATGTAGATGATGGCCTGTCGTAAATTGCTGACTACCTCCCACACACACTGACATATGCATGCGTTGACATGTGAGTTTACGTGGATTCTCACGAATATGAACACACACACACACACACACACACATATATATATATATATATATATATATATTAGGGTTTAGGGTTATGGTTAGAGTTGGGGTTTAGGGTTAGTTTAATGGGAAAATAAATAAATACAGGTGACCCAGAAAAAACAGAACCCACAAATTTTGTAATAAAACTGTTAATTTTAACTAGGGGGTTTAGGGTTATGGTTAGGGTTAGGGTTGGGGTTGGGGTTTGGGTTTTCGGGAAAGATGCCCTAAATTGGTTGGTTTTTTTTCAAGTGATACCGCTTCGGCTACGGACTTCAATCGTAGCTGGTGTTTTTTCAGCAGCCACCGGTTAGCGGTTTTTGAGGCAGGAGGCCGGGAAGGAACTCTGCGAATATTACCAATTATTGAAGTTTTAAATTTTTTTTTATATCTCAACCCTTTTCTGAGTAGCGTGATCATTTCTTGAATGTCTTGAAACGACTTATTGTTTTTTCTGACACTTTCACTGTCCTCTTTAGATTAAAAGTAAGCCTTGAATGACGTTAACAGAGATCGCACTGTTAAAGATATTCGAGGACAATTATCTAACCTTATCATCAAATCGTGCTGATTGCACAGATTCCCATGATACTCTCTCACCATCCCGTCCCTATCGGCCTTGGCTCTCGGTAAATACTCTAAACGGCACCCACTGTCACACAGAAATGGTAAATGTATGTTTTGCTTGCTGGCTAATACTTATGTATCCCTGTGTAGGAATCAAGTGAAGAACGCCGCATATGATTTCGTCCCTACTTCTCCAGCAGGTCCCTGCATATCTTGCTCATTTTAATTGATGGTTTGTGAGATGGAGCTAAGGGATAGTCTAACTATTGTTTCGGGTGTTACTTCAAGATTTGTTCGAAACAGTACGTAACACCCTTGTGTGGCTCTCATCTATCTTTTTTCATAACGTTTCGTTAAAGTCCAAGTGGAGCAGATATTTCCTTCTCCTGGTCCAGTTAAACAGCCCAGTCTGCCCTTCTATTTACCCGTATCTGGAGTAGGGAGAAGTGAAGGATTCTGGCTTTTCCGAAAGAGATTTAAACTAAGCACGTCGACGATAACCGTCACGCCGCGTGCGAGTTGTAAGTGACTTAATTATTTTTACGTTCGTCCCCCACGTTCTATTTTGAAAATGCAATGTATAGCATTATTATGCTTATATATATATATATATATATATATATATGGCTGAACTTGCACAAAGGGGGCAAAATTAGGGTGACCCAGAAAAAACAGAACCCAAATTATTTATTATTTTCCCATTAAACTAACCTTAAAACCCAACCCCAACCCTAACCCTAACCCCTAACTCTAACCCTAAACCCCCATAGTTAAAATAACCGTTTTATTACAAAATTTGTGGGTTCTGTTTTTTCTGGGTCACCGGTATACAGGGTGACCCTGAAAAAACAGAACCCAAATTATTTATTCTTTATACCATTAAACTAATCCTAAACCAACCCTAACCCTAATCCTAACTCTACACCCTAACCCTAACCCTAAACCCTAATCCTAGACCCCCATAGTTAAAATTAAGTTTTACAAAATATGTGGGGTCTGTTTTTTCTGGGTCACCCTAATTTTAACACCTTTGTGCAAGTTAGCCATATATATATATATATATATATATATATATATATATATATATATATATACTTCGTAATGTCTTTTTTCAATATATGAAGAGTAAGACATCTTCAGTAAATTAACCAAAGTGCTATATTTCAGTGTGAAAATTAATATAGGCCCTGACTTATTTACGGGGAAACTCGATAAGATCCTTCATAGGATTGAGTTTAATATATTGAGAATAAAACAATAATATTAGAGATCAATAACACTAAATAATCATTTATTAACCACGGTTTTGTTAAAACCATTATGCAAATTAACCACACCATATATTTATTTCATGGTGATATATAAGACACATAGCAGGATTTTAAACGTACTAATAACATGTGCTGTGTATTGTTCCTGTCTGACCGTTCGATCAACAACAATTCACCTGGTTCTGTTCACATAGTGTTTATATACTACTATTACAGGGAGAAACTGGCAAATCTAACTTAGATTCTCATAGAAACATCGTTAATGAATAAGATTTATTCTATTCTGTGTATTAATGATTTTGACTATAAATATAAATTAGATGTTTATTGAAAACCTTATGCAATTCTGAAGGTATTGTAACGTAAGCAGTGAGGTAGTTTTGGTTACAGACACCGAATCTCCATTATAATAAGATATTCATTTCTTTGCAATCCTGTAGATAGATTTTCGCATGCACTATTTGGTTTATTCTAGGACACCGCCGCGTACATATGCGTTTCTGTTTGCACAGAAGAAACGCACGGATTTATCAACCCTAGACCACGTGCCCTTCCAACTGCGTCTCGTATTGAAAGGATCGATATCAATCCATATGTGGCTTGAGTGAACAATTGCTTAGCTCAACAGTCACGTGTCCCAACAGCCAAGCGGACAGATGTTTACAATTCCCGCCCGCGCATCTAGCAGCAATGTGGCGACGCTAGGATTTTAGTCCGCCTGCGAAAAGACATCATTGTAGTTGAATAATTTTGATAATTCGGACTGTTGTCCTCATCTTTATTGTGTACTAGCAAATATATGCACCCTCCGGGTGCAAGTATTTAAGTTTTAATGTAATAAAATATCATATTAAATTAGAAAGGCTAATGAAACTAAATAAGAATGCAGATAAAATGATTTGAAACAGAGGGAGTATAATTGAAAATTAGAACAACTGAAACTTACTCTTCCATCACTTCCGTTTTTCATTGTTATTTTTTCTAATTTAAGTATTTAGTTAAAAGAGGAAGTAAAGTATAAAATGACAGTTATTTTTTCTTTTAATGGATTTCATTTAAGATTCATTGAAGAGATTTTTGCTTATATTCATTAAAATAAAACCAAACAATTAGAAATCAATAATACTAAGTACATATTTATTAAAATCACATTTTTAATATCAATATGCAAATTAGCCTTCCCGTTCACACTGTAAACTGCTATTTTGTTGTATATATAAATACAATTGCATGTTCTTAGCATGTAGATATGGTTAACAGTATTAATAATGTAAAACAATTTTATTAATAATTGAGGTTTAAATAAAAAATAAAATCATTGAGAATGTGATGTCAATAACTAAGGGAATTGTAACTTGAGTAGTAATATAGTTTCGGTTACAGACAGAAAAACACACAATCTCCATTATAATAAGATAAGCAACTATCTTCAAGTCACTGTAATCTTGGGCTCTGTTTAGGTGTGTTTTTTTAAAGCCATTTTCAGACGTGTATGAATGTGGGCACAGAGCGAAAATCTTTCAAACATTATGAAATTCAAGTTAATAAAACAAATTAGATTCTAGGATTGTTACGTTTGGCGTCCCATCACGGAATAATGGTTAGAAATCTAGTCTCACATATCCATTATCACTGATTAACGAGTTAGATCCTCGCTGGATGCTCCATACTTGCAACCTTGTGTCACATCATTGTAACATAATGGGGAGCCATGAGTGTACGTGTTTGATGAGAATGGATAGGTTTAAGGATGAATCATCATTGCCACATAGCTCTGTTTATATTGGACGAGCTGATGAGACGTGTCACAGTGGGAAAGAGGAGGAGTGAGAGGTGAGAGTGCGAATTGAGTCTGGAATTATGAGTTGAAGGATACAGACGGGCTCTCAGCTGTTGTGACTTGGAAGAACTAAAAATCTCATGGGAAAAAGAAGTGGCCTTGTGTTATTACTAAAAACTCTAAATGACACAAGGCAAGATGTCCTCCCCAGCATCCCAACTTGGTTTCCAGACTCCAAACATCAAGGAATTGCCAGTCAACTCCATCATCATCTCAGCAACGAATATTCCAGCCTCTATAATGTGTTTTTTTTTTAATATTGAGTTGCTAATAAAAAAATCAGTGGAGAAGCATTTAAAATATTTACATTAATTTGCCGACAAAAAAGTGACAAAAACACGATTCGGAAAATGTCGAAGTTGGGCCGCAAATTATCAAAATATCTTCCGTAATTCACAATTCCAATATTACAAATAAAATTAACACGTAAATTCTTTTTTTCTTTTTTTAATACATTTTCATCTCGATTGCCCATTGGTCATACAAGACTAACGCACTCCTATATACTCAAACAAGAACAACAACCACAGTGTGGAACATGTCAAACACCTTTGACAGTCAAACACTTATTCATGGAATGCAGTTTTTTTGCTCACATCAGAAACCGTTATTTTAAAGCAAACAATATGAAAGATCTGTTTGAAAATGTCAACATGGAGGATATTCTCTCTTTTTTGAGGGAAATAAAATCCATAGAATATAGACATGAAACAATCAATACCATAAACATAATCCCAATAATGATAATACATTTTAAAACCAATTACTAAAAAGTATAAATATAAATACACGATATGTATAACTTCCTAACCGTTAGGCATGACATAACCCCAGACGGGTTGATATGCCGTTAAAATCAATAAACAACAACACAACAACATTTTCCGTTGGGCATTTAAGCGACGCAAGACCATTTGGAATGTTTCATTTTTAAAATTGGGTGAAATAAAATGGGACAAATAAGAAATCTGCAATTAAGGGACACCAGATAAACTATGGTTACATTTTTGCATTGCATCTTGAACAATATGGACGGTCTTATTTTTAACCAAAGGGTGTTGCAGGATGATAACGGACAGAAGATTTAGGAACAAGCGTATTAATATTCTTTATTTAAAAGTTGCCTTTTCTGCTTCATTTTCCCGTTTGGTGATTTCTTTGTTTTAACCATTACTCATAGTTTCTTTTTTGTTGCTGTAGATATTATCGATTAGCTGATATTATTGAACGTTTATTGTTTAGAGTTGTTTTTAACAGCGTCGTGATGATTTACCATGTTTTTATTTTTATTTTTTTTACTTTGAATAGGATCATTATTATGTCTGATCCATTAGCCTAAATCGAAGAAGAAATATCATTTTTTTTTAACTCAGAAATATGAGACTAGTTGATTTTGGCTCTGCTGCTGCTGTTGCTGCTGCTGCTGCTGTTGTTGTTGTTGTTGTTGTTGTTGTTGTTGTTTACCTTCTTCTTATTCATTATTATTAATTATTATTATTATTATTATTATTATTATTATTATTCACTCCTTTTGAGTTTTTCACATCAGCGTACCTGATGGCCTTTCACTGGAGTCTGAGTGGCAACAAGTCTCCTCAGGTCTCCAGGACTACTCAGAAGAGTCCTGGAGACCTGAGGAGACTTGCTGTCACTCAGACTCCTGTGAAAGACCATCAGCTAATACTGATGTGAAAACTCAAAAGGAGTAAATAATAATAATAATATAATAATAATAATAATAATAATAATATAATAATAATAACAATGTAGCAAACTAGCACAACGAGAATACAAAACTGGACACGACTTGGTTGGGAAGGTGATCCACTGGGAATTATGCAAAAAATTAAATGTTGACCATACAACAAAATGGTATATGCATAAACCAGAATCTGTTCTTGAGAACGAAACGCATACAATTCTCTGGGACTTTGAAATAAAACGGATCACCTTATCCCAGCAAGAAGACCAGATCTAGTGATGATAAACAAAAAAGAAAGAACTTGTCAACTGGTGGATTTTGCAATGCCAGCAGATCACAGGGTGAAGCTAAAGGAAAATGAAAAAATGGCATACTATGGCATTATTATTATTATTATTATTATTATTATTATTATTATTATTATTTTGTTATTGTTATAATTCGAGAAATAAACTGATAACAAAAACAATACTGAAAACTAAAAAGAAAAAAAAAAGAAAAAGAAAAAGAAGAAAGAAAAAAGAAGAAAGAAACGAAAGAAGAAAAAAAAAGAAACGAAAGAAGAAAAAAAAAAAAAAAGAAAAGAAAAAAAAAATGAATAAATAGATAAACAAAAACAAAAAGAAATAAAAGAAAATAAACATTTCCCTTTCGTGCCCCCTTGCGTCTAATAGGCGAACCGTGGCGCGTAAGGGATGTAATCCCTACAACTGTAGAGACAACCTGTGCCTTGCAATAAAAACGCAACAGTAATAAGAGAGAATATAAACTAGTCGAAAAATGAATAAAATTCTCAAGCTGATCCATTTTTCTGTTGTCAGATAAGGCTAAAGAAAATGCGAAATAAAGAATTAGCTTCGACTGACGCCTGTAGATCACCTTTCCCACCCAGTCGTGCCTAGTCTTGTACTCTTCGTCTTCTTTCGCTTTCACACTGGTCTGATGGTGCAGTAAAATATCAATTATGTGACAGGTCCTTTTCTTCGGGTTGATTAAAATCTGGTATGGTCATCTGGTCGGTATTGGGTGATCCGTTTATATCTTAAAGAATTTTATGGGTTTAATTTTCAAAGACATATTCTGGTTTGTGCATATACCATTTGCGAACATGATGAAATTTCAGTTTCTTGTGCAATTAACACTGGATCACTTTCTCACTGGATATTTTCAGAGGTGCTTCGACCAATGTATACACTTTGTATATTGCTTGTATATTGCCTTTTTGCACCACTTGGATCCTAATGAGTCACCTTGAGAATAAGCTGGATGGGACCTGCACAAGAATGCTGCGTGCAGTCTTGAACAAGTCGTGGAAACAACACCCCACAGGGAAGCAGCTGTATGGCCGCCTGTCCACCATCTCACAATCCGAGTGAGACGGACTAGGCACGCAGGACACTGCTGGAGAAGCAATGACGATCTCATAAGCGACGTTCTCCCGTGGAAGCCAACACATGGACATACTAGTGTGGGCCGCTCACCAAGGACCTACATTGACCAACTATGCGAGGATGCTGGTTACTGAGCTGGAAATCTCCCAGGGTCAATGAATGATAGGGAAAGTTGGCGAGAGATTGTCATGGATATCCGTGCTGCTTGCGCGACATGATGATGATGATGATCTTTTTTTTTATAGGAGGAAATAGGAGGAGAAGTATTGTATACTCATATACCCTCGTTGGATATATGGAGAGTTTGACAGACAGACAGACAGACAGACAGAGAGAGAGAAGGAGAGAAAGAGAGGGAGACAGATAGACAGACAGAGAAAGAAACCGAGAGAAAGAAAGAAAGAGAGAGAGAGAGAGATAGAGTGAGATAGAGAGAAAGACAGAGAGAGAGAGAGAGAGAGAGAAAGAGAGACATAGAGAGAGAGAGAGAGGGAGAGAAAAAGAGATAGAGAGACAGAGAGAGAGAGAGAGATAGAGAAAGAGAAAGAGAGAAAGAAAGAGAGAGAGAGAAAGAGAGAGACAGACAGACATACAGATAGAGAGAAAGAGAGACAGAGAGGGGGAGAGACAGAGACAGAGACAGAGAGAGGGAGAGAAAAAGAGATAGAGAGACACGAGAGAGAGAGAGAGAGAGATAGATAGATAGATAGATAGAGAGAGAGAGAGAGACAGAGACAGAGACAGAAAGAGAGACAGAAAGGAGAGAGAGAGAGAGAGAGATAGACAGACAGACAGACAGAGACTTACCTGTTTCTTCTTCATACTCCTTTTTACTTCGGCTATGATCGGCTAGTGCTGTTTCCTTTACTTCTTTGGTCGGGTGTCATCTTGTCGTCTCTTCTATCTGCTTCTTTTTTTCTAAGGGCTTCTTTTTAAGTCATGCATTAATCAACTACAAGTCTTTGTTTTTCTTTGATCAAAGATTTTATTACTGCATTGCCCTGATTCACTATTATTATTATTATTATTATTATTATTATTATTATTATTATTATTATTACCGTCCCTTTATATCACAATGATCTTCATTGTTACTATTTCAAAAAGTACCAATGTTTTATTTTCAAAAGAAGTCTAAAATTTGTCTATGGACCAGTGCATCTGTACCTGTTTTGAGAGCACTTTCCTTTTTGAATTTGTACATTTCTGTTCACGTGAATTTAATAATTTCTTAAACTTCTTTTATTCTGACAAAAGACCATTGATAAAACTGTAATTGGTAGACAAACATATATATATATATATATATATATATATATATATATATATATATATATATATATAAATACATATATATGTATACATATATATACATATATGTACATATATATACATATATATGCATACATATATAGGTACATATACATTTACATATATACATATTTATATATATGCATACATATATATATATACATATATATACATATATATATAAACACACATATATATATATATATATATAAATACATATATATGTATACATATATACACATATATGTACATATGTATACATATATATAAACATATATATGCATATATATATGTACACATATATATATATACATGTATATACGTATATATGCATACAAATACATGTACATATATATTTACATATATACATATTTATATATATACATGCATACATATATATATACATATATATAAACACACATACACACACACATATATATATACATAAATACATATATATGTATACATATATATATACATATATGTACATATATATACATATATATAAACATATATACACATATATATAAACATATATATACATATATAAGTACATATATATACATATATATACATATATATGCATATATATATATATATATATATATACATATATATGCATACAGATATATGTACATATATATTTACATATATACATATTTATATATATGCATAAATATATATATATATATACATATATATAAACACACATACACACATATATATGCATAAATACATATCCATGTATACATATATATATACATACATGTACATATATATATACATATATATAAACATATATATACATATGCATATATATATATATGTACATATATATTTACATATATACATATTTATATGCATACATTCGTATATATACATACATATATATATATACATATATATAAACACACATACACACACATATATATATATATTTACATAAATACATATATATGTATACATATATATACATATATATGCATACATATATATGTACATATATATTTACATATATACATATTTATATTTATACATATATATATATATACATATATATAAACACACATACACACACATATATATATACACATAGATACATATTTATGTATACATATATATATATACATGTACATATATATATATAAGTAAGTAAAGTCGACGGGACGGCCTAAAGTCGGTATCAGCCAGTCAGCGAGGGAGTCTATCCCCTTTTCAATAGCGCTAGACCAAGGAGATTATTTTTAGCATCTGAGGTGGAGTGCCACACCTACTATCAGCTCCTTACTTTACCGCACAGATCCCTGTGCTACTCATACGCTGAGTTGGCCGGGACCGGTATCGAACTAGGAACCTTGTGGTTTCTAGCCGAACGCTCTACCGACTGAGCTAACCCGGCCCCTTATATACATATATAAAAACATATATATACATATGTACACATATGTATATATACATATATATACATATATATATATGTACATATATATTTACATATATATATTTATATGCATACATACGTATATATACATACATATATATATACACATATATAAACACACACACACGCGCACACACACACACACACACACACACACACACATATATATATATATATATATATATATATATATATATATATATATATATATGTCTCTTTTGAGTAAGACGGAAATGACTTGTAAGATGAGAGTGTCTGCCTTTAAATGTTTCTCCAAATGTCACAGGGGGTCTAAAAATAGCCCCGAAAACAAGCACTGAATAATCGTATGTGAGAAAGTATTTTAATAAGCCCTTTATCACATTCTACTTTCTTTTGACAAGTTTATCTGAAATAATTTTCTTCGAAATGAATAACAACAAAGGCGACAACATGAGACTGAATACGAACGGATGTTCCCACTTTACAACAACCAACATGGATTTCCGCATTTTAACACAAACCATTAAAATTCGGGGCAACACAATTTAGGCAACACAGTGTGAAAATTCATATATATATATTTACCAACCCCTCCGCACGAGCAGGATACGACTGATATATATATATATATATATATATATATATATATATATATATATATAGGGTCATCGACAGACACGTGTTTTGACTTATCAAGTCTCTTCAGTGTGGCTAGACATTTTGTAAGCTACCTACAGCCGTAATTGAATTCCGGTCGGTTGGGTGTCAGTCCGGCACACTAACCAATAGGCTGTCTTCACTAACAGAATGGGAATGGGATTTTAACTGTTTTAATACACACATCGCTTTCTGTTTAAAGGCCGTCACAGAGTGCTCCATTCAGAGAAGATATATATATACCAATCCCTCTGCACGAACAGGATGTGACGCTAGGTCAATTCCTTAAGCGGAGTTCAACAGGGTTGAATTCAGAGTTTTCCTTCTCCTAAACTGGTTACCTATCCATGGTTAAAGAACCCAGTCTACCCTTCTATTTACCCATAGCTGGAGGGAGAGTAGGATTCATACCTTTCCCAAGGGTATTAGTGTGAAAATTCATATAGATACTAGCAGACATATCCAGAGACGTTCGAGAAGGAAATATATATTTTTTTATTATTTATTTATGTTAAGAAAGCAATTACAATGCGTATAAGAATAAAATATTGTTCAGTCTTATCGATTTCAAAGAAACTTCATCATCAGAGACATTTTTTCTGAAATGGACGCGGTCTTGTGTGGTTTTTGTTTTGAACGTTAAAAACACGCGTCTCGGTTTTTTTTATTATTACGCCACGCGGAAGGGTCGTGATAGCCGTTGTTCAATCAATTTCATTTTCATTCTTTTTATCTATTTATTTATGTATTTATTTATTTATTTATTATTTATTTGTTTGTTTTATGTATATATATATATGTGTATATATGGAATGTGTATTTTAATTAATTATATATTCGGTGTTTAATTCTAACCTATTGTTTATTCGAGGACCTAATTTAGCTATTAATAAGCTTTCTCTAATTCTGAGATTATAATATATATTTTTTTTTTAAAGGAAGGGCCGGCGTAGCTCCGTCGGTAGAGTGTCCGCCTGGGAACCTCGAGGTTCGATTCCGGCCCTCGCCAACTCAGCGTATGAGTAGCACATGGATATGTGCGGTAAAGTGGGGAGATGATGGTAGGAGTGGCGTTCCGCATCAGAAGCCCAAAACAATCTCCTTGGTCTAGCGCTAGTGAAAAGGGTATAGACACCCTCTCTGTCTGGCTGATACCGACTTTAGGCCACTTCGATGACTTTAATTATATATATATATAGTAGGTCACGTAAAAGTGAGAAATGGTCGTAGGATTTGTTATAAGTGTGTGCGTTTATATGTTTATTATTATTATTATTATTATTATTATTATTATTATTATTATTTTATTATTTATTTATTTATTTATTTTTAAGTATCGTGTTGTTGTCGTTTTGGTCTATAGCTATAGTCAGCATGACCTAAAGTCGGTATCAGCAAGATAGCGAGGGAATTCATACCCTTTTCACGAGCGATAGAGATTGTTTTCGTTAGCGTCTGAGGTGGAGTGCCATACCTATCATTAACTCCTCACTTTACTGCACATGTCCCTGTGCTACTCATACACTGAGTTGGCGTGGGACAGCATTGAACCAGGAACGTTGTGGCTCCCAAGCGGACGCTCTATCGACAGAGCTAAACCGACCCTATATATATATATATATATATATATATATATATATATATATATATATATATGAGAGAAAGGAAATGAATCCGACGGTATAAGTATAGATAAAAGGATATAAAAACACACAATATGCTGTTAAAATGAAAATATTTTATATTCATAGCTAATATTGAACAATATTTCGATTTATAAAAATCATCTTCAGAGCTTGTTTTTACTCCGGAATTCAAATTATTTTCAGCTCCTCTCTTGATGAGACCGGAGTTTTTTGTTTTTTCTGGGTCACCCTGTATACAGGGTGACCCAGAAAAAACAGAACCCAAATTATTTATTTATTTTCCCATTAAACTAACCCTGAACCCCAACCCTAACCCTAACCCTAAATTCCATTAGTTAAAATAAACAGTTTTATTACAATGTTTGTGGGTTCTGTTTTTTCTGGGTCACCCTAATTTTCCGACCGATTTGCAAGTTTATATATAATATATATATATATATATATATATATATATATATATATATATATATATATATATGAGGAAGTGTACTCTATATATATACATATATATGTGTGTGAGGAAATGTATCCACGTGTGTGCGTTGACGCACGTATATATGCATTATAATACTTACACATATTTACAACTGAACAAACCCACAGACCTTTGCACACTAATACGCAAATCAACATCCCATCGTAAAATTCTTTTTCCTCCTTCGTAATTTAATAACAGGAATAGCAGCTGGCCAGCGTTTAGCCTTGTACGGAATATTTCTAGTAGCTTATCTGATTTACTGTCATTAAATTTGGGTGTCAGATGTAAGTGTCTCACTATAACAAAACTCTTGATCCCCAAAGACAATGCTTCAACTAATTATAAGTACCAGATCTACAATTAACGGCATGGCAATCCTTGTTGGGTTATTTTATGCCTAATATATTGTTTGATTTATTCCTGTTCGGGACGTTAGAATGCACCGGCTGCACCTCTGCAGAGGGGTAAGACTCTCCCAATGGGGCCACCTGTTGGCCGTGGGTGGCGACCCGTGATGCTTAAGGATAGAACCCAGGTAGCTTAGCAGTCCATGACTTGCAATATTCCACTTTAGGCTTTTCTTGGGCTAGACGGGCGGTCGGAGAGGCCCCCGCCCCGATCAATCGGCTGACCACGTCAAGCCCTAGCACCTATATGATTGCCCCAACCCTATTGCCCTTATGGAAACCCCCAATCCTTCTTATCATATAGGTGCTAGAAGGTGGTGGCTGCGGGTTTACATGTCCTGGGAATGACGTCAAACTCTATCTGATGGTGAGGTTCCAGTTCTGGAGGTTTGGGGAATGTATAGCACCCCTTCATCACCATTGGTTCCGGGTCAGAGTGGTAGTACCTGTTAGGGTCCCATCTATGGCTTAAATAGAAAAACATGAGTTCATTAAAAAATTGAGTATCTATTAAGAATGAATTTATTTCACAATTTTGTCGGCATTAAATGACCCACTGAGGTTGATATGCCGTAAAAAACAAACCAAACCAAACCAAACCAAATCATTCCTGTTCGGTATACATTTTTAAAATCATTAAAAAATTTAAAATCATACATGTGACCCTAAGAGGTAATACCACTCCGGGTCAGAGTGGACCTGGAAGTCATGGAGATGAAGATGTGCTCCACAGAGCTCTAGAATTGGAACTTCACCACTCGCCGCTGTTTAACCTCAAACCCAGGACATTGTCTTCTAGCGCATATATGATAAAAGGGTTGGAGGGTTGCCGTAAGGACAATAGGGTTGGGACAATCGTATAGGTACTAGGGATTGGTGTGAGCAACCGATTGATCAGATCGCCCGTCCAACCTAAGTAATGACCAAGGTTGACTGTTGCATGTTCTGTAGTGCTCAGCCACCAGGATTTTGTCCTTAAGCATCACGGGTAACCATTGAGGGCATTTTTTCGGTTGCAGAGGTGCAGTCGATGTATTCGACAGGGCGGAATTTCAAATTTTTACAATGAATATAGAACAATTAGAATATAAGTATTCTTGTATAAATCCAGTCTTTGTGATTATACAATATTACTTATATTCGAATTGTTCTACATTCTACATAAAAAATTTAAATAAAATAGTATCCACCCGATCTTGCCCACCGGGAATATGTTTCCAAGGCCCTTGGCAAATGTATAAAACCTTGAATGTTCCTAGTTCGACACCGGCCCTCACCAACTCAGCGTATGAGTAGCACAGGGATCAGGGCGGTGAAGTAAAGAGCTGATGGTAGGTGTGGCGCCCCATCTCAGACGCTAGAATAATCTCCTTGGTCTAGCGCTAGTGAAAAGGGGATAGAC